>JAYESA010000018.1:5705479-6064328 GCA_036927795.1 Iris macrosiphon
AGTCGCTAAAGAGCTGGGGGTGGAATCCCTGGAAGCTTTCGGCGATTCTCTGCTCATCGTCAACCAAGTCAGGGGGACATACGAAGTCCGGAATCTAGACCTTATCCCCTATCACCAAGCAACGGTCGGGATAGCCATGACGTTCAAAGGGTTCTTCCTAGAACATGTACCTCGATCTCAGAATCTGGAAGCTGATGCCCTGGCCAGCCTAGTTGCGGACTTAGCCACCCCTATAAGAAGGCAGGATTCGGTAATCCTTCTTAACAGAGATTTATTCTGTGTGAAGAACAGCTGTCACCTAGAACGCAGCTACACTGTAAACGCCGATCCTCCTACAAGAGATTGGACGAGTCCCTTCATAGATTTCGTGGCATATGGAATCTTGCCAGAGGACCCCAAAGAAGCAGTATCCGTCAAGAGACGATCGTTACGCTTCTACTTCGATGCATCTTCATAATACCTGTATCGCCGGACCTACGACGGACTGCTGTTAAGATGTCTCGCTGGCGCCGAGGCACAGCAGATTATCTGTGAAGCTCACGACGGCGTATGCGGAGCGCATCGGCCCGGTCCTAAGCTGCAGGACCGCATCAGGAGAATGGGCTATTACTGGCCCACTATGATCACAGACGCGATCAGCTATGCAAAACGATACAGGGCCTGCCAGGTCCATGCAGACTTCATACATCAACCGTCTGAATATCTACATCCTACGATTGCATCCTGGCCCTTCGAAGCCTGGGGTATGGATATCGTTGGGCCCATTAACCCGTCTTCCTCCAGAGGCCACCGGTTCATACTGGCCATCACAGATTACTTTTCCAAATGGGCCGAAGCAATCCCTCTGGCTGAAGTAAAGGCGTCTGACGTAATCAGCTTCATCAAGCACCATGTCATTTATCGCTTTAGGTTTTACGATAATAACCGGATACACAACATTGCCTCTACGGCATATTATCCAGCTGCTAATGGTTTGGCGGAAGCCTTCAACAAAACCATTGTCAAACTCCTGAAGAAGTTCGTTTCTTCAAACAAAAGAGACTGGAACGAGAAGCTGGGCGAATGTCTCTGGGCATACCGCACAACGATACGGACACCAACAGGTTGTACCCCCTTTTCACTAGTCTACGGAAGCGAGGCGGTCCTTCCTATCGAAATCCAGATCCCATCGCTCCGAATAGCCGTGACTAGTGAGCTAACTCGAGAAAAGAATGACCTGTTGAGGCTCCAAGAGCTGGAAGGATTAGACGAGAAATGCCTCCAAGCTCAGCAGCGCATCGCGCTCTACCAAGCACGCATTTCCAAAGCTTTCAATCATAAAGTAAAGGAAAGAGTGTTCAAAGTCGGCGAGCTAGTTCTAGCCGTAAGAAGGCCGATGATTCTAACTCACAGAAGTAAAGGCAAATTCCAGCCCAAATGGGAAGGCCCTTATGTGATCGAGACAACGTTCTCAAACGGCGCCTACAGGATAGCCCAGCCCAACGGGGATCTGTTAATGGCTCCTATCAACGGCAAATTCCTGAAAAGGTACTATGCCTAATCTCTCCTGCTTAAAGAGGAAAATAGCAAGGACCTCGATTCTGATAAAACTACTTCCAAAAAAACATAATTAGTTGGGTTACACTCTATCATGTTCGCATGACCTCTGAATATATATGTCCCGCTAAGAAATTTATCGAGAGTTTATCACGTCCATACTACCTCTGATATCACTCTCACCTAACCTGTCATTTACATTCCGAAATGATGGGTCCACAACAGTCAGAAAAGAGTCGCTGTTATTCATTCCCGAAGAAGGCAGAATTACATAGGAAGGGGTACATCAAGATGGCAGAGTAATCAGGCCATAAATCTGCCGCTCCAGTGCAGCTATCCTCTCATTCCTAAGGGCCAAAGCATCGGCGCGAGCCTGCTCCAGCCGTGCCTCCGGAGTATGCGTAAGGGTCAGATTAGCCCTTGCCCGAAGACAGCCCGTACGGGCAGCTTCCCCACGGTCCAGATCCCGTCGCGCTTCGTTCAGTCGACCAGTCGCTACCTCTAAACCTGCCAACGACTGGGAAGTCCACTCCTCTGCCCGAGCAAGTTTTTCCCGCAGCTTGGAGGCCCTCGCCGCATTCCCTTCATGCTCGGATCGACACTGCATCTCAACGGCAAGGGCTTCTTCCACAACAGCTCTTCTCCTATCCATCTCCAGCTTATGCGTCTGGATAGAGTTGTCTAGGCTTTCAAGCTTTGTAGCGAACCGCTCAGACATGAGGTCGTACCGAGCCTGGACATCAGCATCAAGGCTGCCCTCAGTCCGCTGCAAGTATTCGTTAATGGGTTACTCTAAACCATTAACCACCGCCTCCAGAGCGTCAGCCACTCCAGGATTGCCAAGCCCCCTGTCAACCTCGATCGAAAGCTGAGAAGTCTTCTTCAGGAGCTCGAAGTCAAGGTTCTTTGCCAACACCATCGATACCATCATTTTTAAGCCAGTGTAGACGAGGCTGGAATGCTGCTCGATCAACGCGACTAAACCCGACTGAGCGCCCGGAGCGGCCATAATTGCAGACGAGGTAGCCACCGCCGCCTCAACAGGTGGCACGCCCGAAGAAGGTGCGATGGCGACAATCGAAGTCATCGGCATACTCGCAACAGGCGAGGTCACGATGACAGGTTCGTCCTCCCCTTGAGACGACGAAACCTCCCCGGGCGAGCTAGCCCCCGAAGACACTCCTGCCTCAAAATCCGGCGCCTCCACATCACCGCCAGGAGCCAGAACAAAGCCGGAAGGCGCTTCAATGCCATGCTCCCCGTGGACGCCATCCCCTGAAAAGAGGACAAGAAAGCAAAATGTCAAACACAGTGGTAATCCTCCTAGGAGGAGACATCGAAACGACATTTACCCGGAGCCAACGACATATATGACGCATCTGCAGCAGATGTAGCTAAGCCACGCCTTAATGACGCGATACGAACTGTCATACCTGGAGAAGGAGGTGGGCTGACCGACATCGCCAAGAGTTCGGTCAAGCCTTCCCCGAGACGCGGTCGAGGTTCATCAGCCGGAGTCTCGCTAAGCGCGCTCGCTAACGCAGGAGTAACTCCGCCCGCTACTGACCTCAGGAAAGATTCTCCCATCTGTTGGGGCCACGCAGGCAATCCCGCTCCGCTGCTTGGAGCAGCCGCAGCGACAGCAGCCTCTAGAGAGGACTCTCCGGCGCCGCCAGCCAGAACTGTAGAAGGTCCCCCTCTGAAAGGCGAGAAACCTCCGGCCAAAGAATCATCCCTGATACAGGGAGATGCAGGCTCATTCCCGGGAACCTCAACACCAGGAATACGGAGAGGACGAGCAACCGTCTCCTTCCTCCTCTTACGAAGGGAAGCTTCCTTCGGAGCAGAAGCCCGTCGCTTCCCGGAAGAGACTACCAGAGCCCCAGCCGGCAGAGGCACTACACACCTCGGCAACGACACCAGAGGCTCATCCGGAGTACCAGATTCCTCCCCCTCGTCAGAAGAAACCGAGGGGACTTCGACCCTTCCCCCAGGCTTGGCAGAAGGCACCCTGAAGCTCCCACGCCTGTCGAAATCGCGGTGGAAAGTGTTAACCGCCACATAAAACTGGGCGTAGGAGTGAAGGATGCGCAGCTCCGTGGAGGTTGTAACGACCGGCACGATAAAAATTACCCCAGTAGAACCCATGATAAAATATTGCCACCCTCTAGCTCCATCAATGAGTCCACCCCTGGACCTGAAGCTGGTGACGGCATTGCCCACATACAACTGGTCGTACCCGAACTGCCTGGCAAACCGACTAGGCAGGTAGGGCTCGAAGAAGCAATGGTCTTCGCTCCTATACAGCAGATGGGAAGGTCTAATACAGACCAACCAATTAAACGCCTCCGGAGAAAGAACGGTCTTCCCTCGACCTGAATCCTCGAGCCACGGCCCTGACTGGTTGCGATGCACAGGAGGGGGAGTACAAAGGATCTTCCAGCCATGGCTGAGGTTCAAAACCAGCCGACAGTCTAAAACTGTATTCACATTCTAGGAGGAATCCCTGTAATTCAATAGGAATATACCCCCTGAGCTGCTACCGGAACCGGGTGACATAACCCGGGAATTGTGGAGAATTAACCATCCCATCAAGTACAAGTATGGTAATTTCACCTTAGGGAAGCTCTCCCGCCGAGCTTCATCAACGAGCAACCCATCTGTCATGGCCCTCAGGCCAGCCTGTATACGGCACACCATGGCAGGAAGCAAGCCCAGTCTTGCCCCAAACACCAGGCGCACTGCCGGCCACAGGATGTTGCGGTGAATGCGGTCCGCGGATGCGGTGCCCGGCACCACTACTTGACGCAGCCATACGGAGAGGAAACCAGCCAGCTGGGCCTCCTTAGACAAAGGCCTGCGGCAACGCCTCAAGTAACTACAGGCCTTAGTGCCTTCCGGGTACTTTCCTACCCCCTCCACAAGAATCTGATCCGGAGCTTCAGCCTCCTCCATAAGAGTCTCCACAACCTGGGCGCTGAGGACGCCCAAGCAGTTCACGGGCTCTTTCTTACCACCCGAGGCTTTCTCTGACCTGGCGGCCCTGGCTTGGTGGAAGAAGAGGTAAGACATCCACTTGGTGGTGTGAGCCAAATCAGAAGGCTCGTTATAAAAAGCGGTGCACGCGAAGTACTGACACATCAGCTCCTGATATACTTCCGCCACCCGAGGGTCCAAATCCCCCAACTCCCGGTTGGTGGGAACGTACTCTTCATATGGGGTATCCCCCATCGGCAGTCTCGAGACAACTGCCATCTCATGAAGGGCCAACCCCAACTCCCTTAGTGGAGTGGCGAAGGTCCCGGTGAGCGGAATGTACCGCTCCATCAGTGCCAGGAACAAATTAGGGTTCGGAGGCAGCCCGACGCTCGTCGCACTCACAGCGGCATATAGTCCAATGCCCTCCAACTCTCTCTGGAAGTGCTTTAAGGCCCAGTCAACTAAGCATCTCCATCGGGAGTTCGTTGGGGCGATCCACCCATTGCACCGAGGATTCTCCTTGGGATATACCCCACCTCGACCCATGAAGTCGTTGCAGAAGGTCGGCAATTGGACCGGCTGGATCACCGAGCTATCTTCATTTGGAACACTGCCCGGGCACAGTCCTCGGAACAGCGTCACAACGCCAGAAGGGCGACTAACAAACGACCCCTGGTCAGCGCCTTTCAGATGAAAGATCTTTCCCGATTTCCCGTGAAGATCAGGAGTCAGCTTCCAAGACATCTTCCTGGGATGCGTCGCATGGGAGAAGGCCGAGATGGGATAATCCCTCGGCATCGTCGGCAGGTACAAGACCAAATCCCCGACAGGGAAAACCCAAGGCTCCCTCTTGGGCTTCATCTGGGACTGTTTATCAATCATGTCCCCGAAAAGGAAAGCCGACTTTATGTACTGCTCCCCATCTACACGTACCAAGGGTTCGCCGTTGATCATACTCAACAGCATTCGCTCACCCTGGGCCGATATCAGGAGCTCCCTTCCCTCAGGATACTGGGGTCCAGAGATGGAAAATGCCACATGGGACAGATCCTCCAGATAGTTCGAGTGCAGCATCCCCGCAGCGGAGCCCATCACCTCAGCCAATGGGGACTCACCCAGATCAACTACAAGATAATGCAAAGAAGATATGTCATTACAAGTCTGGCACAAACACACGGACCAAGGAAACGACAGTCTGTGCTTTACGCCAAGATTGTACAAATTTGGTCACCTTACGCCGGAAGTCTCCTCGACAAACGTAAAATTCAAATTTTACGAAATACGCCAATTTTCGGTAGCCCGAGCTATTTACGCCCAGAGCTACGAAAATACGGAGTCTTTACGCTGACACATTAGAAATGTGGGCGTAAAAGATGAAAATGCCTCCGTGCGTCATCTTCCTCAAAAGAGGCTATCAGCATAGAAGACGACCTAGCGCAGTCACGTTCAACGTGTGCGAAGGATTTTTCGTCGTTTGTGTCATCCCCAAAAGTTCTACCTCTAAAGCCGGGAGCGCTAGTCGTCGGCGGGATGCTCCCCTCAGAGGAAAGTTCACCTTGCCCGACCGGAGATTCCCTCGCCGGGACAGAAGAATGAGAAGAAGAACCTATGCTCTTTCCCTTAGCGGAGGGGGTTTGTTTCGGCGCCATTTCTGAAAGACTCGAAGTACTCGGAGAAAGAACGAAGAAAAACTCGAACAGTCGAAAGCTCTCTTTCGCAAAAGACAGATAAAAAGTTTTTCTTTCCAGAAGCTGGGGATATATATACAGTCCGGGTCGACTCCTCGAATCCTCGGACGAACCCCTCGAGACCCTAACCAAATCTCGCAATTAATAGTTGATTATGATTGGATGCTACGTCAGCCCACTACCCTTGGAAGACGGACAGTCAGCGAATTCGAAAGGTTTTTTTTCGTGTAAGACGGTTCAGCGGGTTCTACGCTAAATGAGCTTTCTACGCTCGACAGCAACGGATCTACGGTTTTACGCTCGCAAGCTACAAGTCTATGGTTTTACGCCCGGATGCCTTTGTGCTCGGTAGCTTTTATGCTCGAGAGGCCACAAACCCACGACTTTACGCTCAGCAGATACCAAATCGACGATCTCACGCTCGGTGGCGCTCAGTTTATGCTCAGCAGCAACAGATCCGCAAACCTCACGCTCGAAGAAATTTTCTTTTCAGGAGCTACAAATCAAACAGTTCTACGCTAAAGGAGCTTTCTACGCTCGACAGCAACAAATCTAACGGCTTTACGTCCGACAGCTACAAGTCTATAGTTTTTCTTGCCCGGATGCCTTTGTGCTCGGTAGCATTCTATGCTCGAGAGGCAACAAACCTACGACTTCACGCTCAGGAACCACAGGTCTACGATTTCACGCTCGATGGTGTTCTACGCTCACAGGCTACAGATCTACAGTCCTACGCTAAAGGAGATTTTCTACGCTCGACAGCTACGAATCTAACGGCTTTACGTTCGACAGCTACAAGTCTATGGTTTTTCTTGCCCGGATGCCTTTGTGCTCGGTAGCATTCTATGTCCGAGAGGCAACAAACCTACGACTTCACGCTCAGGAACCACAAGTTTACGATTTCACGCTCGATGGTGTTTTACGCTCAAGAGGCTACAGACATGATCTTCTGCTCCACGACTTTCCGCATATCCAAACAGTCCCCAAGGCGGTCAAGTGCAAAGAGTTCACACAGAAGATACTCGTTCTTGACCCAAAGCATCCCCAAGTACCCGAAGTATGCAGAGTTCAAACATTGAGAAATTACTCCTCTCGGGTCCAGAAAACTGGAGGTTCATCCAGATTCCAGTCTGAACATCTCGTCTATCAAAGTGACAACTCAGTTTGACAGCCAAAAACCTCGACCCTGATCCAAGGGAGTTTCGAGAGATCATTCTTGAAGACGAATTCTGAACAAAATGAAATTCCGCTCATCGGAGAGGCAACAGTTCAGAAATTCTATGCAGTCCTAGCAACAGGACAGTTCTAAATGTTCAAAGTGCTCAGCAGCGTTCTATGGACTATCCGCTATGCATAAAGGACAGGGCCTAATACTCTTTCTATCAGAGTCAGCGTAAAGATTCAGACGTGTCAAAGCTGCACATATTCAGACTTCACAAGCAACGTATGGCAAGACGATCATATGGAGAAGAAGACGATTTTATTAAAGATTAAAATCATGATTACATATGAAGGAAATCCAATCTACAAGGGTTTTTCTCTATTTCTCATGATTACATCTGAGGGAAACTCCGTCTACAAAGGAGATACCCCCTCGTCGTCTGAAGATCGCCCAGAAGCTGTTCTGGCAGGCTCTCGCTGGGCCTCAATTCTTCATCCATCTTCTCCGACAGTCAGTCGGTTTACCGGAAACTGACTGACATATTGGTCAAACGGCGAAAGGATACAGAACTGGGCCTGCATAGATTTTGCAGATCCCATGCTCCGTGCGCCGCTCAAGCCGGGACAGGATGAGTCTTTCTGACTCTCGTCCGCAGGGGCCTCAGGAAGAAATAAACAGTCTACAAACTGTGTGGGCCAATACGACCCTTCCTCTCTCCTGGGGCAATGCCATACAAAGTTGCTGATTATCCCGAGCAAGGGAGGCTAAGATGTCCTTCCATGATCCATCGTTGCAGTGGATACTTGCTCGAAGACGCCGTCTTTTACGGCTCCCTACATGCTGGAAGAACATGATCTCCTTCTTCCTCAGATCGATTCGACGAACTCCGGCGATCATCTCTGCATGACAATGGGAATGTGGTGAAGACAGGTTCACCCCCCCAGCCTTTTATAGGCAAAAGAGATCACAGCGGTCCCCAATAAATCCGCCATAAAGTCAGCATCGACCGTTTCAATGCTCCATTCAGAAACGTTTCGAGTTACGAGGGGCCGTTCATGCTTCATTCAAAGCGTTTCAAATTCCGAGGAATTTAAAAGCTTTGAAGGGGGTCTTGTAGAAGCATAAAAAAAATGCTTGGAAGATCTACGCAGCGTCTTGATACAGAGCAGCGTAAGCAGAGGCCTTCAGAGCCATCCAGCGTAAAACAGGGTTCTTCATCGCCTCCATGGCGTAAAACCCAGCCGCTCTCAAAGCAGCGTTAAAGCGTACGAGGAACGCTTCGTATTCCCGAAAAGAAACTGTCCAGTCACGCAGTAAATCTGACCTCTGACTCCTGACAAAAAGTGCTGCACAGCTACCCAAACGACGGCTGGGAACGGGGGCAGACCCCTCGGGACGCGCTCCATAGTATGATGGCGGATCTCAGCATTTAATGCAAAGGATTTGGTTAAAATATCACCAAACCGACGCTTACTAAAATCCCCCGGCGTAAACTGCTCTTTCGCGTGCAAAGAGAACACGCTGTCTTGTTTTACACAGGCAAACATGGGCTGTTTTACGCTCCGCAGAAGACAAACCGCCTGCCACGTCAAAAGCTACGTTTCGTACAGGGCTCGAGGCACGTCTCTCCGCCAAAGCACACAGAGCGGTGATAGTGTCCCCTCAAGGCACGTCCCTCCGTCAAAACGCACAGAGCGGTGACAGTGTCCCCTCAAGGCACGTCCCTCCGTCAAAACGCACAGAGCGGTGACAGTGTCCCCTCAAGGCACGTCCCTCCGTCAAAACGCACAGAGCGGTGACAGTTTCCCCTCAAGACACGTCTCCGCATTTAATGCACATGATGATGGCAAATCTCTGCCAAAGATCTGATCTCCAAAAGCCGTAATTTCGGCTAAAGACGTCCACATCAGCACCCTGGCACGGTACGCAGCGGCTTCTACGCCCATTCAGGATCTGTGCTCCTACGGCTTCCACGCCCCCTCAGTCTCTACGACTGCTCGGCTTCCACGCCTACTCGGCTTCTATGCCTGTTCGGCTTCTATGCCTGCTCGGCTTCCACGCCTACTCGGCTTCTATGCCTGTTCGGCTTCTATGCCTGCTCGGCTTCCACGTCCCCTCAGTCTCTACGACTACTCGGCTTCCACGCCTACTCGGCTTCTATGCCAATTTGGCTTCTACGCCAAGGTGACAGACATTTGGCTTCTACGCCAACCTCTTCTACACAAGGGATACCTACCTACGTGGCTTCTACGCCGTGATCTCCGCAGCAGATATACGCGTTTCGTCCCCTTAGTTGGACACGCGTCACTTGCTCACTCAAAAGGTCATTATTACGCAGGCATTGGTTACTTTAACCGTTGTGTAAAAGGGTGCTCTACTGTCCACTCCTCGGTTGCTATACCAACGGAGTGGTCACTGTCACCAAAGACTCTATAAATAGAGGCCCCTGTCAATGGGGAACAAGGTCGAAAAATTGGTCAAGAAACCGATATCAGATCCCAGGTCGAAAAAATTGGTCAAGAAACCGATATCAGATCCCAGGTCAGAAAATTTGGCCAAGAATACCAATATCAGATCAAAGCTCGAAACTTTGAAAGAAGGATCGAACAAGGTCACCGAACCGGAGATCAAGAGGGAGAGACAGAGAAAGAGAGAAGAATACAGAGCTCAGGCAAGGAATAGGGAGCGACGACCTTCAGCATCGCGCATCCACCCTCCTTCGCAACCTTCGAAGCTGCATCATGTCTTCCACGGCACTTCTTCAACATTGTGTAGTCCAAGGGCTAAAGTGATCGACCGCAGATCAGACACCTATAGCAATTTATACCCAGATTAAATAAATTGTACTCCCGCATCCTCGTATAGGATCGAATTGTACAAGTTTGTTTGTAAACCAAAGGGCACGGGTCTCGTATAAACCCTGTCATTGAAATACACTTTCATTCTTTCGTTTAATACCACAAATAATGGTCACATATGGGTCATATAAGTCATTTCTAAGTTTAACATAGAACATCACAATAATTTAATCGAACAAAAATATTAAACCAAACATGTGTCAAAGTGGACGCATGGGAACAGTTGACGAATGAGTCAGTTGGCCGCATGACCAAACGGGCCACATGAACCAACATGCCACATGGATCGAGACAAAGTCCACTCCTCGAGCCAAGTGCAACATAATAACTAAAATGCAAGTCAAGTCAAGTCAGAAAAAGTGACTGATGTGACATGTGATAAAAGTGACATAAGAAAAGACAAAAGTAGGAAAAGTCATGCCGAGTCAGTGAGTAGTTATGCATTCAGAAGAAGAGGAATGCACAACTCTTGGCCACATGGTCGATTAGGCCGTATGCTCCTCTGGACCGCATGCACACTTAGCCGCATGAAATATTTTGGGACTTAAGAGAAATTTGATTCGTTAAAGTTTCAAGCATTTGGCCAAGGGACGCATGTGCAAAAATCTATTACATGCGTCCAACAAGATGGCTGCATAAAATCTTTTAGGCGAGAAGTCTAGGCCGCATGCAATCTGCTGGACGCATGGAGCTCCTTCATCCCAATCCAGCAAGTTCAGCCGTAGAAAAGCTCCAAAACCCAAACCTTGTTTCTTTCACATAAACCTCAAACGAAGTCCAAATCCAGCAAAGTAAAGTTCTAAACTACTCAAAATCAAGTGCTCATCAACATAGAACAATAAGTTTTCGAAAATATTAAGTTTTAAGAGATCAAAACCCAAGAACATTCAACAAAAAAAAATTCTAAAACTTAAACATAGATCTACACTAATCCATTCACCAAATCCAAAAATACCAAGTTCTAAATACATGAGAAAACATATAAGGAACATAATGGAACAAAATATAATGGGTTTCTCCATTTCTTGCAAGATGTACTTGCCTATGGAGGGGGAGAGAAAAATCTAAGAAAGAGAATGGAAGAGAAAAAAATGAGAGGAGAGAGAGTAAAGTTTGGTTATATATGGAGGGTTTGAGGTTTGTACAATGGGTTCAACTCATGATAAAATAAAACAAATAAACCAAGAGCTAAGTAAACCAAAGAATGGGTCTAGTCTCTCTATAACATATAACTATGCTAGCAAAAAAATACTTACGTTCCAAATACGTATATTGGGAATGGGGAGTGACATATCTACCCACCTTAGAAAAAATTTGTCTTCGAAATTCAAACTCAAGGCTAGCTAGAAATGTCAAAGTAAGCAACAACTATTTACAAGCAATCTATACATACAAACAAGCAAGTATAACAATAACACCTATAATGAAGCGAAGCAACTTCATCCCTTATGAGTGCTTTGTCGATCATGGAATGAAAGATGCGAAGGTAGACGAAGAAAATATATCATATGAGTCGAATATGTGCGGATACCAAGATAGAATATCGTCCTCGCGCTCCCACGTTGACTCTCCCAAAGTGTGATGCCGCCAAGCAACACGAACAAGGCGGATAGTCCGGTTCTTGAGTACCTTCTCTCTCTGATCCAAATTGGACACGGGCCATTCCTCATAAATTAAGTCGGTACCAACGACTAAATCAGAGTGATCGAGGACATGACTCGGATCTGGGACATACCTATTCAACCGAGACACATGAAAGATATAATACACCTCATGTAGCGAAGGAGGAAGGACAAGACGATAATCAACATCCCCTACCCTTTCGAGAATATCGAACGGTCCAACGTACCGCGGACTAAGCTTCCCGCGAACCCCGAACCTAATGACTCCACGGGTAGGCAAAATCCGTAAAAATACATGGTCACTGACAGAAAACTCTAACGACCTACGCTGCTGATCTGCCCAATGACGATGACGATCTTGTGCAACTTAAAGCCGCTCTCTAATCTGCTTAACCACTTCAACGGTCTGTGTGATCATCTCAGGCCCCAACATCTTTCTTTCACCAATGTTATCCCATGCTAAAGGCGACATGCACTTCCTTTCGTACAATGCCTCGAATGGAGCTATTTGTATGCTGGCTTGATAACTGTTGTTGTACGAGAATTCTACTAAGTGAATGTGATCTTTCCAAGACCCACCAAGGTCTAAAGTACAAGCCCGCAGCATATCTTCTAATATTTGTATTGTCCTCTCTGACTGGCCGTCTGTTTGAGGATGGTATGCGGTACTGAATCTATACTTAGTACCTAAGTGCTCGTATAAACTTCTCCAAAAATGAGACATAAAGCGGGTATTACGGTCTGACATAAGCAGTTCAAGGATTAGCTCCTGAACACTTTATGTAATGTACAGCCATGCATCCAACAAGATGGACGCATGCTGTCAGTATGCGGCAAGGAGTTCAGGCCGCATAACCCTTTCGAGCCGCATAGCGCTCTCTGCCACATAGGTCGCTAGCCGCCTGAAGACTTCATCTTCTCCACCAGCAGGTTCAGCCATAGCCGAAAGCTCCAAAAACCAAAAAATTATTTTCTTCATGAAAACTTTATTTTAACTCCAAATCAAGTGAAAGAAAAGCAAAAATGCACGAACTAGAATGCTCTAACATAAGGAACAACTAGTTTTCGAAAATACTAAGTTTTAATAGATCAAAATCAAGAAAAGCTCATGGAACACATAAAAATACTAAACTTAAAACTCTTACATTTAGAATTTCTTTGACCTTAATTTGTCCCATTTTCCTGCTTTGATCAAAAATTACCGTTTTGCCCCTGTGTCCAAATTGGACGAAAGGGTAGTATTTTTTAGCTATCTCGCTTATTCTAGGAACGTTGGTGATGTTTATTTCAGCATCCGGAGACGTTTATTCAGTGGCCATAGTTTCTGATCTTGTGTGCTTGACGCCTGGATGCTTACACTACGCAGATTGTTTGCCATGCAAGTATACCTTGCCATTGTATTATGATTTACATTCCATATGGTGCATGCATTTTATTTCTGTTATTTAGTTCATATATTTTAACTGCTATATAAACTGCGCATCCAAGAATAACTTGGTGCAACGACGGTGGCGTCATATTTTGTCTTTATTATATATTATGTATGTCGACCTAGTTTTACGAGACCACCACATGATTTGAAGGCATCATTATATTTCATTGGTCGTTACACATCTGTTATACGAGAGCCAGTCTCATGTAGGACACGGACTTGCGTGACGGGTTGGCCACATATACGTATGGGACATGCGATAGGGAATAACTGCTGATAGAATTTGATTAATTAGAAGACTTATCAGTTATTAGAGGTCTCATCGTGTCATGGATATGACATGCTTAGAGCATGAGGTGGGAAGGACAACGAGTAAGGCGTTTGGGCTCCTTTGCACTTTTTTTTTGTAACCTGTATGCTCCGCCGGAGATGCGCGGTCATGATGACCCCTATATTATTATCTACAGGCGGCCTCTGACGTTCAAAAAATGTCATGCTTTGTAGGCTCCTGATTCTCCGAGAAAATCATGCCAATCTCATTTTGGCCAGATAGCCCACATGTTGGAAAGTTGTTCTCAAAGTGCATTCATATAGATGGTTAGACGACCCTTGGATGTTTATTTTTAGTACTTTATTGGCATGCTTCTATGTATCTTGTTATGTCTCTCTGAGGACCTGGTCCTTTTCCAGGTGTTGACGATCATGACTATTCGCAGGAGCACGGATCAGGACTTGCTACTTTGTTCTCTCTCGAGGAGGTCTCCTCTTCGAGCCTCATTGTTCATTGGATGTACTTATTATGTCTTCTTTTATATTCTAGTTGGTAGTGGATTTGTCTCCATCCAACTATTAGTTCTTCTCGACTAGTTCATATTTGGTTTATTGACATATTGGATCATTTATTTCTTTATAATAATTTTTGTGGATGAGATTTAGTTATGCCCTGTGACTTGTAACAAGTATATACCACTTGTGAATTATTGTTCATAATACAGCGTACGTATGTGTTTTAGTTTTTATATATTGGAGTGTCACGCCCCAGTCCCAAAATGTCGTGGGACTAGACACGTGGCAATGGCCAGCAGTACACATCGATGGACATCCCAATTAAATGGATCCATCAAGCATACTTAAGCTGTAATATAGGTCTACAATATCATATCAAAAACTAATCTCATCCACACACAGAATAATAAGAACAACAGCAAATAAAAGAAAGTACATCAAGTCCAGTCTCAGCAGAGTATGTCGGGGAACAACCCGACAAGAGTCTAAAACACTGGTTCATCCGACCAGAACAAAAGAGTCCAAAATAAAGTATCTGAAGAGTACAAATAACATAATCTCAAGTAAAATCTTCTGCCATCACCTCTGCTTCTATGTTAGGTTCTCCTTCAGCAACAGCTCCTGGTATAGCTTCAGCTCCTGTCCCGTAAACCTCGGGATAATGCTCTTCTGCTAAACCTGGAGAAATCATCCATTCCAGGTCCTCAGGGGACATAGCAAGGTACAAATAATACAAGCCAGAAATAAATGCAGTGAAATAGTAAATGAAATAAGCAGGGTAACTACATAACCATCTAAGTGAAAATGCAACTGAGAGCAACACTAGTACTCAGGCTGAGACTGCTACAAGCTCTGTGTCGGGGAGCCGGTAGCAGCAATATCTAGTAGTGGTCTAGCTCTGCTCGAGAGTCTACAACCTCACAATAGTAGTATATATGTATAGAACAGCCTGTAGCCTGTGTGTCTCTCCCCACCCAATGTAACCACACGTCTCATGTCCATGTCACGTGAGATCAGATCTAATGCAACAGTCATAAACTAAGAATATATAACTATGTCCATCCTGTATCCTATACAGAATCACCTTGAATATGTCAGGAAGATTCTGTCAATGTATGGTGTCAAGTGTCCTAGGTTGTAGTGTACTTGATAATCAAGCACGAGAATATAAAGGGTCTCGAATGTCCATCACTAAATGACGTACACAACTCCGCGTACGGGGTTGGCACCCGACTGTGATCGGACACAAAGTACGTCATACGGTCCTAGGTTATAGGATGTACAATATTCCAGAAAATAAAGCAAGAGAACTAAATAAACTAATAAACTGCAATTTATGGCAAGGTACACTTGCCTGGGATTGGAATACCGGTAGCGGTCCTAGTAACAGTGGGTTCAGCAATAACTCCTCCAAAAGCTGAAATGAACATTACCAACAGTCTCAAAATATAGGAATTAGTTAGAAACGCCTGTCCTTAAGTCCAGTTTGGACACAAGGGCAAAAACGACATTTCTGGGCCAAAGCGGGTCCATATGTGGGCCACATTGCACCGAAAATCGAGTCAGGGTCAAAGGTCTCCAAATCAGTCCAACTTAGTGTCAACAAGTCAGGAACGTTGATACGAACCCAACGAAACTTCCAGAGTTGGATTCCGATGAGCCGTTCTCAAAATCGCCCGTCAGGTGGAGCCTGTGGGGCCCACGACACGCGATTTTCCAACGTTCTCAGAATCGAACCAAACTTGACCCACAGGATCAGCATATTGCTACGAGTCCGATGGCGTAAGTTTTGTCTCGATCTGACGTGTATACACTAAGTTACAACAAGAATCAGAAAGTACGGATACGGGGCGATGTCCGCGGATACGCACTGATTTCGGTGTGCACGCACATCCGAATCAGCTTCTGCGAAAGCCCGCACGTCCGTATCTACGATGCTCACGTGTCGGTGAAGACCGCACGTGACCAAGTCGTCCCGTTTGGCGGGGCGTACTCGATACCGGGGTGAAACAGGGCTAAGTTTTTCCTGTTTTTGGATCGCAGTTCGCGATCATCACAGGACGCGATGCCCCGAGCAGTTTGTCCGGGCACCGAGAGGGTCATACTGGCTACGCGATACAATTTACGGAATTAAAATCGGAGCTACGAGTAGGAAGTTATGAATACCTGAAAGAAGGCTGAAAAACCCGAGTCCTTCGTGTCCAAATCGTGTCCTGTTCACTAGGGTTTACTGTGTCCTTGAGTCCACTGTTTGTGTCCGGCCTTCCGTGTCCTGCTGTGTCGAGTCTAGAGCACAGTTCCGGCGTCGCTGGAAGTGGGGTTCAGGCCGGCGGAGGTCAGCAAAGGTTTGGGGAGGTCCTGGGCGGTCGGCGGTGAGGTCCTGCGGCGGTGACGGCTTGGACGGAGAAGAATCGAACTCGGGTTCGATTGACAACGGAGTTCTGGGTCCGGCGCTGGTGGCTGGTGGTAAGGCGGACGGGTCCGGCGGTCTGGGCGGAGTCGCCGGAGTCTAGAGGTGCTGTGAAGAGGTGGCCGGAGTCTGAAGCTTCGCCGGAGAAGAAAACCAAAAAGGAAATCCGGCGGTCTGGATCTTATATAGAGGAGAAAGGAGAAGGACGGCCGGCGATTCAGCCGGAATAGGAAGAGGGAGAGGCGGAGGTTTCCATGGGAGAGGAATCGGACAGTCTCCGGCGGCCACGGCGGCGGTAACAGCCGCCGGAGGGGAAGCGTCGGGCCGTTCAAAATTCAGGGGTTAGGGATTCAAGTGTCGGGTCGGGTCGGGTCGGGTCTTTAGCGGGTCGGGTCTGACCCGGATCCGACCCGCTAGGCCAGCGGTTCGGTCTAGTCAGACCGACCGGTCCGGTTCGGTTTAGTCTCAGGGTTTGGGTTAGTTTATTAATTAATTTTGGTTTAAATAATCAGTTAAATTTTACAACAGTTTTTAATTCTTTAAAAATTCATCCGGGGTCCAATAAATTCCCGGAAAAATACCCCATGCTCGGTTTTTAATTTTACACTAGAAAATATAATTTTTATCACATTTTAATATTATTTAATTTTATTTAAAAATTCATTTTAAATTAGACTGCTTTAATTTATAGGTTTAAAATTCTCAGAAAATTGCTAATTAATTTCAGAAAAATAAATTTAAAAAAATTCTTAAAATTTCAGGTGATTACAATCTACCCCCCTTAAGAAAATTATGTCCTCGCAATTTAAAGATTAAACTACTAATAGCACAGAACTACAGGAATTAAAAATTTACTTAAAATATACCTGCATCCTCGAATAGGTGGGGGTATTTCTGGCGCATGATATCTTCCCTCTCCCAAGTAGATTCACCAGGTGAGTGTTGCTTCTATGCCACACGAACCAGTTTAATTGTATGCCCTCGCAGTGTCTTCTCACTGGTTCCGAGTATACCCACCGGTTGTTCTTCATATCTCAGACTTGGGCCTACGGCGATCTCAGAATGATCCACTATGTGACTTGGGTCAGTCACATACCTTCTCAACTGTGAGACATGGAATACATCATGCACTCCCTCTAAAGATGGAGGTAATGCAAGACGATACGCCACCTCACCAATGCGCTCCAGAATATCAAAGGGCCCAATGTACCTTGGACTCAACTTGCCTCTGCTCCCAAAGCGAATGGTTCCTCGAGTAGGTAAAATCCTCAGGAATACATGTTCTCCTTCCTTGAACTCCAGTGGACGTCGGTGTGTATCAGCCCAATGCTTCTGTCTGTCCTGAGCTGCACGAAGATGATTCTGGATTTGTTTAACCTTCTCCACAGTTTGCATCACCAACTCTGGTCCCAAGATTTGACGCTCTCCGACGTCACTCCAACATATTGGCGATCTGCACTTCCTACCGTATAATGCCTCGAAAGGTGCCATCTTGATGCTTGCCTGTACTGTTATTATATGAGAACTCTACCAAATGCAAATGATCTTCCCAAGACCCTCCAAAGTCTAACATGCAGGATCTCAGCATATCCTCCAAGATCTGAATTGTACGCTCTGATTGACCATCTGTCTGGGGATGATAGGCAGTGCTGAATTTTAGTCTGGTGCCAAGACTCTCTTGCATACTTCGCCAGAAATGAGAGGTGAATCTCGAATCTCGATCTGATACAATACTAACCGGCACTCCATGCAATCTTACTATTTGTCGCATATACATGTCGGCTAGTATCTCTGTGGATTGTCCAACTCTAAATGGCAAGAAGTGTGCCGATTTAGTGAGTCGGTCCACGATAACCCATATCGCATCTTTTCCACTGGGGCTCCTTGGGAATCCTGTGACGAAGTCCATGGTGATATGTTCCCACTTCCATTCTGGTATGGGAAGCGGCTGCAACATTCCTGCAGTCCTCTGATGCTCGGCTTCCACTTGTTGGCAGACTAAGCATTTAGCTACAAATCTGGCAATCTCTCTCTTCATTCCATGCCACCAATAGTACTGCCTTAGATCTCGATACATCTTTGTTCCTCCTGGATGAACAGAGTATATAGAACTATGTGCTTCAGTCATTAGTTCTTATCTCAGTTCTCCATTTGGAACATATAGACGATCTTCGCACCTTAATGTACCATCCTCATGTATGCGAAGTCCCGTCTGCAAACCTGCTTCGGTCTTCTCTTTGAGTCTTCGAAATCTTGCATCAGTAGGCAAGGCTTCTTTAATCCTTTCCACGAGCGATGACTTCACTTCTAGATTAGCTAGCAAGCTACTCTGTCTTGGTAGAATAACCTCTATCTGAAGCTTCTGTAGATCTCTCAATAGCTCAGGCTGCATTGTCAAGAAATAAGCTGTAGGCTTCCTGCTAAGTGCGTCTGCTACTACATTTGCCTTCCCTGGGTGGTACTGTAAATCTATATCAAAGTCCACCATCAACTCCAGCCAGCGTCTTTGCCTCATGTTAAGCTCCTTCTGAGTATATACATACTTCAGACTTTTGTGGTCAGTGAAGATTTCCACCTTCTCACCATAAAGATAATGCCTCCAAATCTTCAGTGCAAATATTACAGCAGCTAGCTCCAGATCATGCGTTGGGTAGTTCTTCTCATGGACCTTCAGCTGTCTCGATGCATAAGCAATAACTTTGCCATGCTGCATCAAAACACATCCTAGGCCACTACCTGACGCATCGCTATAAACAACAAAACCGCCTGACCCTGAAGGAAGAGTCAAGACTGGTGCTATTGTTAAACACCTCTTCAGTTCTTCAAAGGCCAACTGACATTCTTCTGTCCATGCAAAGTCCTGATCTTTCCGTGTCAACTTCGTCATTGGTTCTGCAATCCTTGAGAAATTTTCTACGAACCTTCTGTAATATCCAGCAAGTCCTATAAAACTCCTCACTTCAGCAACTGATGTTGGTGTAGGCCAAGTCTCAATAGCAGCAACCTTCTCTGGATCAACTGACAGCCCTTCTCCTGAGATAATATGCCCCAAGAATGGCACCTTATCTATGCAAAACTCATATTTACTGAGCTTAGCATAAAGCTTCTCCTGCCTCAACGTCTCTAGCACGATTCTGAGATGTTCTTCGTGCTCTTCGTGGCTTTTAGAATATACCAGAATGTCATCAATAAATACAACCACGAATTTATCCAAGTATTGATGGAAAACTCGGTTCATCAAGCTCATGAACACAGCAGGCGCGTTGGTTAAACCAAACGGCATTACTAAGAACTCATAGTGTCCATACTTGGTTCTAAAGGCTGTCTTCGGGATATCTTCCCTCCTCACCCTAATCTGGTGATAACCGGATCTTAGGTCAATCTTCGAAAATACCCTAGCTCCACTCAACTGATCAAACAAGTCATCAATACGAGGCAAGGGATACCGGTTCTTAATGGTCACAGCGTTTAACACCCTGTAATCAATGCACAGGCGAACTGTTCCATCCTTCTTAGGTACAAATAGTATAGGTGCTCCCCAAGGTGAAACACTGGGCCGGATGAAACCTTTCTCCAGAAGTTCATCAACTTGCTTCTTCAACTCTACTAACTCCTTAGGTGCTAGTCTATAAACTGTTGAAGTGATAGGTTCTGCTCCTGGAGTTAAGTCTATGGTGAATTCTATTTCCCGATCAGGTGGTAGACCTGGAAGATCATCGGGAAATACATCCACAAACTCTGATATAACTCTTGGGTAACTTGACTCCCCTTCTACAGTTAATACCCTAAGAGTTGGCTGAACACCTTGTTCTACAGCTCCTCGAAGAAATTCAAACTCTGAGTGTCCAGGTGGTCTGAATATAACTTTTCCAAGCCGACAATCAAGAGTAGCATGATACTGACTTAACCAGTCCATACCAAGTACCACATCATAGTCAGGCATAGAAAAGATCAGAAATTGGGCTCGCATCTCTCTTCCGCAGACTACTACTGAACATGATCTACAGATATCACTAACAGGTATAATTCCACCTCCCGTAAGAATTCTCTTAGTCTTCGGAAGGGGTGCAGTAGCTACTCTATGGGTGGCTACGAAGCTAGCAGCTATAAATGAGTGCGATGTCCCAGAATCAAATAAAGCTACAGCAGGTAATGAAGCTACTAAGATGGTACCTGCTATAACTTCTCCAGCAATAGCTTCTTCCTGAACAGCCAATGCAAAAGCCTGACCTCGTCCCTGTGCTGGTCCCCTCTGCTGACGAGCCTGTTGGAATAGTGCTGCTTGAGGTGGCAATAGAGGTCTTGGCTGATATCCTCCTGGAGCGGGTGATCTGACTCCTCCAACTCCCGTCTGCTGTGCTCCCACTGATGGATAATCTGGCCTCGGTGCAGGTAGAGCTAGTCGTGGTTCTCCCTCTCGGCGTGCTGTGCAGTCCCTGGATAGATGCTGGTTGGAGCCGCATACCAGGCACAGTCCCAATTTGCGTCTGCACTCCTTTTCAATGTGACCCAACTTGCCGCAGAAATGACAAGTAGGCAGGGTTCTTGGTGCTGCTCTCTGCGGTAGATTCCTTTGGAGTCGCTTTGCAGAATCCCCTTGGGCTGCCTTGGATGGTGCTGAGAAAAATGGTCGCTTCAGGCTTGACTCCCTCCTGGTGACGCGCTCCATGCATCGTGCTGCAGCAAGGACGTCGTTGTACGATGTAGGGGCAACAGATCCAATCAACCTCTGAAGCTCGAACCTGAGTCCGTCAAAGAATTTCTCCGCCTTCTCTTCTTCGGTAGGAATTAGAGAAGGGGCAAAACGACTCAGGCGAATGAATTCGGCATTATACTCCTCCACCGTCATGTTGCCCTGGATGAGGCGATTGAACTTATCTCGGAGTTTTAATCTAGCAACGGCTGGGATATACATCTCTTGGAAGAGTCTGGAGAACTCCTCCCAAGTGACTCGGTCATGTCCGAGCCTCCTCTCTTCAGCTAGCCACCAGTGGTGCGCGTTGTCCGTCAGTTGCATTCGGACAGCAGTCATCCATCTCTCCCGAGGAAGTTTAGCTGCTTCCAACTGATGCTGTGTATTGGTGAGCCACTCATGCACTTCAGTTGGTCCTTCCTTGCCCGAAAAGGTACGGGGCTTGAGTTGACGGAAATCAGTGATAGATCCCATCGCTGGTCGCCTAGCTTGCGGGTTTGCCTGCTCCAATGCATTTACTAGGCTGTTTCTCAAGTTCTCTGCCTCCTGACGCTGCGCCTCCTGTTGAACTTGTTGTTGAGCTTGCATCATAGCATAAAACATCTGGAACATTTGCTGCCCATCCATTGCTTGTCCTGGTGGGAAGGCAGGCATCTGTGGAGTGAACTGTGGCGGAGGTGGGATATCATCGCGGCTGAACCTTGAGTTATGCTGCTCATCTTGTCCACTCTGAGAGGATTGACCTCTGTTCTCTGGTGTAACTCCATCACCATAGGTAACCACAGCGTCTTGTGGTGTAAAAGGAATTTCATCTCCACTTCTTGGATCCATTTTTCTGCATGCAAAATAAACTTTATGAGAACGTTTAGTAGAGTCAAGCAGGATGCAAAATCAAGTACTTAATTCGAATGCGATATAGAGTTTCAAAAACGTTCAACAAATGGATGAGATCCTATAGCCTATCCTATCCTTTTACAGGTTTGTTTGGCCCCTAAGTTGAGACCAAACAATTTGTCGTGGACCTGCATGGGCCACCACAAAAACCATGTCACGCCCCAGTCCCAAAATGTCGTGGGACTAGACACGTGGCAATGGCCAGCAGTACACATCGATGGACATCCCAATTTAATGGATCCATCAAGCATACTTAAGCTGTAATATAGGTCTACAATATCATATCAAAAACTAATCTCATCCACACACAGAATAATAAGAACAACAGCAAATAAAAGAAAGTACATCAAGTCCAGTCTCAGCAGAGTATGTCGGGGAACAACCCGACAAGAGTCTAAAACACTGGTTCATCCGACCAGAACAAAAGAGTCCAAAATAAAGTATCTGAAGAGTACAAATAACATAATCTCAAGTAAAATCTTCTGCCATCACCTCTGCTTCTATGTTAGGTTCTCCTTCAGCAACAGCTCCTGGTATAGCTTCAGCTCCTGTCCCGTAAACCTCGGGATAATGCTCTTCTGCTAAACCTGGGGACATCATCCATTCCAGGTCCTCAGGGGACATAGCAAGGTACAAATAATACAAGCCAGAAATAAATGCAGTGAAATAGTAAATGAAATAAGCAGGGTAACTACATAACCATCTAAGTAAAAATGCAACTGAGAGCAACACTAGTACTTGGGCTGAGACTGCTACAAGCTCTGTGTCGGGGAGCCGGTAGCAGCAATATCTAGTAGTGGTCTAGCTCTGCTCGAGAGTCTACAACCTCACAATAGTAGTATATATATATAGAACAGCCTGTAGCCTGTGTGTCTCTCCCCACCCAATGTAACCACACGTCTCATGTCCATGTCACGTGAGATCAGATCTAATGCAACAGTCATAAACTAAGAATATATAACTATGTCCATCCTGTATCCTATACAGAATCACCTTGAATATGTCAGGAAGATTCTGTCAATGTATGGTGTCAAGTGTCCTAGGTTGTAGTGTACTTGATAATCAAGCACGAGAATATAAAGGGTCTCGAATGTCCATCACTAAATGACGTACACAACTCCGCGTACGGGGTTGGCACCCGACTGTGATCGGACACAAAGTACGTCATACGGTCCTAGGTTATAGGATGTACAATATTCCAAAAAATAAAGCAAGAGAACTAAATAAACTAATAAACTGCAATTTATGGCAAGGTACACTTGCCTGGGATTGGAATACCGGTAGCGGTCCTAGTAACAGTGGGTTCAGCAATAACTCTTCCAAAAGCTGAAATGAACATTACCAACAGTCTCAGAACATAAGAATTAGTTAGAAACGCCTGTCCTTAAGTCCAGTTTGGACACAAGGGCAAAAACGATATTTCTGGGCCAAAGCGGGTCCATATGTGGGCCACTTTGCACCGAAAATCGAGTCAGGGTCAAAGGTCTCCAAATCAGTCCAACTTAGTGTCAACAAGTCAGGAACGTTGATACGAACCCAACGAAACTTCCAGAGTTGGATTTCGATGAGCCGTTCTCAAAATCGCCCGTCAGGTGGAGCCTGTAGGGCCCACGACACGCGATTTTCCAACGTTCTCAGAATCGAACCAAACTTGACCCACAGGACCAGCATATTGCTACGAGTCCGATGGCGCAAGTTTCGTCTCGATCTGACGTGTATACACTAAGTTACAACAAGAATCAGAAAGTACGGATACGGGGCGATGTCCGCGGATATGCACTGATTCCGGTGTGCACGTACATCCGAATCAGCTTCTGCGAAAGCCCGCACGTCCGTATCTACGATGCTCACGTGTCGGTGAAGACCGCACGTGACCAAGTCGTCCCGTTTGGCGGGGCGTACTCGATACCGGGGTGAAACAGGGCTAAGTTTTTCCTGTTTTTGGATCGCAGTTCGCGATCATCACAGGACGCGATGCCCCGAGCAGTTTGTCCGGACACCGAGAGGGTCATACAGGCTACGCGATACAATTTACGAAATTAAAATCGGAGCTACGAGTAGGAAGTTATGAATACCTGAAAGAAGGCTGAAAAACCCGAGTCCTTCGTGTCCAAATCGTGTCCTGTTCACTAGGGTTTACTGTGTCCTTGAGTCCACTGTTTGTGTCCGGCCTTCCGTGTCCTGCTGTGTCGAGTCTAGAGCACAGTTTCGGCGTCGCTGGAAGTGGGGTTCAGGCCGGCGGAGGTCAGCAAAGGTTTGGGGAGGTCCTGGGCGGTCGGCGGTGAGGTCCTGCGGCGGTGACGGCTTGGACGGAGAAGAATCGAACTCGGGTTCGATTGACAACGGAGTTTTGGGTCCGGCGCTGGTGGCTGGTGGTAAGGCGGACGGGTCCGGCGGTCTGGGCGGAGTCGCCGGAGTCTGGAGGTGCTGTGAAGAGGTGGCCGGAGTCTGAAGCTTCGCCGGAGAAGAAAACCAAAAAGGAAATCCGGCGGTCTGGATCTTATATAGAGGAGAAAGGAGAAGGACGGCCGACGATTCAGCCGGAATAGGAAGAGGGAGAGGCGGAGGTTTCCATGGGAGAGGAATCGGACAGTCTCCGGCGGCACGGCGGCGGTAACAGCCGCCGGAGGGGAAGCGTCGGGCCGTTCAAAATTCAGGGGTTAGGGATTCAAGTGTCGGGTCGGGTCGGGTCTTTAGCGGGTCGGGTCTGACCCGGATCCGACCCGCTAGGCCAGCGGTTCGGTCTAGTCAGACCGACCGGTCCGGTTCGGTTTAGTCTCAGGGTTTGGGTTGGTTTATTAATTAATTTTGGTTTAAATAATCAGTTAAATTTTACAACAGTTTTTAATTCTTTAAAAATTCATCCGGGGTCCAATAAATTCCCGGAAAAATACCCCATGCTCGGTTTTTAATTTTACACTAGAAAATATAATTTTTATCACATTTTAATATTATTTAATTTCATTTAAAAATTCATTTTAAATTAGACTGCTTTAATTTATAGGTTTAAAATTCTCAGAAAATTGCTAATTAATTTCAGAAAAATAAATTTAAAAAAATTCTTAAAATTTCAGGTGATTACATGGAGTCTCCATAAACATACGGCTGGCATGCTTACGTATTCCTAGTCCTACGTATTTTGGGACTGAGGCGTGAAAATAGTTCTATAAATCTAGCACGCAATTCTATCTGTCATGCCCCAGTCCCAAAATACTGAGGGACTAACCACGTTGCAATGGCCAGCAACACAACTCCAATGGGCAAACCCAATTTAATGAACCCGTTAGAATGCACTTAAGCTATAACAAATATAAATGCAATCTACACCATCTATTTCAGTATAATTCTAGTCTCATCCACAGAAAGAAACACAATACAATATGATAGACCAGTCAAGATAATAGATAAAAGAAAATAGTCCATCATCAAATCAACATAAGTAGTATCTCGAAAAATAACCCGACACAATAAAAGAAAGAGAATAACATCAATACATATGTCCATGAGTCAAGATATGAAATAAAAATAAGCATAGATAACTGAGTAAGTAACTGAATACTCAGGAGAAATCCTCTGGCACAACCTCGTCCTCTGGTATCAGTACTGCTCCAGCGTCATCTCGGGGTAATCTTCCTCTGCTGTACCTGGGGACATAATCCGGATTCAGATCCTCAAGGGACATGGCAAGGTACAAGAAACACTCAAGCCAAATGAAATACAGTAAATATAAAACAGATCCTCAGGATAAGCTATGTAACTAGCTATGTGAAATGCAAATGCGAGCATCACTAGTACTCAGGCTGAGACCACTACAAGCTCTGTGTCGGGGAGCCCGTAGCAGCAAGTAATATCACGTAATGGGCCAAGCTCTGGTACAGAGACTAAAGCACCTCCATTAATATATATATATATATATATATATATATATATATATATATATATATATATATATATATAAAATCAGTTTGTAGCCTGTGTGTCTCTCCCCACCCAATGTAACCTCACATCTTATGTCCACAATGTCTCATGTCCATAACACGCAAGATCATGACCTCTAACTAGTACAACGAGTCATAATGATATCTATGTATATGCAAGTCTCATGTCACAAATCCTGCAAGCCTATACATAATCACCATGAATTACTCAAGAAAGATTCTCTCACATAAAATAGTGTTAAGTGTCCTATGGTATGAAGTACTTGGTAAAGCAAGCACGTAAAGAATATAGGATCGTGGAATCAATTTTCTAAATGACGTTACACGACTCCGCGTACGACGTCGACACCTGAATCTTGTTCGGACGCTAAGCAACGTCTCACGGTCCTAGGTTGAACATGTACATCACAGAAGTATATAGAAAGAATACAAGCAAATAATATCACAAGATCTACTACAAGTTGGCAATGTACACTTGCCTGGATTATGAACTCTGTTAATTGCTCATGTAATAGTGGAATCTCCAGGTACGCCTCCGGATGCTAAAACAAACATCACCATTGCTCTCAGAATATATGAAATAGCTATGATTGACTACCCATAAGTCCAATTTGGACACATGAACAAAATTGACAGTTTTGGGTCAAAACGGAATCCACATGTGGCCCACTTCGCACCAAAAAATGTGCCAGAGATAAAATTCTCCAAATTTGTTAAACTTAGTGTCTATAAGTCCAGAACGATGAACAAACCCAACGGAACATCCAGAACTGGATTTCGATGAGCCGGTCATAAAATCATCCGTCAAGTGGAACCGTGGGGCCCGCAAAACAGTATTTCGTCAACGTTCTCAGAATCGAACCAAACTTGGGTCACAGGACCAGCGTAACGCTATGAATATGTTGGCACTAGTTTCGTTGTGAAACAATAAGCACACACGAAATTATGACGAGTGTCAGAACAGGTCGATACGGTATTTTTTGACGGATACGCGTTGATTCCGGTGTGCACGCACATCCAAATCAACTTTTACGAAATTCCACACATCCGCGTTGACGATACGCGTCTTTCGATTCGTACACGATAAAGTCGCCTCGTTTAGCGGAACGCATCCCGTATCAAAAAATTTGGGTTAAGGAAACCAAGTTTTCTGACGGTTTTCAACAACAAATAAATCACAGCATACATCGAATTAAAAGAAAGTGTTTAAAGGGATTAAAACTAGATTATGTTGTCTAAATTATTGTTCAAGCAGAATTTTAGTATCGTGTGCCGTTATGGAGATAACGGGAATCAAACACGCATACTTGGAACAGTCTCTGTTCCCAAAATTCAGTCATTTTTTCTGTTTTGTGTCGCAATTTACGATCGACACAGGACATGATAAGCTAAACTAATTGAACAGAGTTTACGGGGGTTATGTGGTCTTCGCATAGGACTCGACAGGTCACTATTTGGATTAGTGTGCATGGAGATACAGGAGCCAGAAGAAGAGTACCTCGTATCGCTATGTTGCTCGAGATTTTGGCGGGCTGTCTTCGCGGCGGCGTGCGGTGGCGGTCGGCGGCGTGCTTCGAAGGTAGGGGAGATGCTGGTGGTTGTGGTATGCTATGATAGGGTTTATATAGGGGTAAAGGGGGGAGGTTACAGGGAGAGGAAAAGGAGGGGTTCGGACGGTTTTGGGAGAGGAATCAGAGGGGGTGCGGGGAGTTACTGTAGCGGGGTCGGTTCGGGTCTGTGGGCAGGGTTTAGGATCCGGGTTTAGGTTTGGGTTGGTTTAAATTTCGGGTTGGTTTGGGTTCGGGTTCGGGTTTAATAAATAATATAATCTCTCTCTCTATATATATGTGTGTGTAAATGGCCATTAAAAATAGGTTCTTACCTCAAATAAATCCCAGGAAAAATTCTACAATACTCTAATATTAGTTGTACAAAAAAATTTTTTTTTTTACAATATTATTAATTAATTAAATACACATAAATATCAATCCATGAATATATATTTATTATAATTAACTAAAAATTACAGAAATTTTTTCCTTAATCTCAATAATTCATAATACCAATAATAAAATAATAAAATCTAAAATGTAAACATAGGGGGTTTACACTATTTCTTTTATAACTAAGCATGCAAATACTATTCTTACTTAGCATACTATGGATTCACAAGTTCAAGCAATATTTTACTCTTTCTTATTAGCATGGCAATAGTTCGTTCAATAACCGTGTCAGTGTAACCTTGCATGCAATATTCTATACTTTTACTTAGCATGTCAAAGTTCGTTCGATAGCGGTGATCGTGTAACTTAGCATACACATTTCTATCTCTTCTTAGCATGGCAAGGGTTCGTTCATTAGACAAGCAATATAGGTTCTCTTATTAAGCATGCAGAGTCAGATTCTATCATTCTTCTTATGAAAACTATCTCCTTAGAACAAGTAGTATAAAACTCAGATTAATTATTAAGGCATGTAAGAATCAGAGAATGAAGTTCTGCCAACTCACATAGATCAATCGTCTCGTGTTTCGATCGAAAAACTCCTCGAGAAGGCTCCTGCTCGAGCCAGCAAAGCGATATCTCTTGTACATAGTGCCAACGCGAAGCGGGGCACTACACTTCCTATCTTCTTCTTAGTAGTAGAGTGGTAGCAGGCAAACAGAAGAGTAGAAGCAGTGGCGGAAGGAAGATGAGGGGATCGTCGGCACATCTTCGTCTTAATCGTGGCACATGCAAGTCCCCTTGCCTTCTCCTCCAATTCTCTAATTTCTTATTTTCATTTTTGATAAAATTCCAGTTCTATTACCGTAGATTTATGTTTAGATTGTGAATGGTGAATGATTTGAGAATGATTTGGTAGTATCGGAATCGGCGTGTTACCAATTTGGTGAAATTAGATTTTGTTGTTGTTGTTTTGTTTATACAAATCATAGCTTGTCTATGACGTGGTTTGTGATTGCAAATTTTGTTTCATGATGTCCGTCGTTGTTGTTGCTTGACCGACTTAGCGTTTGGCAAGATGTTGAGTTTGTGGACCGAGATTTGTGGGTCCAGTCTCGACATGTCTTCGTAACTCCAGGCAAAGACATCGATGTACTCCTTAACGAGCTGTAGTAGGGATTCCTGATCCTTATCGGATAGACTTTTGCTGATAAAGATAGGTTTAGGGGAGGATTTGTCGTCCAGATCGATTTGTACGACTTCGTCCTCAGTGGGAGGTTCTCGTTGCTCGAACCGCATTTTCCATTGTGAATCTAGGCGTTGGGCCCACGGTTCTACTTCAAAGAGTTAAGGTGGATCCTCGTCGTCTTCCTCAGGGTCAATTGACACCATTTTGGCAGACAACGTTTGTTTGAGCATCTTCTCGATACTGATATTGGAGTTCCAAGCGGAAGATTCTGAAGAGTGAGAGTATAACTCATCTTTTTCATCCAAGCCTTCGGGGGTTGTGGGAGGCGTGACGTACCCTAGGCCATGCTTGGTCTTATGGTAGTAATCCTTGGACTTGTCTGTAGGAGCATGCAGACGCAGAGGCAGTCGTCGGCCTTTGTCGTAGTTCAAGCTCCTAGGTGTTTTCAAATCGTATCCCATCTTCTGGATAAGATGTTTGGTTTGAGAGTTGTATCTATGAAGTAGAGTGTTACATAAATGTACTTTTAAATGTCGTTTTCAGTGCAAACATTTAATATGTCTTGTAATTTTTATTACTTGGATGCTCTCAGAATGATTTGACTTAAATCTAAGTTATCATTTTTTTTAATCCTAAAAATAAAGTCAAATTTACAATCAAAGTCAATATAACTCGGGGATTTCTAAATCCACTTTTTATTTTGCCCACTCAAAACAAGAAAGACACTATGTCCATGTAATGTATACATATCTAATCTGGGTAGGTAAGGTGTAGGCAATTTGTTAAACCCACTTGGGTTTAGTATACTAATCATCCCTCTAATCCTCGGGTTTACTAACCATTCCATTTGTCAGCACGACCACCTACTCTACTCCACCACCACCGTTGGTCAACACAGTGGGGTGGGCCCCACCCATCAACCCCTCCTTCACCCCGCCTACTATTTAAAGGCCTCTCCCCACTCTCCCACCCTATTAACTCAATCAAAATAAATTCTAGGGTTTCCTATTTTTGTAATTTGAAATTTAATATTCCTGATGGATCTCCAGCTGGTGGAGAAGGCGCTCCTGGCCCTCTTCGCAGCCGCGGTCGCCGCCGCCGTGGTCTCGAAGCTCCGCGGCCGGCGGTTCCGCCTCCCGCCGGGCCCCATCCCCGTCCCGGTGTTCGGCAACTGGCTCCAGGTCGGCAACGACCTCAACCACCGCAGCCTCGCCTCCCTCGCCCGGCGCTTCGGCGACGTCCTCCTCCTCCGCATGGGCCAGCGCAACCTCGTCGTCGTCTCCTCCCCGGAGCTCGCGCGCGAGGTCCTCCACACGCAGGGCGTCGAGTTCGGCTCCCGCACCCGCAACGTCGTCTTCGACATCTTCACCGGGAAGGGCCAGGACATGGTCTTCACCGTCTACGGGGAGCACTGGCGCAAGATGCGGCGCATCATGACCGTCCCTTTCTTCACCAACAAGGTCGTGACCCACTACCGCCGCCACTGGGAGGACGAGGCCGCCGCCGTCATCGACGACGTCAGATCCGACCCCGCCGCCGCGAAGGAGGGGGTGGTGCTCCGCCGGAGGCTGCAGATGATGATGTACAACAACATGTACCGGATCATGTTCGACACCCGGTTCGACCGGATGGACGACCCGCTCTTCGAGCGGCTCAAGGTGCTCAACGGCGAGCGGAGCCGCCTCGCGCAGAGCTTCGAGTACAACTACGGGGACTTCATCCCCGTGCTCAGGCCCTTCCTCAGGGGATACCTAAGGATTTGCAGGGAGGTCAAGGAGACGAGGATCAAGCTCTTCAAGGACTACTTCGTCGATGAGAGGAAGTACGTCTTCGTTGTGTCCGTCCTCGTGTCCGACTGAACGTTAGAATATATGTGTATTTGATGTGTGTTTGATCAATGTTGGAACAGGAAGCTGGCGAGTACGAACCCCATGGACAACGCCGGGCAGCTCAGGTGCGCGATAGACCACATCCTTGACGCCGAGAGGAAGGGGGAGATCAACGAGGACAACGTTCTCTACATCGTCGAGAACATCAACGTTGCAGGTATAAATAAATTCTATTACGTTCCTCGTTTTTATTTTTTTATTTTATGTAGGTGTATTGTACATATTTCATAGATTGTTACAGATTCTTATTGGAAAGATAAAAAACAGTTATTTATAATTATTCTAATCTATTAAGAAGACTAAAAGACAGTGAATTATCAATATTAATTGATAAACATATGTAAGAATATATTTGAAAAAAAATAGTTCCATGCTGAAGTTGATTTTTTTTCTTATATAATAGTATAGATTAATTGATAAACATATGCAAAAATATATTTGGAGAAAAAATAAAATTTTACGTTGAAGCTTAATATTTTTTTTTTTTTTGAAAGACGGTTTATTTGTTGAATTGTTAGAAAAAAAAACGTCCTTATCATGTAAGAAAACCCCTTCAAAATAAATAAATAAATACTTTTCTAAAGATCATTTTTATTCTTCTACGTGGCAATAATTAATTTATATATATATATATATATATATATATATATATATATATAAACATACAAACGCTTTTCCCTTTGTATGCAAGAAATCTTTTCAGTTTTGATGGCGATGGAACCTTAACTTGTGGTTAACACTAAGATTGGGTAGGTAGGGTCTAGGTACGAAAAGAGAATAGGAACTTACAACGTGTAAGATACTGGTCCTTAAGATAATATCAGACCTCGGATCAGGATCCAGATCCGAACCTGAATCAGAAAATATGTATCAGTTCCCTGTAGGAAATATAATATTACAGTGACATATTCATAGATTTTTGCCCCATCTCTTGTCTTAGTGGTATATTTAGCTGCAGCCACACTACATCACAGCGAGACAAGAAGCTCGTCAATTTGGATCCATGGGAATACCTGGTCCATAATTGCCTAATTAGTAAGAAACTTTCATCTTCACCATCAGTCACTTTCAAGAAGCAAAGATGAAGAGGAGTACGAAATGGATTTCCAATCTTATGAGCCGTCGTAACCATCTGGCATAGGTAGTGACAAGAAAGATGTATTTTGAAATAACAGACGATTGGATTGGATTGGATTTATTGGCATGAGTATTTTACTAGAACCATTCTTCTAACGCAGACTAACTGATCAATGCAGCCATTGAGACGACATTGTGGTCGATCGAGTGGGGCATCGCGGAGCTGGTGAACCACCCAGAAATCCAACAGAAACTCCGGAACGAGATCGACACGGTCCTAGGCCCCGGGGTTCAGGTCACGGAGCCCGACACCCATAAACTCCCCTACCTCCAAGCGGTCATCAAGGAAACTCTCCGCCTGCGCATGGCAATTCCGCTCCTCGTCCCCCACATGAACCTCCAGGATGCCAAGCTTGCCGGATACGACATCCCAGCGGAGAGCAGGGTCCTCGTCAACGCGTGGTGGCTTGCCAACAACCCCGCACACTGGAAGAACCCGGAAGAGTTCCGTCCGGAGAGGTTTCTCGAAGAGGAGGCCAAGGTGGAGGCCAACGGCAACGACTTCCGCTACGTTCCGTTCGGGGTGGGCAGGAGGAGCTGCCCGGGGATCATACTGGCACTGCCGATACTGGGGATCACGATCGGGAGGCTGGTCCAGAACTTCGAGCTCCTGCCGCCACCTGGGCAGGTGAAGCTCGACACTTCGGAGAAGGGCGGGCAGTTTAGTCTGCACATCTTGAAGCATTCTACCATAGTGGCCGTACCCAGAGTCTTCTGATTTGTAACCCACGCCTTATATATTTCCCCTATGTTTGTTCTAATAAAAAATTTCCCTCAAGTGGGGAGCTATGTTGCACTGACACTAAAAATTTGTAACCCTTCCTCATCTGAACCTTTTTTTAGAAATGTTTCCCTATCCGTATCGTGTTTGTATGTATTTGTAAGCGTGTCGTGCGACATAGCTGCAATGGCTCGTTCTTCCTCTCGAGGTTGAATTTTAGGGTTCTTTGTATCAAAATTGTTTTTCATGTAGGTTTTGGTGTTTTGCAATTGTGTGCGATATTATGTTAAACTAATGTACTTGGCGTCTATAGATCTTGGCGAATCAAATTATAAATTTGGAACTAGGGTTGCTGGCGCAGATAAAACTATGTCAATTGCGTCAAATCTATTAAGTAAGAAAAATGCTTAGTTGTCCGCAGGTTTGGCATGTTCGTCCGCGTGGCACAACTCCATTGATTCTCTTCTATTTGTTTGGTTCCATCATCGGTTGACTTGTCAATGGAATTGCGTCACGTGGTGGACGGGCCAAACTCACATGCAAATTTCGCATGCAACGTAGCATCTCCCATCTAGTAAGGATCCCAATTGCTAGTTTGGTTGGTTTGTAAATCATGTGAAACTCTTGTCACCAAACGTCTTGTCTTCCATATTGATGTTTGGTCAAAGCTTGTCATTTTATAGAATATTTAAGGTAATAAAAATTTCTATACAGAGGAAAGAATTGTATCCCATTTGCAAGAAGAGATGTTCAACTTAGACTTGCACGACATCACGTCCATCATCTGGCCATTACGTTCTGTTCGAAGATGTCTTCTTGATCAAAAAATTTTGCCACTTGATATCGTTGCTGCGATGAACGTTCCATACAATTAATCCGTAAATATTCTCAAAGAAGCCGACAAAAGTTTTCAGAATTGTTTTTTTACTTGAGATATGTGATTTCTAATTGCTGGAGTTTTTCGATTGAGAATGACGAGAGATGAGGACTATCACTGCTCTGGATATGTGTTTAATTATTAGTAATGAGTAATTATGTTAGTTGTAAAATGTGTAATTTACATATTTATCTTTAGTTAATTTAAGCATATTTTGATATATATAAGATTGAAAAATAACAATTTTGGAATGTGAAATTTATACGGTTAAACCTAGAACTTTTCATATTTATACTACTATATAATAAGAAAAGTTGACTTCATCTTGAATTTTTCTTCTTCTAAATACTTCATTATCTAACTTTACTAAATAAAGTTAATGTAGTTTTTTCTTCTAATATCTTTTGCTCTTTTCAAATACAGAACACGTTAATTAATAGATCGTTATATACATACAACACACGACATATATACTAGTTATATATAAGACTAAACATACGCAAAATAATATTTGGATAGATTTTTTATTTCTTTTGCTAAAGCTGATATTTTTTTTCATTATATAATAGTATAGAATATAAAAAAAATGTAGCCGTCAAAGCCGTAAGTAAATACTCAACAAATTAAAATTTTAAAAAAATTACGGAAGCTAAATAAAATCTTAAACCAACTTTCGTCTTATCTATCAAAATCGTTAATAAATACTAAAATAATTTAATTAACAAAAAGAAGTTAAGATTAAAAAAATTATCTAAAATTAACTTTCTTTTCATCATCCGTAATCAAAAATTTTTCTTTTATAATAAATTATAATTAAAATATTTTTAAATATAAAAAAGAAAATGTTTACGTGCGTTAGCATTTACTAGTTTGAAAATAAAAGTTTTACAGTAAAGTGGAGTTTTTTTTTTTTTTTTCATTATATAGTATAGACAAAGTAATAAATAATCAATAGTTAGGGAAAGCACTAGAAACTCTCCATCCCCAAAAGAAGAAAGGAAAGAGAAAAAAAGAGTAGTTCCTCACCAAAATCACTGCTACAGATCAAATCCAAAGAAACGAAAAAAAAAAATGAGAGCTTTACTTCTTCTTCTTCGTCCAGATCTGAAATTTCTTATTCTGGTCCTCCTCCTTCCTCTCGAGTGTGCTTTCGCTTCGGTGCACGAGTACTCCAATGGCGTCTTCATCCCCAGATCGAACTCCTTCTTCTTCCATGGCGGGAGCGAGGGACTGTACGCTTCGAGACCCTCCTACTCCAACGCCACCTCTCCTTCCTCCTCCGATGGGAAGTCCTTCATCAGGTGATTAAATTTTGCAAAGTATTCGATTTTTTGGGGGCTAATTTGCGAACTCGAGTACCTTCGAGTTTCGCGCAATTTTCAGGTTGCTACCAGTTACTAATTTTATTACCGATTTGCCACCTTGGGGCTTGGGCTTTAGGGACTGTTTGGTTGCTTATAAAAGTAGTTGTTTGGTTGTGATTTTGCGACGTTGGAGAGCGGAAAGAGAGGAAATGGTGTAACAAACGATTGTTTCAAGTGACGTTACAGTTTGGCAGCAACGGAAGCTCCAACATTCGAGGGAGTACTTGCGACTTTTTTTTGTAGTAATTCCACTATTTACACTGAACCAAACGCTGTCTCGAACAACGCTACTTACATCTTAGCGGACGAGAGGAAGAAAGGATTGGGATTTTGTGTGTGTGTGTGTAGGGGGGTGGGGGGGCTTAGTTTCCATCAAGGTCAGATTTTGGCAGGACTGTCATAGAAATAGACTCCTGATATTGATGCTTAACATATCGAACTTGTAGAGTTTAATGCTTATGTGCGTAATTCTTTTGTTGCTTTATGCGACAACTTTACTATTTGTGCGTACTAGGAACCACAAACTGTGTATGTTTTCTGTTATATGCAAGTAATGATGTGATATGGCTACAACACACGACAACTTGGTAAGATCGGCAACTTGGTAAGATTGTCATGTTTATCTTGACATGTTTATCTTGACATATAAGGAACCTACATCAATGCGCAGTTAATTTTGGCCTGTACGATCAGACAATCTATAGTTGTCTGTTCATGCTTCCTAGTTTAGGATAGCGCTCGCCATCATGGTTGAAAGGAACCAAACGCTGTCTCGAGCAACGCTACTTACATCTTAGCGGACTAGAGGAAGAAAGGATTGGGATTTTGTGTGTGTGTGTGTGTGTGTAGGGGGGTGGGGGGGCTTAGTTTCCATCAAGGTCAGATTTTGGAAGGACTGTCATAGAAATAGACTCCTGATATTGATGCTTAACATATCGAACTTGTAGAGTTTAATGCTTATGTGCGTAATTCTTTTGTTGCTTTATGCGACGACTTTACTATTTGTGCGTACTAGGAACCACAAACTGTGTATGTTTTCTGTTATATGCAAGTAATGATGTGATCTGGCTACAACACACGACAACTTGGTAAGATCGGCAACTTGGTAAGATTGTCATGTTTATCTTGACATATAAGGAACCTACATCAATGCACAGTTAATTTTGGCCTGTACGATCAGACAATCTACAGTTGTCTGTTCATGCTTCCTAGTTTAGGATAGCGCTCGCCATCATGGTTGAAAGGAACAACTTGTAAGCTTGACTTTGTCATTATATGTATACATTCCTGCTTTTATTCATGTGTAAAGGCATACACTGTTCATATTACTTCATAGGTGATCTTGACCTTGCCTTTGTTTCTCAATACCTAACCATACATATGAACATTCTGGTTTAAATGCATATTTAGTTTCCGCTTGTATAGAGAAGAACTTAAAGTAAGAGTCCTCTTGAGTCATGTTCTGCATTAACCATATGGTTGTGGATTGGTCGAGTAGTTTTTTGTGCACTCATGGCTTATACCTGTGACACAATCTAGGACTGTAGTAATTCAATGAACAAAAATATTGCTTGCTTACCTACTTCAGTTCATATAAAACCATGGTTTTAATTTAGCAAATAAATATACCAAATTAGTGACCTTTATTTGGACTAAACCTATGTGATGGAAAATTCATTTATTAAAGTCAATCGCTGCAAAAGCAAAAGGTGATTAACCCAGTATTCAGTGTCGGAATTATTGTACAAGTGATTGTACTTTTAAGTTTTAAGTTCCTTCCATCATATATTAATATGCTTCATCTTGTTTTAGCCTTGGCCTTGGGAATATAATTCCTTTTTCACTCTTTGGCTTAATGTGTCATAGAGATGAATGCGATTCATTATTGCAAATTGTATCATCTCACCTATTCGCCTAAAGTTTTATTGTCTAAGAGAACTTGCAGGGGTGCTACGTGAGCACATCAGTGAGTTTAAACTGCATAGCCAAAAGGTAATATATCTCCCCTCTAGTCGTGCATCTAGGTTTTATGGCATATCCTCTCATGCTCATCTCTCTCTCGATAGTCGATCTCATTATGGTGAGAGAAGGCTTTAACGATGATTATTACTTTGATAATCTAGTTTCAGTCTTGATCTCCAAGTTTTGGTTTGGGGTTGAGTTCAAATTGAATAAGCACCTATAGCTAGTAAAAGTTTACTGCACGATCATTTTCCTACTAAGATTTAATCATTTGACGTCTCCAACACTGTCTCAGAGAACATATATAACATCATCTTCATGAGAGTGTTATTATTATAATTATCTATTTCACTATCTTAACAATGAGGCAAATAGTTTCCGCATAAAGGCTTGACTACTAATAGGTGTATATTTATGTCACGAAGTGGTCAATGAAGACATCAGCTGAAATGATATTAAACTCGGGAGGGATATGTGCACACATGGTCCTTGTGTTACATTCATGTCATTGATGTCAATCATAGATAGGATATCTATGTGAATGTGGCAGAGTCCCATGTCATTGACAATATGCCACATGTGCACAAAATTACATACCAATATAGGTTGCATTGAGCATCAAAATAGAGCTAGTCACTATGGTACATCTGAGTTCTATGATTTTGGAAAGGACAAACATATCCACGTCACATTAAGCCAAACTGAAAATGAATGCCATACCCTCTTTTAGATTATAAAATAGAACCAATTGATCTATGATGAAATTTAACCTAATATTTTAAGTTCTTATGATTGTTTATTATTATTATTATTATTATTATTTTTAATGTCATTGCATGTAGAAGTGTACTTTCAATATGGGAAATGGGCTTAAGAACATAGCATGTAGTGTCCAATTTGCCTGTATGATTCCTTAGCTGTTGTTGGAACCTTGCACATGGTCTGGCAAGTGCTACACCTATGAAACTAGTACCAAGGTTCGTAGTATCGGTTTCAGAATTGGTCTCTTATGAGTATCAGTATCAACGGTATTGGAGTATTGGATATTTTGGTTTCGGTTTTAAATGTGTTGGGCTTTAATTAACCAAAAACTTATAAACAAGCACAATTTGGGTTACAGTTTAAGGCAAAAACTTTCATAAGTTTGCTAAGTGTTCCATTTAAAACCACACACATTTAAATTTCAGTTTATTGAAGACTCCACTTATTTAAAAGATTGTCATAATCCATATATGTAACTTAACTGACTTATCTAACCCCAATCCTAATCTTGAAGAACACATTATAGTTGCCCCTCTATATTTCTCTCGTCTTCCCTCTCTCTCCCTTTCCTCATCTCTTTCTCTCTCCTCCCTCTAATTCAGCTTATCCTCTCTCATCTTGTTTGTCGCCTCTCCTATATTTCTCTTAAGAAAATGGTGCCAGCATCAAAGACTACTCCAACACCATCATCGACGACACAACAACAAGGTGACAAAGTCGTTTCTATTTTGTTTTTCATTTTTGATGCTGGTCGGGTGCTATATCGTTCATGAATCGGTTGAAATTGACAGATGTTGAGTGATACCAAATTTTTTGTTGGGTCTGGTGTGTTATGATCAAAGATTATTGATATTGTTTTGGATCTCCTTTTTTGGTAGTACGAAGGAGGAATTGGCCCATCAAAATGAAAGCATTAATACATGCTCATGCAGATACATAGGGGGAGTCAAATCAAAACAATAATTCATTCCAATGGATCCAATCGCTATTTGTGAAATCTCGGATAAAATACCCATCCTCCTTTATTCATCTTCATGGAAGAATGAAAGGGTAATTATGGGATTGACACTCTTCCCGATCAGATAGGGGTCTAGGGTGCTCACAAGAGGGTAACAAGATGCAAGTGTGGTCAACTTTTGAATAACCATACGGTACATACGATATATAGTGGTATCAGGCTATCAGCCCATATGTCAGGCTAGGGGTGAGCAACGGTTCGGTTCAAACCGAACCGAACATGTAAAAAATGATAGAACCGTAAACTGTATTTCTCAAAACCGAAAATCGAACCGTTTTCATAAAAATCAAACAAAACCGAACCAAATAAAAATGGATCGGTTTTCGGTCGGTTCGATTTCAGAAGAATAACACACTAATACTCGAGAACTTCTGTGACTGCAGAGTGCAGAAAGCCTTGAAAAATTCTTAACACACGAAACCTCATAGAGATCGAGTATGCTGATCTTAGGATAGTGTTATAATTCCTAATTAGCTAAATCTCTTTGTTTCACAAATAGTACCTTTTTTCTGAGGCAAAGACTCTGAATGTAAATCCGAAACAAGACAATGTTTCAAACTAATCCATCAAGAATCCATAACAAAATTAACTAGATCATCATCCAAAATTATATGAATACAACAAAAATCTAATTAATCATGCAGATCTCAATTATAATCACAGCTATAATTCAATATTCAGAACCCATAACAAACTACCACTTCTTTCAATCGGATGAAAATTCCTAGAAACAACTTGAAAAATAATAAATCGTCAATTATTTCTTTCTACTTCCGTAAATATCTGGAATTCTGCTAAAATCAAGAATTACAAACTAAATTTCAAATCAACAAGAAATCTAAGAGTTCCATGCGTCAAGAAATGAGATCTAGCTGTCCTACTATCAATCGACTGACCTTGGTACATTGATGATAGATCTAACCCATCTCTACGATAGTCTTCTTCATTGTAGCCATCTTCATCTTCTTCTTGCTCTTCTTCTTGTTCTTATTATGTTGATGGTTCTTGTTACTAATAGGAGAAAGGGAACTCACCAAGCGGCGCTCTGCCTTTTGAATGGGGAGGAGAGAGAGTGTTAGGTTAGTTTTTGTTTGTCGTTTATATAAGGCATCAGGGGTAAAAATGTAATAACATATATTAAATTCGGTTTTCGGGTTGGGTCGAAACCCGATTCCTGAAACCGCGACCCGAACCGAATATAATCGGTTTTCACTCTTACAAACCGAACACCAACCCATTTAATCCATAACCGACTCTAATTGCTATTTCGGTCGGTTTGGGTCGGTTTCGGTTTGAAACCCGATAATTGCTCACCCCTATGTCGAGCCTTCCTAATTATTATTGACTTCACTTTTCGTATTTGACAAAAACTCTCAACTAATCCTTAGGTTTTTGGGTGACTGCCTAAAACGGCTTAATGTGAAGCTTGCAGAAGAGATTCTCTAAGTGAATCAAATTCATAAGAGTTCACTTACCCTAAATAAAAGATCACCTTGAATGTCATACTCGGTACTAGGATCAGTCCGTGTGTGTGTGTGTGTGCGAGTGAGTGGATGGGGGTTTGAATAGTTTACCCCAAATGTTTTGGTTTAAAGGCGGGTTTCTTGTATGGGGGAATAATCCACTCACTGCTTGTCATCAGAAACAATTGAATACCACATGGTGAAACTTGAAACCTCTTGCGTCAAAGCAGCAGTTTTGGAACTTTATCAATGCATTATGCTACCACTTTTTCTTATTAATATTTACTTTTTCTCCTAAGGATATATATGTAGTTGTTGAAATGGATATAAGGATTTTTGCTAGGTCTATTCTTCTAATAATATCTTCTGATTTCACATTTCAGGTTTGAATCTGTGACCTTTAGGCGGACAAAAGAATCAGCGTCGAAGCATATTGATATGCAACAGAAAACAGGGTTGGTGGAAGCTATAATAGTTGAAATCCAAGACAGGGAAAGTATTGGTGGCACATATTTTAACTCTGATGATATATGCTGTACCCCTGCTCTTCATGAGGAGACATCCTGTAAGGTTGGGGAGGTAATTATTCGTCAAAATCCGGATAAACTAGATTGGCCCAAACGTATTCAGACATTTTTTGATGGAACGAATGAGGAAACCAATATGGATCCTACAACTGTTCCCATCGAAAGCACTGGAATGTACTATCTTTACTTCATGTTTTGTGACCCACAACTCAAGGGCACAACAATCAAAGGTAAAACAGTTTGGAGAAACCCAGAGGGTTATCTACCTGGAAAAATGGCACCACTTATGTCATTCTACGGTTTCATGTCTTTGGCATATCTTGTGCTTGGTCTTGTATGGTTTCTCCAGTTTGTGCGATTTTGGAAGGATATCTTGCAGCTTCACTATCATATTACAATTGTAATTGCTTTAGGAATGTGTGAAATGGCTTTCTGGTATTTTGAGTATGCAAATTTTAATTCTACTGGAAGTAGGCCAATGGGAATCACACTATGGGCAGTGACTTTTACAGCTGTCAAAAAGACAGTTTCACGACTTCTCCTTCTGGTGGTCTCAATGGGCTATGGTGTTGTGCGGCCGACACTGGGTGGCATAACTTCCAGAGTTGCTCTCCTTGGCATGGTATATTTTGTTGCTTCAGAGGCTCTTGAACTTGTTGAACATTTGGGAAATATCAACGACTTTTCTGGAAAAGCAAGGCTGTTTTTGGTGCTACCTGTCGCTCTTTTGGATGCAGCTTTCATTGTTTGGATATTTTCTTCATTGTCAAAAACATTAGAAAAGCTTCAGGTAAACTATCTTTTCTTATTACATGTGCATGGTTGCATGAACTGTTTGCAGTTACCTTTATTCTCTAAAATTTTATGTTGGCTGTGACTTGAGATAACTAATATGCACTGATGTCCTAGCAGCATGTTTAAGACACATGCATTTATATGACTATGTATTAGACTTCAAAAAAGTCATGGAGAATTATCTAAATGCATAAAGTTGTCCAAGTATCTGGATATGTTGCCTATTCTTGTAGACAAAGAAAGTTTTCTTCATAGCATACAGAAAATATATGAAAAATAAAGGCTTTTCATATATCAACGACTTTTCTGGAAAAGTAAGGCTGTTTTTGGTGCTACCTGTTGCTCTTTTGCATGCATCCTTCATTGTTTGGGTATTTTCTTCATTATCAAAAACATTAGGAAAGCTTCAGGTAAACTATAGCTGTCAATTACATGAGCACGGGTGCATGAACAGTTTGCAGTTCCCTTGATATTACCTTTATTCTCCCAATTTTATGTTTGACTATGACTTGAGATATTTGTTATTCACTGATGACCTAACATCATGTTTAAGAGACGTGCATTTATATGACTATGTTTGTATTAGGCTTCAAAAAGTCATGCAGAATGATCTAAATGCATAAAATTGTCCAAGTGTCTGGTTATGTTGCTAATTCTTGTAGATAAATAATCTTGTTTCTCATAGCATACAAAAAATATGTGAAATGCTATGCTCCCACTAAAAAAATAAAATAAAATAGAGAACAGGTAAGAAACATAGATGAAAACTATTCATTTGGAATTTCTAACCTTGATTGTTATGCAATCAGCAATCAGTCACATCCAATGGAAGGAGCATAACATGATTTTTTTTTTTAATTTTTTTATCATAATCTACTAGGGGTCTATTACGTAGGCTTAGAAGCACAGTATAAAAGTAAGTGTTTTGAGAGAGATGAAATTCAGGGGATTAGGACATGGTTTTGAAAAGTGAACTGTGTTTTGATATGTAATGAAAACAAAATTATGTATGTAGAAATCACCAACATGGGCATGCATTATATAATGGAGCCCACTCCGTGGTGACCATGCTGGGAGGTAATGGAACCAGGGGAAGATGGCTCGCCCTACGAGCACTTCACTCGCTGCTCGTCACATTGGTCTTTGAAGTTGTTAGAAAAGTGATCTTCATATTTCTTTTTGGATTTCTTAAGCATTTATATATTATAACTACATTAAAATACTGTCACATAATTAACTAAATTAATATCAATTCAATCAGAAAAAGAATTCAATTCAATGTTATAGGCAATACTTGTTATATGGATTATGGACACAAATACTACAGGATGTACCCGCACGTTCGGATGCAACAACATGGTTTTGGCACCTATTGATGTGTCGTAGTGTTTCTGGAGTGTCATGTCATGTTCAATATGTGCCCGACACGATAAGACATGGTTGCAACGAGAATTTTGGAGTGTTCCTGCTTCCTAGATCAATATGTCAAATTGAAAGAGGTTTGGTTCAAATATTTTAGATCAAAAGGGAAAAGGTTAGTTCTTGTTATTTTACCAAAAATAATAGGGGCAATTTTTTCTGATATTTTGGTTGTGCTTTAAATTTGAAAGCAAAGTTTTTTCCCCATTTGCTAAAACCATGATTTTTTTTTTTTTTGAGAAAACTAAACTAAAACTAGTTGCTAACATCATGAACTAAAACGGAGTTTAGCCTCGACTCTTAGGCATGATAGCCAAGCTCGAGCCCTATTTCTTTCTTTGTTCCTTCCTTTCTTTTGTTATGTGTGCATTGGTTGTTTGGAGGGAGGGGGTACAAGTTGGGGGACTGTCAGGTTATCTGTGAAAGGTGCAATCGTTCAATGTTAAATCAGTTTGGACTCCGTCTGTTTATGCACTTTTGGTTCCTACTTGACTTCTCAGTGGACGCAGGGAAACTATAGAACATTCTGGATGTTCTAATAATTTAAAGATAACTTACAGGGACCTACGTTGTGCATATCATGGACAAACTAGTGCTACACATTGTTATTGAACTCAAGGGAAGTAGTAAAAAGAGGTGCTTTGCTGTACTAGCTGAAAAGGAGATAATTTGAACAGCTTTCTGCTCAAGTTTTCTTATTATTAGTGTTAACCTTAGGTAAAGACTTTCAGGCCCCTCCATCAGTTTGTAGGCTAACACTTGGGGTATAAGGAAAACAATCTCTTTATAAGAAGATAACTAGAGAAACAAACTTCCTTTTTGATGCAGATCCAGGCCACATCAATAGGCGTCGAACCCAGCATCATTGAGTTTCAGCTTAGTTGGGTGATGATTTACTTAAGTTCGCTTTTATTTGAGTTTAGATTTGATAAGAGTCTTTTATGGGTTTGTTTGAGTCAGCTGAGGCATGTTTAGTTAGTTCAGAGACTAGTTATCCAAATCTAAAAGTCTAGAAATGAGGATATACTGGGACCTTACTGATAGTCGACGAATGAAAGAAATTTGGATTATTGTCTGTTAAGAGATGCATGTGAGTTGCCTATGCATAAAACATAGGGTGTGAACTCCAGAACAGTAACCTAATTTTTGTAGCCTAGCTGCTGCCACTCCAACATCTTCCCTTCTTCTAGTGCTGCCCCCCCTTCTCTCTTTGTTGCTGCACTGAAGGGCCTCAAAACCTTCCCAGAGATTGCTGTGAAGGTTAAACAAGCTTCCCTCTCATTTACATGTCATCATGCAACATGGACACTCCGGAATTTAACTAAAACACCAAAATACGTGTCATGTCTATGTTGCCGTGTCAACATCATTTCGTGTCATGTTTCTTTTTATTTATTCCTTTTTCCAGATACTTGTTTAGTTTACAACCTTTCAACTTAAAGAAGCTAGAGGCACTAAAACTGAAAGTAAATATGTTCTGAATTGCATTTCATACATGATACTGACCTATTAAGTAATAGGAAATTGTTCTGTAGTATGGAGATTATTCTCAATTCATTGTTACTCGAAAGTTTTCTTCATATAATAATTTTACTGATCATTCTTGTTTTCTTGTTGTGCAGATAAGGAGGAGTGTGGCCAAACTTGAGCTATATAGGAAGTTCACCAATTCACTGGCTGTGTCTGTTCTTGTCTCTGTTGCTTGGATCGGTTATGAGGTGTATATCTTTTGATTTCTTTTACAAATATTTTTAAAGATAATCAGCATACTCTCTCTCTCTCTTTCTCTATCTATATATATATATATATATATATATATATATATATATATATATATATATATTAGATTGAAGCAATTACTTCTACAGAAAATTGATTCACAATATTTATAACTGTATATTGGGTTGCCATGGCTTTGCCTCAATGGAGGAAAGTGTGTGGTAGAGAAATGGGTTTTCTTTAGAATCTTGCTCATTTATGAGCAACATCATCACTTGTAACTTTTCTTTAGAGCTTGATTTGTAAAATAATGTTATATTGAGATATGCTTTGATATCATTGTTTATGAGCAGCAACAATGATTGTCATATTGATGTCCACATCTCACCTTTGTTTGGCAAATGATTGTTTAATTCATACAGTTTGATTTGCAATTTCATAATTTGTTTGTCATAAATCTGTAGCTTGATTTTGCATATCAGTTTCAGCTTCTTCTTCTTTTCCCTTTTTTTATACTGGGTTTGCAATATCAAATATAGTTTCTCTTAGCTTTTCTTAGAAGCATCAACTTCAAAAAAAAAATCTCTGAATGTATTCTTGCGCAAATATTGCGGCCCAACTGAAATTGAAATGGACCTCCAGGTCCAGCTGGACCATGGTCTTAAACAGATAAACATGTTGGGTTCTGGTTGAGCATTAGGCATTAGCGAGTCAACCCATACCCCTATTTATAATTCCATACCTCTTGGCTTGCTTCGTTCCCCTTACCCCTGCCCTTAAACGTCGCAGGTGCATATAATTAATCAATTAGAAGGCTTCTAGTAACATAAAAGTGATGACTTAAATTCCTGACAAACCCAAGTCATCCAAGGACTGATTACTGAACCCATGATGCACTCTATGATATCACTGGTGCGAGTTATCTGAAAATCAATGGTTCTATTATGGTAACAAATTTTATTTTTGGTGATCGAAAGTAACTATGGGGTGTATGACTATGCAGTTGTATTTCAATGCAACCGATCCCTTGAGCGAGCTTTGGCAAAGGGCTTGGATCATCCCAGCTTTTTGGAATATATTGGCATACATACTCCTAGCAGTTATCTGCATCCTCTGGGCTCCATCACAGAATCCAACCAGGTATTATCTTCGTTATTCATCATAATTTTTGTGTGGCCAATTTCCTAGTAAATTGTCGGGGTTGTAAGTACCTCATAATTTGCTGAGGATTAATCTTGTGTTAACTTTAAGGTCAAAGATTCTATAACTTTTTAACATCCATCATGTCTTAGGGAATTAGAACACTGTTCAGTGTTCATGTATGATGTATTCATAAGAAAAATGAGAATATAGTTAAGGATTTAATAATTCTGTTTGCTTCTTTAGGTGATGATTAGGTCATGTTATAGGCCAAGTAATAAAGTTATGCACTTGCTGGCTGCCAAACTCATGCTTACATTTGTTCTTGGTTCTCTGGGGAAGAGAGGGAGTCTTTAAGATTTTCTATCACCTAATCCGACAAACCCAACACCCACGCTCTGTGAATTGCATTTCCTTGTCCAGATATTCAATGTTTCCCCTGTTTTTCTTGATGTATAATTTTTATACTTGTATTTTTTTATTGCAGCTTTATTACGTCTGGAGATTCTCTTTTATGAATCCCTTGTCTCCATGCATTAGCTTTTTTCTTATATTTCAGCTCTCCTATTAAATTTCTTTGGTTATTTTTGGAGCTATCATGTCCTTCAGAGTTCAGATTCATTTGTCAGGTCTGACAGTAAGGTTAAATTTGGCCAATAATTCTATATAAGCTTTACTTAGACCCCATCAGGTCCATTCTTATTTATAATAGTTGAGTACAAGCACAATTGTCAAGACATCCCTAAGAAATAAGCCAAAATAACCGACATTGTTGCTGGCCAAACCAAATTTGGAATCCAGACCTTTACTGATTAATGAATAATTGATGGATGAATGATAGTTTGTAGAGATGCATTTGAATTGCAAATAGGAGTGAAGCCCCCAACTCTTAATCTTTTGTGTGAAGCCAGGAAACCCCAACCCAATATATTTCTTCTTCCCACACTTCTAGTCGCCAACATCACCAACAACTTCTGCCCTCTTCCTCTTTATTTGTTTCCATCAAGCGAAACTCCCTTGTTGATTCTTCTTGTGCACGTGTCAACTGACCAGCAACGTTGATGGCACATGAAACCTCCTGCCTCTCCTGTGTGTTGTCCTCCAGCCATCGGCAGACCCCTCTGCACCTGTCTCTAACCTGCCAGCAACCTCAAACTCAAAGGCCACCCCCTTCTCTTTTATAGTTCACCACCTCTGCGTTGAATGATACCCGTTCTTACCCTTACCCTGTTGTGCCTGACAATATGCTCTTTTCTCCCTTCTACCTACATGACAGTACCTCTCAACCCTGATCATCACTACCTACATACAGGTCCAAGTTCCAATCATTAAATTCAAGGTTGATCGTCAAATGAAGGCTTCAAGCGGAGCATCTACTTCCAATAACCGAGTTGGGCATGTTTTGGGTGCATGGATCTACTCCACACATTCTCAAATCTTATCTTAACTTCAGTCTTGATTTGATTGCAAACTTTGGTGTTTCTAAATTGTTTACTGTAAGATTTTATAATCACCACTGGTTCTCGGTTATGTGGGAGCAGATTTCACTACATGCCATATCATCATTGTATGATTGCATCTACACATTAATATCTGTTGCACTTTTATTTTAGTGCCATACATCTAAGATGTTGTAGGGTTCTTGCATTAGTGAAATTCTTTTGTGATCATTTGCATCATTCGATCTAGGGTTCCCTTTAGTCATGACTTGTGTCATGTAGCTTACAAAAGAATTAAGTATTTTTTTTTTATAAGACACGCTCGGCAACCTACATCACAGTTAAAGATTAGTAGATTGAGCTCTAGAAAGATCACATTGCTGATTATATGGTGAATTACTTGCTTTGTTATATTCAGGTATATAAGGGATTGCCATGGCATCTCCAAGGACTTTGGAATTTGGACAATGTATCTTCCAATCCATTGTTTTTATCCAAGACATAGCTTATGAGGAAAATAAAGTGTTGTTGTATGTTCTCATTCAGTTTGAGTTTTACACTTGATAACCGAAGGAAGTTGTAACCTAGTACAAATGCTAAAAGAAGATAATACTGGTAAACACTACGTGAATAACTAATTGTAGAAATTGATGAAATTAAATAAATAGGGAATAGGAAAGAACTAAAAAGATCGTGCCTATTTGGAAGGTGCTTACATCTTTATTTACAGTCTTAGACCTGGCGAACAAGTTCCCAAATAAAGTAAAATTGCAAAGTAACTAAAACCTGATTAAATTAAGCTTATATTCAAGACACAAATAGAAAAATAGACTAAAATAAAAGTCAGAAGCAAACTAAACTAGCAAGCAACCAAAGTTGCTAGGCTGAAGTTGAACTGGATCTCCATCAGTTGGTCACTTGGTCCCGGGCAAAAACATGTGATTCGGAGATACAATGTCCATAGTACAAAGTTCTTGGAGTTGCCTTAACAGCTTCTATAGAACAATATTTAATTGCTTCCATAAGTTGTTAGTCAGATGCCTTAGCCAGCCTCTATAGACTATAGAGTAGTTTGTCACTTTGTCAATGCAGTGCACTTCTCAAACTCACCAAGTCATTATGCTATATGCTCAGCAATGTAATGCAAAGGATGTGATCAAGCCACATCTGGTAAGCTTCAAGGTCCTAGCGAAGTTGGGTGGTAGTGCCCTACTTGTGGGGCATCACATCATCCAATGTTTCCAAAACCTCTTTCCTCATCCAGCATAAACCTGATTTATATGCCACATTGCGAAGTTATCACCATCAACTTTCTCATTCTTATTAAGTTCAACCTACGTGCTTTGAAGCCATGCTTTTTACATTCTAGATCCAAATTAAATTAGCATCATGCTATACCACATGTATCACAAGTTCACAGATGCATGATATGGAAACTTTGCTAAGCTAAGAACTACACCATAAATGTGCCAATGACTATCATTTATTTAGCTTTGTGCAAGACATGTTCTGTAGTCAAAATAATTATTTATTTTACTAAAAGAAACTCCCGCTAAACAAAACATTGGCATATTTTTCTGTGTCAGGCATATTCTTGCGACTTTAACATTGTAATGTTTCCCAAGTTTTCTATGATATTCAATGATGTTGTAATCCAAACCATATGTTGACATATTAAAACAATAAAATATGTAAAGTACATTATTAAAGATGACTTAAGTACTTCCAGAAGAGAATTCATTAGGAAAGTACCATAAAAAGCATTAATGATAATCATTTGCAATCTATGTTATGAAAGCGCGCTTAAGCGCCGCTTAAGCGAGTTTTGGAATTTGGATACTTCACTTAATGAAATGTTGTCCCAAAAAAGTGATCAGCGCGCTTAGGCGTCGCTTAGTAGCGCCTCGTCTCGTCTTAGGCGCTGGAAAAATATTTTTTTAACCGAACCGAAACTTTTGTTATTTACATAGTTGGATAGTTGGAAAAACTTTTAAGTAGGAACTTTAGAGACTTAGTTTTTATGTTTGATGGTATTTGATGATTTTGTAGGATGTATGCATTGTGTGGCTTATATTTTGATTCTAGTATTTATATTGTTTGCTTGATTGATAATTGGTATTGTTATTCATGCATATACTAGTAGGGTTGTATGAAAAAATATTAAAATTTATGTGTATATAAACTATTTACATGTAACAACAAAGGTAGGTAAAAATGGGTGCTGGCAGGCTGAAACGCTAACTAAGCGCCGCTTAATCCAACATAGTTTGCAATATTTATTACCTAGTACCGCAAAGGCGCAAAGCATCTTTAAGAACTCAAGAACCGACTTTATGGAGCATAGTGCCATTGGCACTCCTTCCCCCTTCTATCTGGCACTATAAAGATTTGATGGGACAGCTAATGAAGAGATTCACCTGATCCCAACCAGAAAATTTCACCTTGTTGGCGCCTTTTCTTTCCCAGAGTCTTCATTTTGAAGGCGCCATCATCTTCAAACAGTTCTTTCTTAACTTTGAAGTAGTGGTATATGATCTGCTGATCTTTTCGGTTGATACTACTTCTCTGATGCTTTCTGCCATATATGTTGGTCGTTTGCATTCTCATGTTTTTGTCATGGATTGAAAAGTCTGTGTAGATCTCCCTTGATTATCATCTGAAGAATTCAGGATTATTATTGCAACCTACAAAAGACTTATCACAGGTCTTGTATATGGTAGATACCAAATACGTTGGGTTGTAAGAGAAAGCTCATTTTATTGCATTATATTATGAAAGAACTATTTCCCATAGACCCCTCCAACCGAACACGCCGCCCTCCAGTTCCAAGGTTGTAGAAGTCGGTTTTCGGCAATTTCAAAAGATGCTATTATTTCTCTTTGTGCCCATGTATCAAAAGAGGCATTAACAGTCACTCTATGAAGCTAAAAAACTGGGAACTGGGGAAACCCAAATGCAATAAGATGAAACTAGACCAGAATCCTTCAAGTAGTGGAATTCTCTAGTTATTTATTTGATTGCGTATATCCTTGTAGTTTATATTGTGAAATAATTTAGAAATGGAAGTGGTAACTAGAGTGTGTTCATGCCTCTTAGCTCGATGTTTTTGGGGTCTATCATATTGGACAAGAATGTCCTTGTTGACTTTGAATTGCTCTTGATCTTGTTCTCGGATAATGTTTTAAGGATAAGACGGTTCAGTCAATTGCATAAGTGACTATTTCATCCGGTTTTGTGATGTGTAATGAATTATTATGTGTTAAACTCTAGTTATGTTGCACATATAAATGACTATATTATGTATTTTGTTATACATTGCAGGTATGCATACTCAGAGGAAACCGGTGGTGATGACTTTGATGAGGAAGGTGTTTCCCTCACTGGAAGTGGTGCCAAGGTGGACCTAGTCAAAGAAAGGAAAGAAAGGAAGAACTCAGATCATGTATTTGGATTAGGAGATGACCTTGAAGAGGATAAACGCGAATGATAAATGCTTCTTCCCTAGTGAAGATATTCCTAGTACTAGCTGTGTGATTCTGGTATTTTCCTCCTCCATTATTATTTCCTACTAGGGAAAAAACTTCAAAATTTTAATTTGAATCAGCATGGAATCTCTGGGTGAAAGTTCTGATGATGATCATATCTAAGCGTGATTTATATATCCCAGGTGTTATAATTTGGTATCTGCCTCACATTACTGGACATGCCTTCTATGCTATCGTGTACCATCTATCGGTTCAAAGTGTGGGTGGAGGTGTCAAATCTAGACATCACGAAATACATTTTCTATATAAAAATTTATTGGAAATTAAACATGACCCACATATGTAGATAAATTGAACACTATTCAACAATGATAATGAGCGTCATCATGCATTAAGTGACATGACAGTCGTCAAGTTAATCTTAAGGTCGATAATTAAGAGCAAGGAATATAATATTAGTATTACATATTGTTCCTAAATATAGCATCATTGCGTCATTAAGAACTTGAAACTTAATGATGAATATGTTACATTAAAATAAATGTTTTGCTGTAAACATTCTAACTTCTAAGCAGTTTATAGCTTGTAAAAGGTAAAAACCTTGAAAACTGGGATTTGAAAGCCCTCCAAGAGAAGATCCAAAACAAAATATCGAGATGGTTCAAGAAATTCAAAAAGAGAGGAAAATACCAAAAGAAAATATTCTTTTCTTTTCTTTTTGAGAAAGTTAGTTGCCTAGGTTGTAGAAGTCTGCAGAGATATTAGATGGCATGGCTATAGATGTTTGATGTTCTTGTTGGAGATGATGGAAGTTGGTGAAAAACGTCATAAAGGAGACACTTGTCTAGAGACTCTCTTTGAAGAGGAGGTTTTACACGAAGAAGTTGTAAAGGGTTTTAAAGAGGGTATTGGGGTAGAGCTTTAACTTTGTCGTCAGGTTATAAAACACTAACTTCATTCTTGACACAGTGCAATAATGAAGGGATGATGGAAGAAGGAAAGTGTTGTAGAAAATGGGTTGGCAAATTTGTTAATAAATATGGAAAGTAAACGGATTCTGTTAGTGAATATAACCAGGAGTATTCATAGCTAATAGAGTTTATAATGTGGGGGATCCCGAAGCAAATAATTAGCTTTGAGGGATCTGAGTCAAAATGGACAAGATTAAAGGGACTTGTATCTGAAAACCTTTAATAATATTTACACTATTACTAAAGAATAAAACACAAGTTGAATAATTTTACGATCATCGTCATGCATAGCTGGAGCATTTACCTACGGTGCATCTGCTACTCCACAGAAAACAAATAAAAGATAATGTATGACCAAATTATTGTTGTCCTCAATTGAACAAATGAATCCAAAACCATCAGTTTCCATTAAATTTGATGTGTGTTACTACGTCATTATATATCGAATCATCTGAATGTTTGAATAAAATCATCTAGTAAGTTCCCTTCCATAAATGGTTAGTCGAATTTGGTAGCCAATGTATGGATGTCACCGACTTCGAGTGTAGGCATATATAAATAATTTTATTTTATGTATTTTACTTTTCAGATGTTCACATAACGGTTTCAGCGAGAAACCATAGCAAGAATAAATTTGTTTAAGGAACTCCTAAAAGAAACCAACATCTTCTTTCCATTATTGACAAAATTTCCTTTTTATTTTAATTATATACAAAACAACAACAACAACAACAAAGTCTTTATCCCTTATTTTTGGAGTCGGTTGTCTTATTTGAATTATATGGTTATTTTATTTTATTTTATTTTAATATTTTTTCTTTGGAGGGTGTCCTAGTGCAATGAGTTCCCGTTAATGTAAGAGATTTTGAGAGGGTCTGGATATACACGACCTTACTCCCAGCAGGTGTAGGTTACTTTCTACTCGAACTTGTATCTTCCAGAATGCAAGCGACTATGTTGCAAGGACACGGGAACATGGTGTCTGTATACAATCGTGTTCGTACCTGACCGTGTGTCTGGCCTCGTGCAATATAGGTGATTATATTGTACACGTCTGAAAATGTTGGTATCCTGTAACTGTTTCGCGACCTTATCCGTGTCCCTACATAGGCAAGCGACAAGACTTACCATGGCACTAAGTGACACCCTCCACCTAACCTAGCCAAAAATAATGAATATATGATGTAGTTCTGTTTAAATTTAGTCATCTCGTGAGATCCCTGTATTATGAAGCTAATCAAATATTTCTCATCCAAAGTATCACCTTTCATAAATGGTTAACATAGCCAAAGTTAACTATTTATGTCTGTTATATGAAATCATTATGTAATCAAATTGCATGCAACTTATTCTATTATTATTACTAAACATCTAATAACTTGATAAATTATGTATACTTCAGATACTTTTTAACAATTATAATTTATTGCTACAAAGTCTTAAATTCTTGTTCTATATTATACTTCCGTTTTCTCCCTTCCATATCTTTATATTTTGTTATAATCATCTTAATTATATTCAGATTAAATCATCTATTTGTTGAGTATTAGTAATAATGGGCTTTAGTCCCACATTGGGTAGAGTAACAGAGAGAGGGGTTAGCCTCTCCTATATATATGTAGTTCTCTCATCAATAATAATCATCATATTATACTACTTTACAGGGTATCGGAGCCATCCCCCTCTCTAACCCTAACCCAACCCCCTCCCCTCCGGACCCCTCCCCCCCAACCCCTCTGTCGCCCCCCGCCTCCGCCCCTGCCCCCCGCCCCTTTGTCCAGCGGCCCCCTCCAGCCTGCGCCCCCCCCCCCCCCCGCCGCCGTAGCCCCCCACCCCCCTCCTTGCCTAAAAAAGAAAAAATATATAATAATAATAATGAGATCTTCAAAGAGTAAACAATGGTTTGTTTGCTGGAAGCTCTGACTCTCACCGGCTTCAGGAATCTAACAAAGAGCAGACAAGTTGATTGTTTTGCGTGAATTTTTGTTTTTTTTTTCTTACTTGATCTTCACATCGGGATCTAACAGAGAGTAACCCGGGTTGCCTATCTGTCCTGACTTGTGTGATCCATATTTCATGTCTGTTATGCGCGTGTCGGTTCTGGCCACATTTCTAGCGCATTAGCAGGGTTGATATGATTATCAAGTTGGAACGATCAAATCGACAGTCGAATCAGGAATACTAGAAGATGACTGGCACTGAGGCGAATAGCAATGCTACAGATACTAGTGTCGGAACTGCAATGGCGGGACCAACAGGCACTAGCATGACGATTTTACCGATTCGACTTGTCGATCGACGATTAGACGGACCAGAGGGCTACTCGACATCGCGGAAGAAGGTCAAGAAGACGCTTCGAGGAATGTGGTTGTCTAAACATCTGACTGACAACCCCCCAGCAGAGACTAATCCCATATTTATGTAATGACAGACGGGTGACAGTCGACTGTTTACACAGTTGATGAATTCAATAGAACCGTCGGTGGAAGACATGGTTCAGAATACGAATTCAGTGAAGGAGTTATGGAAGGTCCTAGCGGCGACGTTTGATGGAAAACGCGATTTGTCCCGTATCTACGACCTGATCGTTGGTGTCTACCGAGCTAATCAGGGAGACAAATCTCATAAGGACTACTTCCGGGCCTTTAAGGCTATGACTGATGAAATCGATCGCGTCTTACCTCTAACGACAGATATCAATGAAGCTAGGGCTCAACGTGAGCAGCTTCATGGCATATTTTGCCTCTCTGTCCCGATGCGGATTCTGCTTGCTTTCAGATCATTGTTGGATCTGATATTCCTTCTTTGATGGAAGCACACTTTTGTATTCTTCGACCAGCAAAGGTCATTGAGACCACTCCGGATGATGCACCTGTCGATCGATTTGCACTTGGTGTTGCTCGTGTTGGCTTTCGTGGTGGTCGTGGTGGACGACGTGGTAGCCGAAATGCTGGCGGTCGTGATGGGGTGACGAGGCATTGGCGGTCGTGATGGAGGAAGACCGCGCACATGCTTCCACTGTGGTCAGCAGGGCCATTTCCAGTGGCAGTGTCCTAAAGCTCCTGCTGCCAATATTACTTTAGACGTCCCTGATGATGACGTTCGATTCGTCCAGATGACTGCAGAGTCATATACAGATTTTCTTGAGTTCTAAGCTCAACGACGTGGTGAGGCATCCACATCTGGATCCACAGCCGGGTACTCCGCGACATGTGTGGTGAGGTCGAAACAGTGGGTGATTGACTCTGGTGCGTCTGCTCACATGACTGGCGACGCAGGTATGATACGCAATTATATATCGGTTGGTCGTGTTTCCGATATTACTGTTGCCAATGGTGATTCAATAACAGTCCGTGGACGAGGAAGTGTCCATCTTTCTTCCGGATTGTCACTCCATTCCGTATTGCATACACCTGAAACCCATTCAGTCTGCTTTCAATTAGTCAAATTATCCGCGACTTATATTGCTCGTAACATTTTTTTCTGATGGTTGTGTTTTTCAGGACCTGAAGACTGGGAAGACTATCGGTAAGGGGCATGTGGCTGGTGGCTTGTATCTGTTTGACGTATCTTTTCCGGTTACTTGTGCCGGTGTGAAACTCAATTCTTTTGAGTTACATTGTCAGTTAGTCCATCCATCAATCCAAACTCTTCAGCAAATGTATCCGTCTTTAGATGTTCCATTTAACTTTCATTATGAGTCGTGTCGTTTAGCTAAACATCACCGGGTTCCCTATCCGGTAAGTCATAATAAAATTGTATCCGCTCCTTTCGAGTTGGTGCATTCAGATGTATGGGGACTGTCCAGTTGATTCAGTGATAGGTTTCAAATACTTTGTTACGTTTGTTGATGATTACTCACGTGTCACTTTTGTTTATCTGATAAAAAATTGCTCCGAATTATTTGAAATTTGGTACAATTTTTATGCAGAAATTAGAACCCGATTTGGTGTTCCGATTGTTTTAGAAGTGACAATGGTCGTGAGTATGTGTCTCGTGATTTCAACTCACATCTGTCTCGACATGGCATCATCCACCAAACTTTCTGTCCTTACATACCACAACAGAATGGTGTGGCCGAGCGGAAGGATCACCATCTCTTGGAAATAACGCGTGCCCTTATGTTTCAACCACGTACTCCCAAAAGATTTTGGTCGGATGCGGTACTTACAGCTTGTTATCTTATTAATCGCATGTCATCACCCGTATTCAATGGTGCATTCCGATCGAGAACCGTTTTCTCTACCTCTCAAAATTTTTGGTTGCTTGTGTTATGTTCGGGGTACCCGACCGACTCTTTCTAAATTAGATCCTAAGGCAATCCAATGTGTTTTTCTTGGGTATCCTAAGGATCAGAAAGGGTATCGGTATTTTTTGTCTTGAAGAGGTATTTTTTCTCTCGGGATGTTGCCTTCGTTGAAACCAAGTTTCCTCCACTTCTACAAACTGCGAATCCAGTTCCCCAAGTTTACCCAGAAGAAGATTTTTTGTTGTTTCCTGTTCAACCACAATAGCCTCCCGTACAGGTGCCCTCCCCTACCGAGCTAGTATCCCGGTCAGACGATCCGCGGACACCAGTTCAGTCAACACCGACATCGCCCTATCGTGCATCTCAGATAATGTCTATGGTCACAGGATCATCCTCCTCCTCTAGCTCCTCTGATTCGCCTCTGCCTGTTCCACCATTTCGACCTCGTCGTGCCTGTCGTGATCATCCCTTGTATGTTTACAACTACAAAGGGCTAGCGAGCCACACTCAGTCCTTGATAGCTACTATTGATGGAATTCAGATTTTCAATACTACTGAAGAGGGTCTCAAACATCCTGGTTGGCGTGCCTCTATGAAAGAGGAAATGAAAGCGCTTCGGAAAAACTATACTCGGGATTTGGTCGATTTGTCGACCGGTAAACAGGCAGTCGATTGTAAATGGGTGTTCACAATCAAAGTGAAATCGAATGGCACTCTTGATCGACTAAAAGCTCATCTTGTGGCTAAAGGATATTCTCAGACCTATGGTGAGAATTATTTTGATACATTCTCCCCAGTTGCCAGAATGATCTCTGTACGCGTACTCTTGGCCTTAGTTTTTCGCTATGACGGGCCATTACTTCAGCTGGATGTCAAGAATACATTTTTACACGAGGATCTTGACGAAGAAGTATATGTGGTGCAACCTCCCGGGTTCGTTGCAAGGGAGGGTAAAGTGTGCTACCTGAGGAAGGTTCTCTACGGTCTCAAACAATCACCTCGTGCGTGGTTTGGTTGATTTACACGTCGTTACTCAGTTTGGCATGTGTCAATCAAAGAAGGACCATTTGGTATTCTACCGACAGACGTCAGCTGGAAGGATACTATTTGGTGTCTATGTTGACGACATTGTAATTACAGGAGACATCAATCATGACATTGCAGGATTGAAGAAGTTTCTGAGAGTGCAGTTTCAGACCAAAGATATGGGAGCGCTGAGCTACTTCTTGGGTGTTGAAGTCATAAGGGAAAAGAAGCACATTGCCATGTCCCAGAGAAAGTATGTACTAGACATACTAAATGATGCAGGAATGATGCAAGCCAAGGGAGCAACGTCGCCAATGGACCCAGGAGAAAAGTTACTCCCTGACGAGGGAGAACTAATGACTAATCCAGATCAATATCGTCGAGTAATTGGAAAACTCAACTACTTGGCAGTTATGACTCGTCCAGATATTTCTTTTGCTGTCAGTGTCACAAGTAGATTTATGTCTTCTCCACGAGTTCCATATTGTCAGGCAGTTCTCATAATTCTACGCTATCTAGTACAGAATCCTAGAAAATGAATTCGTATGGAGAATCAGGGACATACGAATGTTGAGTGCTTTACTGATGCTGACTGGGGTGCAAGTCTAACGGATAGACGATCTACATCTGGTTACTTGGTATTTATTGGTGGAAACTTTGTATCGTGGAAAAGCAAGAAGCAGAGTGTGATCGCACGATCAAGTTCCGAAGCAGAATATCGAGCTATTGCTCATGGCACAGCAGAGGTGCTATATTTGAAGCATCTGCTACAAGAATTGGGAGAAGAAGCAAGATCTAAAGCAGCAGATATGTGATGTGATAACCAGTCTGCTATTCATATTGCTATCAATAATGTGTTCCATGAAAGGACGAAGTACATAGAAATCGACATCCGCTTCGTCCGCGATGAGTATAAAAAGGGGGTAATAAAGTTTCATCATGTGAGGACCGGTGATCAGATAGTTGATATCTTCATAAAGTCTCTTTTGAGTCCTCGGGTTCAATTTATGTGTAACAAGCTGGACATGATTGACATATATGTTCCAGCTTGAGGGAGGGTTGTTGAGTATTAGTAATAATGGGCTTTAGTCCCACATCGGGTAGAGTAATAGAGAAAGGGGTTAGCCTCTCCTATATATATGTAGTTCTCTCATCAATAATAATCATCCTATTATTCTACTCTACAGAGATCTTTATCTCCTCCAATATTCAAATGTTAATCATCAAAATAATCTATTTTCAATAAATGGTTAATCAAAATTTGGCAAAATTAATTCTTGGATGAAATTGCATGTATTACCAGATTTTATAATATATTTGCTTATAATATCTAAACATAACATAATATATTTGCTTATAATATGTAAACATCTAATGATCATTCTCTTTTAGTCAACTTTTTATATCCAGCTATGATTACTGCTATAAAAGTTTCAAAGTATTGTTTTAATACCAAGCTTTCATGCATGTGGCACTTGCAGTTAGCTACTCTGTTTGTAAGTGCATGTGCACGCACACTCACGAAAACACACGCAGTAAAAGCATTATTCGCAGTTTGATGGTTTGAATCATCATGGCCCTTGTTCTGGAGCGTGTATTTGGATATTGCTTCTCATTGTTCCTCTCGAGGATCTTAATTTTGATTTCATTGTCGAGCACTTTCTGTTTTCTGATAGTTTCATCGGCTTCCACAGTTTCTGATGTAAGTTTTGGTATATGGGTTTGAGAATTCTTGTCGTCGTCATCATCTAAGCCTTTGTAGGAATGTGGTCAGCTATGGAGCACAATAAAACTCCAGTAAAGTATTGAATAAGTTTTTTGAGCAATTGTCAACCATTCGTAAAACTTTTGGTGCCAGATTCTTAGGCAAGGTGGCTATGTGCAAGAGAGGGCCTTGAAATAAACCTACCAGGCTAGTTGGTGGATCTACCATTTGGGTACTGCAGTTTAAGCCCATCCAACCAAGGACCAATTTTGAGACCTAATATTCTAAAGAGAAAATCTGTTTTTAGTTTAGGTTACAAGAAATACAGATACTCGAATGGATGATATATGGTTTCAATATATCATTTCCACGTGTCGGATAAGCAACACAGTCATTCACAAAATACGCTTGTGACAGAGAAAAGTATCCTGCTTTGTCGCCACATCCATATCATGTCATATCGTATTGGTATCTGTTCAATTAGGTCTTGAAGTTTTCTGCATGGATTATATAGTTTGATGTAAATTTTGGTAATGTCTGTTTTATGTCGTAAGATTAATATGGGTCTTATATCATTAATGACCAGCATGTCATGATTTGGTATGAATTCAATTAGCAATATAAGAGTGATAACTGAGAATAATATAGTTTCAGTTCAGTCGTACTAAATAAAATTCAATATTCCATATTCATGGTTTCATGTAAAGTTGAAGATATGGTTTCTCTCTACTCAATTTACTTTTTTCTGTATTTCTAAAATAGGTCCTTACCAAATTGACATTAAGAAGACAACTGTAGTTTATTACATCTTTCAACATATGAATTCAAAAAAAAAATCGAAAAATTTAGTGTATCATCGATCGTCTGAAACTGAAATTTCGGTTGCACTACATCAAGTTTAATATGTCAAGCTTTTCATTCGAATTTGGACAGGAGTCTAGCTTTGCAGCTAGTGGAGACCTAAGGAGCTCTATTAGTCTCTGTTTGTGATCTCCACCTGACTTGTTATCATTCACTCTTTTTTACTTTGCTTCGTTGTCTTCATCATTTTGATTAGGTATCATGGACCTATTAATTGGAGGTACATATGCTAGAATGGCCACCAGCTCCAAAACAGACTAAAATTTTGTTTTCTTATGCATCTTTCAATTTTAGTCATCATTTTTGAAGTCTCGATCAGTCATTGTCACTACATTACCAAATTACATAAATGTTTCCTATTATTTTACATATGCATGCAAACTGTTGTGGCTGAAGACTACATCAGATATCTGTATTTTTTCTCGGTCAGAAAATTAAAGCTAGTCTTCAATCTTGTTCAGTAATGGCAATCCATAGACATTGCCAATTGTTTAACAGTATATATGAAATAGTTTTGGCTGACAGTAGCTTAAGATGACTGCCATTTTAAGCTTATTCTATTCTTGAAGCTTCCACGGCTCTCTCTTTTGCAGGAAAGTTGGGTCGGTCTGCTTGAGGGGTGTTAACGTCAAATGCAGGACCTAGACCTGGAGCCACATCAAGAGAATAATACATGAGTCATGATCGATTGGTAGCCTGGTGTATGTTTGCTGAAGTGTTTTGACCGTCATCGTCGTCTCCAGCACAACTAATACCATTTGCAGTCAAGGGCGAGTACAAAAATAGAAGTTCATAAGTCTCATGTATTGTATTCTTTTGTTTAAGAAAAATACTGTAACTGGATTATAGACTGGAGGTTAGTACCATAGTGGAGATTACTGATGGGAGTTCCTGTCAGAAGTTTATATAGTAATGCTCAATGTAGTGGAAGAACCTTATTATGGATTACTTCAAATTCCAAACTCCTCAAGTGTCCCCAAAACCTTTATAACCATTACTGTGAATTCTTCCATATCCTCTCAGAAATGCCCTCAGAAATATGTAAACGCACATATACTTATCTGTAATTGGTGCTTTTCTGTAATTGGTGCAGTGTGGTATTACTTCTTGTCTATACTAATTACTGTGAATTCTTCCATCCTCCTCTCTGAAATGCCATCTTGGGTCTTTTCTTCTATCGGTTAGCTTTTTGGATAAGTTCTTCCAAGGTTCGTATAACGTCTTATATAAGTGTTGATGACGGTATAGAAGTGTTCGTTGAGGGCTAGTATGGAACTGTTGTTTGTTGAGGATTGGTATATAAGTGTTCGTGTTACGATCGTAGTATGCAAAGTCGGTCTGTATGTTCCTTAATTTCAGACCAAGGTTGCAGGTTTCCTTATTTCCTGCAACTTTGTTGTGCCTACAAAAATGAGAAAAAGTGAATCTAAAAACCACATACTACCTCACATTTTGGAGGGAATCTAAAAACCACATTCTACCTCTCATTTCACATGTACTTCATACCGAGAAAGAAATAGCTGATAATGTTATTTGCAGCTTTGGAGTGTTGAAGCTATTGGTTCGTCTTTTGCTTGTTTTATATAAGCTTCTTCATGCTTCCAATGTGGCTTCATTCATTTTTTAACCGGGAAGCTCTCACTCGATACAAGGGGTGAACATTATTCGGTTTTGCACCGAAAATCGAACCGAATAAGAGATTCGATTCGGTTTGAAAATAAAAATAAAAATTAATTTTGTTTTTGAAAATACTCAAATTCCTTGTTATTAGGTTTCGGTCCAAAAACCGAAAAACAAACAAGACTTTACAATTATCAAATATCCTCAATTTTATACATATTTTACAATTAAAAATGTGTATGTTTTTGTATATGTTTTAAAAACAACAATTCTATGTATTTGTTTTAAAATATAGCTTTGGTAATTTAACAAGTAGTTCAACTTTTGGCCCAACTTTAAAATACAACAAACATATGTACTAAAATTACAAAATTTAAATATAATTTAACCATAATTCCAAATTTTTGGTTGGTTCATTAAACAATCAAAAATAGCCTACCAATCAAACTAAATAAACCGAATCGATTATCGGTTCGGTTTCAGTTATGACTTTATGTTCAATTTTGAACTTTTAAAATTTCGGTTTATTCGATTTTAACAATTCTGGTTTGTTTGAAACTGAATAAACCGAACGCTCACCCCTACTTGCTCACACCTACTTGATATTGCACTTTCTTCTAAGGCTTCTCTCCAATATCCTGGTAGATTGTGAACCATAAACTTAGGCTTCTCTCAGTTTCTTGGTACATTGTAATACATAAATATCATGGTACACTGATATACATAAACTTATACAGATATACTAGCGTTTGTTTATTGAATTAGTGGATCATCAAAATCCATAATTGAACAAATCAAATCTGTGTTCTTTGGTGTTGGGAGATTCTGATGCCCAGCAAATGTACCCTTTCTCATTTCCATGGGAAGACTCCAAAACCTTATTTTAAATCATCTCTGAACGCAATTTATAGATTTCAACGTAAGGTGCACTTGGCCATTTTCAAGTAGCTTTGTAATTCCTAAAAGGAAGGGGGAAATGATAAAAAAAAAGGCACCCGATTACATGGGAACAATAGGCTACACTGCAAGAACTAAACCCCATTTTCAGAAGGAAAAAGAGAAGAAATTCAGTTACAGTAACTTGTAATATATATAATAATAATAAGAGAAAAGAATTTCGAAGAAAAAAATGTATTGTTCTCACAACTATGTACTCTACCGCCCCGCAGTCTCCCAGGCCCAAATCAAATTTCCATAATGATATATTATCCAGTTCTATACACAATGTTGTTCATGTAGCACCAGTCTTCACAGCAATTTTGCTCACCACGTGTCCAATAAAATTCTCCATGCCTAGATTTCCCTTCCTTCTCTTGAAACTCTGCCTAGATTTCCCTTCCTTCTCTTGAAACTCTGCTTCAGACTCTAGTGATACCTACAAGCTACAGCAAGTAGTTTTTTTTTTTTTTCTTCAATGTGAGATATAAGCTGACAAGACATTATAAACTGAAAAAAAAAAATGAGGAATATTCTTAATCGGCTGAAGTTATCCCAATAAGAGTGTTAAAAACAATTTATTAAGACGTACAAACAATTTATATCACCAACTGTTTACTCCAAAAGCACTTATATGTTGCATCAATAGTATAGCTGAAAGGCATTTCTACTATCTAGAACTCTGCATCCTTATGGAAAGTAACTGATAAATTTTGCGAGGTAAAATAATTCATGAATAGAAGGCAAAAGATTGTTGCTGCAACATTATCATGTAACTAAGATATCTGTAAATTTCAGTTTGCAACCACAGACAGGATTCCAGTTGGGATTGTGTATATCTGCTAAGACGGAAACAAGATTCTAGGTTAGAAATCCATATGGTTGCTCTCCTCAAGCAAGAATATGACTACTCTTGGGGGCTTCCAATGCATTTCTCTTCCTCATGCCAGAATCTGGTATCTCCGGATGGCTTACAGTAAATTGCCATTCAAAATCACTTCTTCCCTTCCTTTTTTTTTTTTACTTTTCTCTACGACTTCCCAGAAACTACTGGTTTTACTATTGAGACTGTACTGATGCCAATTGTGAATTTTGATTGTCAAGCCAATTAGCAACCTTAGAAGGCACATTTTGCAGAAATATTAATATTGGTATGCTTCTTCTGTGTCTCGCTCCATAATTTTCTTTTTATGTGACATAAGGCCTTGCATGTGGCAACAGAAGGTTTACAAATGGATATCAAATAGGAAAGTGAGGATGCTTACATACGGGGCAAACAGAGTAACGGGAGCTTCTCTGGCATTTGGTTGTAGTGGTCAGAAATACAAGCTATATTGGAGATTCAAATAAATCCCGACACAAGATGGGCAAAAATGACCTGGTTACGACACCAATTTTGGCATGTCCTAGTGTATTTGGAGTGCCCTGCTTCCAAAAATGCAAGCAATGGATTATGGAGTATAATAAACCAAGATGAAGGTTAAAAAATGTTGTGCCAGACAATGTTCCTTGCGGGAGTGGGGGGAGCAGCCAACATTCATATTACCATCAATCTCTTAAAACCATAAATATGCATATATCAAAATGATCCTCTTAGACAAAATGTTTATATATGGACAATCAATCAATTAATTAAATACCGTCAATAGATGGCGCTTGCACCGAGAAACAAAATCAAACAAAACTACAACACTGCAAAAAAAGAAAATAAAAAAAGAAATACAACTGTGTAAACTTGTATGTGTTGATATTAAATCAAAGGATGCAGGATGTACAATATTGAACTGAACCGATTCACTTACCAAGGGCTTGTCAGCAAAAAACTTGGAAGGAAAAACATTTTGCCCCCATTCAAGCCTGACCACCTACATGTAAATCCTCTAAAGATGCTAATGTACTTGTTAACTGATGTCTTGATTACATTTTGACACCGAATCGTTGGGTAATTTTCCAAATATTTCAGCTTCTCTTGCTATTTGAATATCAGAGGGCCAAAATTTCTGCTGGATCACTTTGCAAATGAAGCGAGGAAGTAATGCTACTACTATTACAAGTAATATTGTGAGCCAATAGGTCCTCGAGACCACCAGTTGGAATATCGTCCTGCCAAAAGTATATACTATAAGAACAAAATAGAGTGGAAAATGATTACTCTTTAGAAGAAAAAATATTTAACAGGACCAACCCGTAATTGGCGAAACTTGGTATCGAATCCAATATCACCATGCAAAAATATGTAACAGCTATAGATCCCCATGTTGCCATATGAGTAATATATACCCAACGTTGGATGTCCATTGCCAGGTGAATATTCACAAGCACAACTACAGCGATGGTCCATAAACTGCCCAAACTCCATATGTCGATAGAACTGTTCCAGTAAGTGAAGACAGGTATGTAGAAAAGAACGAGACTTTGCCATAAAGTATCAAGCATTGTGATCCAGAAGAGGCGCATATTATAGCTTTCATGTCTATGACCTGCTCCATAGAGTTTTGGGTACCGAAGAAGTGTTCTATGACTCAAATCCTTGTCCAAAATACCAACTATCATAGTTGGAACAGATGTATAGATGACAGAGTAAAATACACTACTCCAATCTGTCAAAGCAGAAGTTGTTGAGAAAGCTGTGTATAATATATACCTGCAGGAGTAATGCATATTGCACATATTAGATCCATTACTACTGCGGTTCCTGTATGATAATGTAATTTTCATGAACAATTTACATGCTTGAAAACGATGATCATATTGAAAATGTCAAGTCTACATACTGACAGAGGGATTGATATAGTAACTCATACACAAAACGAAAGAAAACTCCAAGACATGCTTGAGTTACCAATTCCCAGTAAACATCAACAGACTAGTACATCAGCATATATGTTTTAATATTATGAGAAAACTGGCTTATCATTTACTCATTTGAAGAGTTTAATATATATTGAAACGAGAAATAACATGAAAATTGTCTTCATGGAATTTGCAATTTTGAGGCGCAGATCTCGCAGTTTCTAACTTACCAAAGGAAACTAAGCTGAATGGCACATTTCATATATTGTTTACATGTAAAGGACAGCATCTAGTGCCCCGCTCCTAGCGGCGGGGGGTGGAGGGACAATGTTGGCTTGTGGTTTGAATAGCCAATCAGAATCAAATTGTTGTAGGAGAAATCCTTTCGGTAACGATTGATCGTGATAAATGAATTGAAACCACCTCCAATCAATAGATTGGTCCCTATTGGAATTGAGTCCAAAATGCAGTGAATTGTGTTTGGAGAAATAACTATATATGACTCTCTTTTCCATCCTTTTCATTGTTGCTTGTTTTTTGACATTTTCGTTGTCGGCTTTTGATTGATGGATTTTGTTGTTGACTTTTTGTTGGATACTTTCCTATTTGCTTGTTTCGTTTATTTTGCATCCCTATTGAAAACTAAGAGAAAGAGAGGAAAGATACAAAGAAGTATGTTGAACTTCTGTTGGTGCAATTTCAGAAGGACGCATAGACGAGGCTTGACGATAGCATAAGAAGTTCCTCTTTCTCACGACAATTCTCTAATCGGTTAGTGGTTTTGATCATTCTTATCCTTATCTCCACTCCTTAATAAAAAAAATCATTTCAATTCCTTTGCTATGTCTCTACGATCAATGATGCCTTAATAAAAGAACTAAGTAAAAGGGATTAATTACATGCTATAATCATAGACTGTTAATACAACTAAATGAATTGATACTACTTGTTGCTAAGAAAATAACGGGATTCGTAGACTATGTTGTATGGGGTAAATTGAAATGATTATGAGATCTTACATTGTTATATGACAAAATGTGTTGGTTACAAAGATAGTATTATGACTTATGAGATAGAACATAGATAAGGCTTTATGATTCACGGTTGGATCTTCGGAATGATAAAGAAAAGAAGAAAGAAATGAGTTGCATATAGTTGTTGCATCATATTATTTTAAATGATAGATGTTGCATATCATGTATCTTGGACAACTTATGCACACGGTTTAATCTCTCGAACAATCTCCGGAATGAGAGATGGAAAAACTCTATGGACCGGATGTCCTCTCGATTAGGGAATTGTTATGTCTATTAGGGGGGTGGGCTTGTACGTCCGAACTTTTAATTATGGAAAGTCGTTCATGGACAATCATATAGTTAGGTTGCATACTAATGACAGTTGTTTTGCATGCTGAACAAATTGATGCAGAGATGGACTCGTGATGCTTAAATAAATGTAATCCTAACGACTGTTTTATAGAGATGGAAAACTATAAATCATATATTATTCTAACCCTAGTTTACATGAAGACAATCAATCGTGGGTAGAGAATCACGTAAAAGTGATATGTTTTTTTTATGTTATTGTTATGAATTGTTAACATACCCTAGGTAAAGTAGTTTTATCATAAAAAAACTACATGCTATCACAAGATTATCGTGTTGATTTGGGTGAGTCGAGTTAATATCCTCACCAGTACATTCCCCAATATATGAACCCTCGATCCTACAGGTGCTGAGAATCTTTTGGACGTTCGGAGGAACTAGAAGTTTGTCCATCCAGCCAAAGCACTCGGGTCATCTTGAAAGCTTTTCAAATTCCAGTTGAAGATTTTATTGTCAAATGTTTTATTGTAGTTTAATTTTAATAAAAGGATATGATGTATGGAACAACGTATTTCATGTTAGTTTCAAAAGTTGTAAGCCAGTTTTTAACATTTTTAGTTGACTATTATATTAAGAGCTCTTTTGTATTTTCGCTGCAAGTATCAATACAAGAAGCTATTTCACACTTTATATTTTTCGTTTGGTTCACTGCTTGAAATTTTGCTACATCAAAGTCTTATTTTTCATATAATCTATTCATTGTGCATGTTCATGCTTTGTACAAGTACAACTTATACTTGTACGATATTACGTCGAGTGACGACTTCTCGATCCTCCGGGATCGGGACGTGACACAACAAAGTCAACGTGATACTATATCTAGCAAGCCACCTAGGAGGTTATGAAAGTTTCTGTAGACTGATGTATGTAGTGTATTTCCACATACACTTCATAGATGATTAATGTTGTCTTGTAGAAAATGATGATGTTAGAACTTACCATGTTCTTGGTCTCAAGACTTGATACTCCGGAACTGCCCCTTCAGACCAATAAAAAATGTACTCATGCTCATAAAGCTTGAAAGGGGAAATTATTAGTTTCTCCACTGCCAGACTGTCCCTTCAGACCCAATACGAAAGGAACTCATGCTCATAACACTTGAAAGGGGGAAATTATTAGTTTCACCGCTGCCAGTTTTTTAGGTATAATGCAATCTACTCCCCCTAACTTCTTCATACTTTATTAGAAATAAGGACAGCTCCTAAACTGGTTCTCAGAGTTTCAAACTGTATGGAGCCCCGTCCCCTTTCTCAAGGTAACTTCTCAATCATCCTCTCTGTTAGAAGCCTATTACATATATCTAGCAATGTTGATATTCATAAACTTGATAGATATGTACCTTTTTTTAATGGTCTGTAAGCATCAGCGCATGTAAATCCAAGGTTACCAAGGTCGTGGTTCACTTCAGACGAGGTACGGGTCCACTGTGTGCTATTTTCAAGTACATAGCACAAGCAGGCAACGTTAACTGGTAAGCTATATCACAGTTCGCCTAGGAGCATGTAGGATGTGTATAGAGAGAGATTTGCATATGCTATGCTATCGAAGAATTTGATTGAAGCCTACTGTACACATTATTTTGACAAGTAAATTGATTTTAGTATCTTTCAATTTCCATTTGATTGATAACTTTGAAAAGAAATTTGAACTTGATCTTTTAGGATATGTGCCCCATGTTTCACGATCTGGAACAGGAGACCACCATGTCTGGGGTAATGGGATCAATACACGGTTCGGGGACATTGGGTTGAATGAATTCAGTAAAAGTGTTACTCTGTGGAAACAAGGTATATTAGTGAGCAAGTTGATTTAGTTGTACAAGAAAGTTACCTTTTTTCTACAAATAGTCACACCTAAAGAATATACTTCATAAGTTAAACAAGGTTCAAGTTAGAAACCTTTCTAGAGGGTCAGATGGAACCATGTACACGTTGATAAAATAAATTTGCATGTAACTGACCTAAATTGAGTTAGCTGCCAACTTGAAATCCAAATTGTAACCCCCGGGGAGTTTTGTATTATTTATATATTTATAAAGTGCATGAAACTCTTGCTAGAGCATCTTGGAATTGGATGTTAGAAAAGAAGGCATTCATAATATCAATTCAGATGGAAACAGCAAAATATACAACAGCAGCAATAACACAAACATTAATCATGAATTGTGGTCAGCTATATGAAACCTTTTCTTTACGGACCATTTCACCTCTAACATCAGCAAATAGTATATCCTTTTTCCACAGCCTAAGTCCAAGTTCATGAGGCCTACCAATATCTTTAGCAGTTCCGTTAACTAATATTAGATCACTCGGAAGGATATGTAAAAAACACCTCTACCAATTTTTTTTCATCTTATCCTCAATTGGAACACTCCTACCAGTACATTTACTTCTTAAGTAATAGAAACCATCCATCTTAGTTTTTTCATATCAGCTATGCTCATTTTTTAACATGTTTCTTAATTGCCTGGCATTTCGAATAATAAAGCATGGGTTCTTTTCTGGCATCCAAAACTTCTCAAAACTTAAGGCTAAATTGCACTTAAATACCATCAACTTTCAAATTTTTGCAACTTACTACCATAAACTATTTTTTAAGCAAGTTGCTACCATGAACTTTCATTTCAGAAGTTTTCATTTAACTACCTTCCACCCATATTCTCTCAAAATTAACTGGCATGTGCCTTGCACGTGGTTATTTTGGACACTTTTGTCCTTAAAAACCTTTTACAAGTCTTATCATCTTCTACCCAACCCATCCAAATGAACCCCAGGTACCCAACTCCGACCAGTTGCCCGGCCTCCCCTGTCCCCTCTGTGCATCATCCCCATCCCTACTAAGTGATTCTCTATGAAGTTGGATACAGAATCAAAAGGAGATGAGGATTTTCCTTGTCAGGATTTCAACATTACAATGGTTAATAACATTAGTTTCTATATTAGGTGGCCATTTACTATGAACTACAAAAACTGGAATCTAAAATCAATTCAAAACACAAGAAGTCTATTACCCAAGAGCAGCAGATCAACAGAATAAAATGAGCCCATGTTCCATTCAAAAACCTTCAAACATAAACCGAACGGACAGTGACAGTGGGGGATGCAAGGGAGTGGCAGTGGAGGAGGCAGGGGAGGAGTGGGGACCCGAGGGTGGCGGTAGATTTAGGTTCAGAATATGGATTTGAGATGCTTGAGAGGTAAGGGAGGACAAAATAATCATTTTGTATTTTCTGTTAATGGTGGCATGGTGGCAAAGTGCAAAAATAGGTTATGGTGACAACTTGCTTAAAAAAAGTTTATGTATATATGAAAGTTAATGGTATTTAAGAGCAAATTAACCTTAAACTAAATCCTTACTTATCCATACATCATGAAGGATGATTGATCATATACAATATAATTATCATGATTAGCTACCTCTTTTCCATGAATATGCAATAGTTCCATGCAAAGTCTAATTACATTTCATAAACTAAGTATAAGTAACTCAGATTCCAAGGCTTCTGTCGATGATTCTATTTAGAAGCCGACCGTTGTATTCTTATCAACTAAAATCGTGACTAAACAACAAACACCATGAAACTTCATCTTGATAGTTGATATTGCCTAGTAACATCGTTCATAAGTCCCTGACTAGCGCAAAGAGGTAAAGGCTTAATGTTCATCTTGAAAGTAAGCATGTGGTGATGGGAAAGGGGCTTAGAAGCCAGAAGCGGGGGCAGGGACGAAAGCGGGAGTGGGAGCGGGGACGGAAGCGGAGGCGGGAGCAGGAGAACGAGACTACTTAGAAGAGTCTAAAGTTGGGAGCGTGCGCTAACAATTTTTTATGTTTATTAATTAGTGTTACCAAAACTTATAAATATCTTAATATTTATTAGAATTTATAAAGTTCAGTACAAGTTACCATGTTGATTTTTATGATGTCAAGATAAATAATCTTTAGTTTCTTGATAATTTGATAAACGGGTATTAAATTTTTTCTAACTTTCTTTCTAAAATTTACGTTCTCTTTTTAAAATTATAGTCATATTATGGGAATCGCTCATGTCGTCGGGGGAACAAGCTCTCGTCGCATGAGAAACAAGCTCCCGTCATCGGGGAAACGAGCTCCCAACGAGCCCCCAAGTAAGAACCGCCGAATCAAAATTCTTACTAAGATTCGTTGACCTCCTAGGAGTTTCTGGCTTCTAAGGAAAGGAGTTCGTATCTGCATCTCCACAGATTGTTCGTACTGTAGTGATAACTCCATTATACATATTATTACTAATCTTAATATAGCTAGTAGATATTCGATATTCTCCAAAACCTCTCACAGTATCTCCATAGGAACCCTATCATAAGTCTTTTGTATATCAGTAAGAACTATGTAGATCCCTTTTCTCTAAGCCCTTGTTTTAGACAATCTGAGACATTTAAAACATAACATTAATTTTAGAAGTTTCTGTGTTCCATCTACCATCCTTTATCATTTTTCTTTAAAGAGTAAAAAAGTAAAAACACTGGAACATAGAAAAAGAAGCAAAAGAGCTCCTTATAAGGGTGAATAGTGCAAAACTGCAAATAGAGAGTCTAGCTCATTAGCCCTTTGAATGGTGAGAGGATGTTGTACGTCAACAGAGACTTTCACCGGTGACCCTTTCGATGTTGAAAGAAAGTTTTACGTCAACTGAGCCAATGCATCAAAAATCCATATTTCCAGATAATTCAATACAATAGCCTTAAGAGGCTAGATAGAATTGACATTATATATTCATAAGCTATCGATATCTTTATATCTATAAACTAGGAACATGATGTCTGAGAAGAGTTTCACTAAGCAGAAAAAGATATGAATGTGCTGACTTCTAAGCCATACCTCAGTATGAATGCAATTACCAAACCTATAATTTGTTGGTCATTGATGTGAAATTTCCATAATTAGCTAAATAATTTTTGTTATCCTTTTTCATAAGAAAGACGATCATAGTAATTCATTTGGAAATTTGAATAGTAGCATAACATGTGCTTAATGTCTTCTATTTCACTGCAAATCTAAGCCCATACACAGGAGTGGACCCACCATAGGTGAAGGGGAGCATACGTTCCCACTGAAATCGGTTTTCTATATAATATTTGTTTGTCATACTATGTACCTTATTGTCTTTTGCATTTAGCAACAAGTATATCCATTTGGCAAATTGATAAAGCAAGAGGTATCGAGTTCAATGCTCATTAGCCACATGAAGGTTGATTTATAAATTAATTTTTTTTATAAAATTTATAATGTCCCTTACACTAAGTCCTTATATTTTAAGTTAATATATATCTCTCCCCTTAAATTTAAGTTATTGTCTTTCGCAGCTTCGCTCCCTTAAATTTTAAGTTAGCGTATTTTTGCTCCCTCTGAAAGAAATTCATGTGTCTGCCACTGCCCGAACAAAGGACGAGGATCCGTTGTCACCAACAACCAGAGTAAAACTTTGTCAGATATGTAGAATGTGGAACCTCAAATTTTTGGAATAGGATTTGCTTTTGTTGTTGAATACTAGCTACAAATATTGATATCAACATTCTAGTAGTAATAACCCAGATTGGAATAAATACGAGGATTTAATGACATTTTATCACTTTTTTAAGTTTGTTTCCCAACAAATATATAAAGACTCAAATAAAGTCTACTATTTTGTTTCATGTAAACCTAGTCCAAAGAAAGTCGGACAATAGTTCCACATAGGCACCAGGGTCTGCCATGGCTGGAAGTGCATGTAAAATGGGTTTCAATTGTCAGATTTTAGGGGAAACAGGAGAGGAGATACACAGAAGGCTCCTATTTGTTGGGCTTCTTAAGTCCTTGCTTGTTACCATAGAAAGGTGTCCCAGTGCCACGAGGCTGTGACTTATGTAGAGGGTCATGGTGCATTGCAGCCTTGCCCCATATACATGGAGAGGCTGTTTCTACTACTCGTACCCACATTGTCCAGAATGCAAGCAAGAAGCCTTGCAACCGCTCCAGTGACATCCTATCCTTTAATGCCTAGATAAAGTTTCAAGTCAGTTCCATTATTAGCGAGCACATTTCACTTTACAATGGAGTCAAGTATGATTCTCAGAAAAGTGGGTCGCAAACTCCTGTGACTATCACATCATGCATCAAATCTTCCAAACCAGGTAGCAGTTTCCTTCAACAAAATTTAATTACAAACATAGCACTAAAATATTCCAGAAGCGTCATCTTTTTGTTAATTAACATTTAAAAGTCTTGGCAAATAAAGATAGGGAATGGGAGTGAAAGCCTGGAATGTTAGGAACATGATAACATTGCACGTACAAAATAAACATCATTCATTTGTTTGATAGCAAAACGACTAAGGAGGAAGTTGCACTTTGCAGTGTTTTACTTTGGAGCGTCAAATTGTAGAACTTTAGCTCACTTTGTTCTTCAGATTTTTTTTTTCACCTTAGTCTTCAAAGAATAGACGGATAAAATTAAAACTATCTGAACTACTTTCTTTATAGCACTTTCACTTGTTTCTATTATTAACAAGCTAATCCACATCAGAATCGAGCCAAAAATGAAATAAAACTCTAAAGCAGATATGCTTCAGAAAAGTCATTTGCAATTTTTAGTGACTAATAAACCATGCCCTTAATTTTCTGAAATAGGTACCAGATTCCTGTCCAAAGCATCATCAGGCAGAGAAAGGCACTTAACATGAATGACTGACTACTAATATTTTTGAGACATTGCTTATGTTGATAGAAGCAAAAAAAAAATACTGCCAATTTACACAAAATGTGAGAACCTCTGGAAGATAAAGGGAATTGTTTGATCATATTCTTCGAAGAAAATGTAAACCAAACCTCAAAAGTAAAACACAGTCCGCTGCAATTCTAACTAAATCATCTGTATGGTCTAAGAATGCAACCTAAGATTTTATCTTGAAGTATCAAGCATATTTATGTAAGTAAAGCTCAAGAAAGAGGCTAAAATATGTATTTCATATACAAGGATATCATATATACATACCAGAAAAGCATCAGTACGAATACCGCATTCCTGTAGAAGTTGTATAATACCAAATAGCCAACTCGCTGATAATTCCAGTGTCCATGCACTAGGAGCAGTCTTTTTAAAAAACGGAATTGCCCCATAGCAAAATCAGATGCCATCACTGCTTGACGGCCTTCCTGACCACATATCCCAACCCCAACATCTGCCATTTGGATCATTGAAACATCATTTGCCCCTAATAAAAAAATGTTGTCAGTAAAGAGTAGACTGGAAGAAGTTTTGAAGCTCTGTAAAAAAAAAATACAGTTCGATTGAAGCAGCATCCAAGCATGTCTCAGAAAAGACAGAAAATATGATTCGAAGTTGCACAGAACATAATTTCTTGAACAACTAAGTTGGAAAATATTTGAATTTATTTTATGTTATTTCAACTTCTATATGGATAAAGATCCCAACCATTCACCCATAAAGATTAATAGTAACAACATCTGCATACGCCCCATCTATATAAGGAAATATATTCAACATTTTTTTTCTGGGTCTTCTTATTCTATGTTTCCTCGTACTCAAGTAGAACTTGGTAACCGAAGATTTTTTTTTTTTTTTGCAAGGAAGTGAATGTGCATACTTGCAAATACCACAGATCCATATGTTTACGGATGCTGCATGAATTTGCCAGCTTCCTATAAGGAAGGTACCACAATTTAGAATCAAAATCCATGTTGCTGCGACAGTTTTGCAGCAACTCAGAAAGTGTATAAAATTAGAAGATTAAAGAACATTGATATGTCCGCAAATACGACTGCATAAAGCCAACAGCATGTTTCAATAAAATACCCAGACATGTAAAACTGCAAAGGTAACTCACCATCACCTATAGCCAGAGTCATGTCACTTGTCCTGCTTTTAATTAGGTCAACAATTCCAGCTTTTTGTAAAGGAGCAACCCGACAACAAAGCACAACCCTACAGGAGGTTGCCAAATCAAAAAGCTGCAAAAGTCGCAAAGCATAAAAAGTAATGAGATTGTATTAAAATGGTAATTTATACTTAATCCAAAGTATAAGAAACAAATTTCCTAAATTCAACGCATGTGTATACACAAGGTAACAACGAAAAGGGCTGAAAATGCAGATTAAAAGATCTCATGTTAAAGAAAGGATCAATGTGCATGCAATTGAAATATCTATTGAATAAAACAGAATTCAGTAACACGGAGTTCATGCCTCTGACTCAAGATCTTTCTCCAAAATGTAAACAAGACTGTTTCCATCAATTATTAGTGCCAAAGGAGCCGCTTTTTCTCCCCAGAATTCTGACATTTCACTGGCACCACCTGCATATCCGGTAGCTTGCGACCTGTTTTTAGTTATCCTTGGGCTACCAGTACTATCAGCGTTCTTCATCGGTTCAGCGTTCTTCATCGAGTGAATGGTTTTATCCCTGCAGTCTGCTGACTTTATTCCATATCTAGCCTTAGCATCCGCTAAAAGACGTCTGCACTCAGCCTCAGAATTACCATTAATAACGATTTGTTGCATACTTTGCGTCAGGAGCTTGCATGAGAGACCTATAGAAATTGCTGTCTCTTGTTTGTCTCCTGTGAGTACCCAAACCTTAATTCCTGCTTGTCGAAGAGATTCTATAGTCTCAGGCACACCTTCTTGCAACTTATCTTCTATTGCAGTGGCCCCGAGAAGATTTAACCGGCACTCAATAAGAGCTGCTGCTTGGCGGAGCTTTGATTGTCTCTCAGTCAATGAAGTGCTAGCTTCTTCGTACTTCTCCTGCCATTCCTCGAATTCTGCATCAGTAAGATCCCTTGAAGCAATAACAAGGGTGCGAAGGCCTTGTGAAGAATAACAAGTCAAATGATTCTCAGTCACATGTTTTATTTTGGCCAATTCAGCAGCTCCACATCCATTGTCAGAAGAAATGTCTATAATTCCCAACATTGAACTATCAGCACCCTTGACAAGAACCTTCACAGCATTGCTAGGAAACCTAATCACCACAGACATTCTTTTGCGCACACTATCAAACTCGTGCAGACCGAGCACATCTAACCTGATTTGCAGGTGCAATAGTTCAGAAAAAGAATAAAATGAAAATTTTGACAAATCCAATAAACAGTTAAGGAATCACGAGTCAAAATTCAGAGTTCTAGATTATCAACACATAACTGGAAATTATAACCTAACAACTGGATGCAAAGGAAGAAAAAACTAAAAATTTAGTCTTACCTCGTCTTCTCACCATTCACATCTACGACAATGTGACCAGATGTACGCTCCATAAGAGTATACCCATATGCAGAAGCAGCAGTAACCAAAGCTTGCTCATCAGGAGACTCACCCTGATAGTTGATAGTGTCTACTACATCATGTTCTTCATTAGCAGAACTATGAGATGTACTTTTACTGGTCATAGGAATAACAGTGTTACAGGCTGCCAAAGCAAGAAAAAATTCATGGGCGGCAATTCTTTCCTCTCCAATTATGTCTTTGTGCAATAACTTCACAAGCTCAGAATCAACATTCACTTCCGAGTTAAGCTTCCATCTCCGTCCTACAAACGACCCTAAAAAGCAAATTGGGTCCTGTTATACTGCCTCAAGGAAAAAGACTAAAGCTGAAAAGCAACTAAAAAGAGACAAAAGATACCCTTCTAATATAATTAAATACTTGATGCACGTGGATAAGTCCATATGCGCACACACGCACACACACGATATAGAAACTGAGCAGATATTATATCCACACAAATAGACACAATAGAAAAGGCAGAGTGACCTTATGTCCACAGTATCATGAACCATAATCTTCAACCGCGCTATATCATACTATTTAGCCTGCATAGGCTAAAGACCCAGCTACTAAGAGCATCTCCAACGCTATTGTGAGTTCTGAAAAAAGTTGTTGCCACGTAGGAATAACAAGTTTTCATTGAAAAAGTACTCTCCAATGCAAATGTCAAATAAGTTATGAAGTTGACATGGCAAAGACATTGTGAAGTTGGTTGTCTAGTTCTAGATAATCCACTTGACAATGACTTTACCTCCACATCATCAATTATGAATAAAAATATTTTGAGAGAAAGGAAGGAGGGAAGAAGTTGTCTTGGAAGTTGAAAAAAGTAGATTTTATTGTCTTCTAGATACTTTTGCATTGGAGAAGATTTTTCTACTTCATTGTCTTGTGTGAATATAATCTTGCCACCTAGGAAAGACATTGTCTTCTACCTCATGCCACATAGAAATCACATCACATTACAAGCAATAGGGTTGGGGATGCTCTAATGTGCTGGCAATCTAAATACTTCAGGAAGAATGCATCTGGATTGGTTCATATATTCAACCAAATAGTCCAAAAACTCCAAAGAAGACATTGATGCACTATGTTGGCCTTTATGAGAAGAGGCAGAAGGAAATTGTCTACTAACTGTAGAAAACAGTGGCTTAAGGATTATTTTAGGTTTTTAGTAGAAAGCATCAGTATTGGTCTTATTGGTCTTTTTGTATAAATTATAATTTGTAATACAACACAGGTTGTTGAATTTTCTGCAGCAAAGACATCTCATGTTTGGGGTATCTTAAATAATATAAACCAATTCTGATTAAGATGGCTGGCAATGACCTGAATCCTGTTTGGAGCCGAATGTGTGCACACTTCTTAGACACGCATGGGCAACATTCCAATCACAATGTGTCTATCTAGTATCTAGGTCCTCTCGATGTAAGCCAACCATGAAGTCGGGCACAAGCTTGGCCGTTGGTCCAATGTGTCATATATATATATATATATATATATATATATATATATATATATATATTCCTCAACACGACTCTAGAGTTTTGATGTAGTGACAGAGACTTTAATATGGTATCATTCAAGACACCGTGGTTTAAATCTCCTCAAGCATGCCATTTTAAGCAGAACACAACAATTATACACCGCATGAATTCAGATCTCAACCCATAAATGGGCAATCGACCTACAGCGGCATGTTAGAAAATTATATATTTAACACTCACAAGAACTCTAGGTTTTTGGTGGAGAGGCAGGGACTTCAATAAAATTTTAAGCATACAATGCAATGATTGTATGAATTACAAACACTAACAATCCTATAAATTCCAAGAGGTTTGAATGAATAATTAAATACTAATAACCAACTAAACAGTCCAACAAAGAGTTAATAACTAAGCCATCCACTTAGCCACCTACTTGGTTCTACAGCCAAGATTAAGAATGTTGTTTTTCATATCAATATCATAATAGCCTACTCTATGTACCACATGACCTATTTACGACAAAACAAACACGCATGCCAATCCTTTTCCACTTCAACTTCAGCAATTAAAAAAGAGACTGTTATGCTTAACTCAAAAGGCAGATACCTGAGCTTTAAGATCCTAGAACTGAGTTTTGTCACTCAATGCCCCGTGATTTAAACCAAAACTTGTAATGATTACAAAAAACATGTATGGATATTAATAAAAATACAATGAAATAAATAGGGTAAACAAATATTAACAAGTAACAGCGACAAGTCTTGATCCCAAATTTTCGTGGTCAGCTATTTGAATCCGTTTCTTCCCAAATATTAACAAGTATGAAGCGTAAAATAACAGCTTAGTTCTGTAGCAATATTTAAGGATCAGTACATCAACCTCTACAGGTTCACCAACTAAGGTAATTTAAGCAACAATTTTATGTCCCATAGCAAGAAAATTTACTAAAACTGATCAAGGTACCCATGTTCCATTTGTATTGTCAAATGGACTCAATGTCGACATAGATGATAGATGTCACTAACATAGGAAGTGAAAACATTTGAAATATATATTTAGAGAAAGAAAGCATACTTTGATCAGTGACTTGCAAGGAGTCTCCATAATCCACTCCATACACACTGGCCCTTCGAAACTCCATTTTGTTCTCAGTTAATGTACCTGTCTTGTCCGAAAAGATGTATCTTATCTGACCCAAATCCTCATTTATGTTCAATGATCTGCACTGGAACCTCGAGTCTGAATTAGAATCATACATTTGTGTATCCCCAATCATAAAGTATGACTGCCCCAAGCGGACTAGCTCCATTGATATGTACAGAGATATAGGAATCATAATTTGAAAAACTATCACAGAGCTTAAAAATGAGAAGAGTATCTCCAGACCAAGTCCATAATATTTGTACACCTTTCCATTATCTCGGCCATTTGTAAAGTATCTCCTCCTATAATAAGGTAGAGTATCAATCTTCTTCCTGTTATGATAGAGCCACAGTCCCATACCAGTTGCCACAACTGAACACATGACAAGCAGGAAAACTGACAGCCAGAATGTTTCCCTGTTCATGTAACTTTCCAATCTGCTCCTCTTGGAAGGAGATACTGCGCTATTCAGCATTGCCTTTGTTTCCTGACCAGCATACACCACGACACCAACAACCCAATCTGTGTTTTTAAGCTGGCAACCACGTAATATTATGTTTGACTGACCTAATGGGACCCTATGCCCATTGTACTCCATGTTGGCTGTGAATTCGTATATATTCCTGTTAGGCTGTTCACATCTGATCAGGCCCGAACATGAACCTTCTCCCAAAATCATGGAAGCAGTTTCCTGCCGTGCATATCTCGTCTTTAAGTTTGATTCCCCATCTAAATTCATAGTCTGAATGTAAGCTATCCCATTTGGATCACTACTCCCCAACAAAACCACGTCGCAAGGGACACTTTCATCAGCATAAATTTTCATCACCTCTCCTACCCGTATCTTTTTCCATTTCTTCATCCTGAATTTACCAAATTGAAGAACTTGTGCCTCTCGGTTATTCTCTTTCCGATCAGATCTGTGCCTCCGCCAATCTTCATAGCCATCTTTTATAGCAGTCACAAATAGTACAAAGAGGAGGGGGAATAGAGAAACAGTCCTCCCAAAGACAGCCAAAGGAGGGAGCTGATTCAGACCAGCAATAGCTAAGAAATATAGGTAGGCAACTCTATGGAATTGAATGAACAGGTTCTTCGGTAAGAATGTAATTACAGTATATTTACTGGTCCGAATCTCATTCCCTGTGAAGTCATACTCGTCGTTTGTCTTCTTGGGATCATTAATATAAATCAATCTTGGATCATCATCAGATGAAAATGCATCCTCAAACTGCATGCTCCTGTGGCGGGCCCTCTGGGATCTATCTAATTTCTCTTGGTCACCAGTAGATACAGAGATTTCAAGCGACGATGGAACGCCCTCCATCTCCCTAGTTCCCCAGGACACTAGATGCCTTCCTTCTTGAGCAGGGCATTCCAGAAGGAACCTCTGGAAGAAACTAGACTCTGCTGATTGGAACAGGTCCCCGCTAGACCCTTCAATACGTCTAGCAGAACTCTTCTTCTCTTCGAGCGGGATGGCTTTTTCTTCTTCAATAGTGTCAGGAGAAAGATTGTTGCAATCCTCAAAATTGGACGATGAGAAGGAACCAGTCGGGCAGAGGCAATGGAAAGAGCCGCCAAGGTTTGAGCAGGTTGGTGCAAGCGGCAGTGCAGAATCTACAGTATGAGAGGATGACTGCAGCAAGGGCCGGTCAGGATTCATAAATGTCCCTGGAACGGATGCATTTGGATGTGATAGATCGTTCCCCTCAAGTTTCTAAATATTGACATAGAATCTGCAGTCATCCTCGGCCAAAACAAATTGGCCGGAGGGATTGAAACTTACTTCTGCGACGAACTAAGGCCCATAATGGTAATCTTTATATAACCCCCAGAAAATAATAATCTTAAATTGAAGTTGATAGCAATTTTCCTGAGTTAGAAATGAAAGCACAAAGACAGAAAATGAGTTGCAGAATATTCAAGTGGCAGAATATTCTCCCTAAATTATCAAAATTACAGAACATATCATATGAGAATTTGGAAGAAAAATTACAAAATTAAGTCTCTCTTCTCAGAGAGAGAGAGAGAGAGGAGAGAGAGAGAGAGAGAAAACATCATCACTATAGAGCACAGAAAAATACTAAAATATATTCAGATGATAAAGCAGCAAATGTCAGACATAAAAAGATGCTAAAATCATAAGAAATATTAAATAAATTCTTTAAAAAAAACAATTCTTTTTCGTTATTGCAATAAGAAAATCCTTCAAAATGGGAACTTTTTTCCTAGGAGGAAATTCTCTCCTTTAGAGGGATGGCCTAATAAACCCTTCCAAACTCCATAACTGGAATCACAAAAGTGCACTTTAGAAGGGAAATCTAAAATATATATTGAATTGGAAGCTATGTATACCTCATAATTAAAGAGACCCTAAGAATAGTTTTTTATAAAAAAATACTTTTTTTCGCAAATACATCAAACATTATAAAAAGAAACCTTCAAATTGGAAAAAAGAATTGTATTTTCGTAGAATGAAATTTTTTTATCCTTTTGAAGAGATGGCCCTAGGAACTGCGGACACTCCAATTTTGGTCTCATCTCGTGTCCGTATCACATCATGTTGGAAAGAATTTAAACCTAATTTGAATTCTATCCCTTAGAAGAGATGGCCCTAGGAAAAACCTTCAGCAATTCGCAGCCCGAATCTAACGCTAATTCCTCCTGAAACCCGATCAAATCTCCATACAGAAATCTAAAAAATAGCATTTGTTCCCTAATTCACAAGAAAAATGGAAACGCTGCCGAATCACCACAAGGGAAGGGGGAGAAAAAAAGTTGCAGTTTCTAAAAGGGAAATTCCAATCAAAACCTAAAACTTCCCCAATTCTTAAAATGGGAAACCAAAGACTTGGATGGGCGCACCTACCATCCCAAATCTAGCACTAATTCCTCTGCAAACCGATTAAATCGACATAAAGAAACCTAAAAAAGTAGCTTTTTTCTCCCAATTAACAAAAAAATGACAATTTTTTTCTTAGAATAGAAATTTCTACTCTTTCTAAGGGATGACCTAGAGAAACACTGCCGAATCACCATTATGGCGGAAACAAAACAAATGCATTTTCTAAAAGGGAAATTTTCGAATAAAAACCTAAAAAATCCCCAATTCTTTGCTCAATTAGGACAAAACATACCTCCAGAAGAAGAAACCGGCGAACGGCAGGCGAAACCGAGCCCTAATTCCACGAAAAAACGGCAGAAATCTCGAAATTATGCTCCTACCCCAACGGCATTGATCCAAATCAAAATTCGCCAGATCCCGACGAAAGCCTAGAGTCGCTCTCGAGATCTAGCTAGGTTTTCGAAAGAAAAATAGAGGAAACAAGGACAAAGTTCTCTTCTTTGATGGATCGATACAGAATTTGGGGGAAATGGAGAGGGAGACGAAAGGCGGAGCGCGAATCTTTCACTTTTATAGCCGATCGCGTTCTTCTTTTTCTTTTTCTTTTTCTTTTTCTTTCTATTTTTATAGGTATGTGATCTGTTAAAAAATAAATTTTAAAAATAATAATAATAAATAAATGAATAATGTGGATAGAGACGTATGGGCCTAGGTGCTGCGGAGACGTGTTAGTTTGCACATGACAGGAAAACAAAATCAGGATTGTTAGGATATTCCTGGTCACATTTTCCAACAATTACTTGATTTTGTTTTTATTTATACAATATTCAAGTCCGATCTAATCCCTCTACCAAAAATGTAATTCTTGTGCTCTTTTATCTTTAGATTGAAAAAAAAATATCCCATAATTTTACAATATAAGAGACCAAAATAAAGACATCAACGAAGCTGACTAGACGTACCCCTCCTCATTGGTAGCAGGCACACAACCTTGAAGTGTGCAATATAGCTCGAATTTTGGTCATATGGGACATCAAGTATTAGTTGGAGTAGATGCTTGTTATGGAGATGTCTAACCATGGTGGTTTTTGTCTATTGTTCGGAGTGGTTTACTGTCACAACGACAGGGTGAAGAGAGCTATGATATGGGAGGATATCGGTCTGGTCAACAAATTGGCTAAGAGAGAGTTGCAACTGCCCTTCATCCTGATGGGAGACTTTAACGCCATGCTATATAACCATGAGAAGGTAGAAGGTCGTCGAGTCCCTACCCCCATTCTGGAGGACTTCCAAAATTGTCTTATTAGGTCTTGAACTCAAGTGCCTCTCTCGGTCTGGCCATATTTGGTCGTGGAATAACAAGGCCACCCAAAATCGTATTATTTGTCAGTTGGACAGAGCGATCGAGAATTGTAAACCCCCTAAATTTATTCTGTAGATAGTTAGAGTGGATCTGAAAAATTTTTGATGACAGATGTTGAGGTTTAGCTTAGGTATGTTTTATCTGGAATTTTAATCCATTTAATTAAAACATTATTCCACCCTATCTTTGTCTAATTATTCGGAGCCCATTTTCAGCCCATAAATTCCGTACAAATTTTGTACACTCGACTCAACTCGCCAAATTAGGCACTGGACTTTTCTGACTGTTAAAATTAACTTTCGTGCGCTCTAAATTAATTGCGCAACATTCCGAAAATCGTAATTCGTATTTAATTCCGTGTCGGACACCTGTGTCGTTACCCTCGATTTTGGGGTACCAACTTAACCCGTTGAGCCGGGCCAACTAAAGGGTCCAAGACTGACTCCAAGCCCCCACCATTTTTGGCCTTTGCGCCGTTTCCAGATTTTGACCCCGCGGGCCCCAATTAAATTAAATTCGCGGGACGCGTTATCGTTAATTTAATCGGGATTTACCAACTCTGTAAATTCTATTTTAATATTAAATTAATCCCAATGCCCTCCAAATTTGATCCGCGCCTGACGCGCAACGCCCCCTCACTATGACAATTTTTAATTATATTTTTCTCCGCAATTTTTGCGTCATTTCATGTGTCCATGCAATTTCCCGAATTTACGGGGGCTAAGTCGCAATTATCAAATTGTGTGGCAACCTCCTATTGGACATGAATATATGAGAGGGTCCCAAAATAGGGTCCCAATCACATCCCCCTTCATGAAGAAACCCACTTCTCTTCATAATGAATCTCAACCCTACATTTTTGAATGACACCATCCCCACCATCCATCATTTCACAAACTCCTATAAAACAACACTTCACCCCTTCACTCTTCCCAACCGGCCCTAATCCCAACATTTGGGAAACCTCATCCCCACTCTCTCTCCTCCCTCCTCCATTTCATACGTAGCAAATCTTCTTCTTCTTACTTCTTCTTCTCCCATTATCTTCTTCTTATTCTTGTATTCTTCTTCTTCTTCCAATATTATTTTTCCCTGAGAGAAGCCTCCGGCCGACTGATCCGGCGACCCACCGTGGCTGACCCCTACTCCGGGCTCCGTCTGCTTACCTCGGCCACCCCCACCCCGGCGAGCTACGCCGCCAAGCCCGGCCAACCAACAGCAGCTCCCACCGGTTCAGATCCCCGCACGGTTCTGGCGGTGCTGCCACCCCGCGCCGGCCAGTCTGTGCACAGCCCGCCGGCCACTGTGTCTCCCCCACGCCGGTGCACAGTCACCCGACCGGCCAGTGCGACCCCTCGACCGACCAGAGGCTGAGCAGTCCCCGCCGGCCGGACTGTGCTCCACCCCGTCCGGCTTCAGCCACTCCCCATTCTCCTCCTCTCCACCCGCTCGAGCAATGCTCCGGCGAGTCCCGCTTCCCCCAGTCCTCCGACTCCACCGTGGAAGGACAGCTCCCTGTCCGACTTCTTCCGGCCATCTCCCCTCTTCCAGTTTCCACCTTCACCATCACCAATATCACCACCATCACCACCATTAGCTTACACCACCACCACTACCACAAGCTCCTTGCATCGCCCACTCGACCACTCTCAACCTGTCCACCTCCAGCTTGTTCTCCGGCCATCACCCCTCCGGCCAGCTAGTCTCGACGAGGTATAACTCCCTCCCCCTCTCTTGGAGCATATATATATGTTTTTAGTTAGGATTTATAGTTGTGTAGTGTAGTGTAACTTGGAGCATATATGTGTGTATGTTTGATTAGGGTTCCAATGTTGAGTTTATGATTTATTTCCATAAGTTTTAAATTGAAATTATGATGTACAGGGAGATAGGGTTTGAGGAAATGAATGAAAATTTAAAGTTTATTCTTCATGAAATTAATGGGTAAGCATGGAGTTGGGATATGAGGATATATAATATATACTTCGAGGCTTGGAAATTACAGGTACATTTAAATTTAAGGGTTGAGAATGGAACGGGCTTAGTAAAGGGTACGAATAATCATTGAGATTTTTGGTGGTTGAGTGTCATATGAAATCTAAGGGTTATTACATTTTAGTAAATATACCTTGAAGGATGTAGAGGAGCAGGTTTGAGTATTGTGAAATGATGAGGCGTTATTAAAAATATTGACTTGTATCGTAGAGTATGTTTATGTTTAGGAGATGTGTTTGATATCATAAGTTGTTCATATGCGGAGGACTGATAAATAATAAGGAAATAGTAGAGGAGTAGCTATGTATAAGGGAGATGAGGTTCAGATGATGACATAACAGTTTCGAGGGTTAAATAAATAATAAGTAAATTATTTGAGGGAGATATATATACAATCGTGCAAGATAACGTCTGTGAAATACCAGGGGCAATCTGAGGATTTATCATGGCTTGAACCACTGATAAACATCGTGCTGAACATAGTAAGATTGAGGTTTGGATTGATGATATTGTACCGATGTTTAATTTAAATAGATGTAGCGTACCAATAGTCAATCTTGGTCAACCCTCTAGCGTCGTGTCTATGTGACTTGTAACTAAGATTGTAGCATATATTTAGTCGTGTGTCACATCCCTGTTCGTCGTGTGATAGACCTTGATTCGGGTTTGTATCTCATCTCCAGGTACTACGGGACCTGAGGACTTGGACGTGGTACCGGATCCTCGTCATCAGCAGCCGCACGCAGGCAAGTGTACCTTGCCACCCTGTATTTCAGTTTACAGATATTTATTGTTTCGTATGTACATTGTGCACATAGTTATATTGACGTTCGGTACTTCGCGTCCGGTTCACAACCGGGTGAAGACGTATGTCGTAGCATCCTAGGAAGATTGTCGGATGATTCGTAGTATCTCGATATGCGTACCTGAGTTTATCGACACCCCAGGACACACTCATACACTGTGATCGTGCCAGATTCCTGTATCCTGATACTGACATCATGACCAGAGACTGGAACGACCTTAGGGTCGCGTCTGTTGAGTTATTTTTTCTTGTGTTGAGACTGTAGTTAGAGGTTCAGGTTCAACGCACAATCGTTGACCGCTTGGGAAGGGGAAGACAGTTACTAGACGCTTGGGCTACTCTGCACGCGCTTATATATATGTAGTATTTTCTACTGATACCTGTATCTAGTGTAACTGTTTCACCCGTGTGACTCTTTGCCCGGAGCTGCGGTACGTGCCGTGTGTTTCCGTGTCCGGAGCTACGGTTTTACTTTGGACAGCCCACGCGTCGAACATTGTCTTTAAACTGTGTCACACTAGTTGGTTATGATAGAGTACCCTGTCCTGCACTTGTACTTTTTGTTTACTTGGCATGCTATATTTCTGTACCTTGTTACGTCCCTCTGAGGACCTGGTTCCCTGCCAGTTTTGCAGCATAGACGATTACGGAGCATTTGGAGATACAGATGGAGTGGCATATCTTGCAAGCATGGTACCAGGTACTCACATTATATCTACCGGCATTATGGTTATATTACACTGATTATTCATCTGCTGTTTTAGCCTAGTCTTATAGACTCATACTTTTTCTCGAGTCTATTCGAGTTAGTGTGTTATTGGGCGGCCGACCTTAGCACATATAGCTCTTTCTTGTAGACTGATGTATATTGTGGATTGAGACATAGAGGTTTACATATATGGAACAGTCTAGATAGTGCCCTTTATATTACAGCTTATACGTATTCGAGTCAGACCAGAGTCTGGTCGAATGCGTAGCTGGCGTGTCACGTAATCCTGGTCCTACGTATTTTGGGACTGGGGCGTGACATGTTTTTGTGGTGGCCCATGCAGGTCCGAATTAAATCGTCTTGGTCACCTGACTGTGCCAAGCGAGCCTGCAAATTAGGAATAGATGATATGATTGTTGAATAGGATCTCAATCCATAATCGATTTAAAAACTCCTTGTATGTGATTATCGCCCTTGGACTTCCACTTTGCCTTCGTTCAATCTTCGTCAATATCGCTATCCTTGTTCCTCGTCCCCTATTGTTCAGGGAGACGAATGCTTGTGACTGATGACTTGCCTCCAGAAGAAGCTCGAAGACCAGACGACAGGAGACAGAATTCGTATACCTTTCTTGGAGAAGAGTGCTACTTTATCAGGATAGATTGATGGGTTCTTTGGATTATAGAACTAGTGTGGAAGGGGCAAGAGAGTTGGACCCAGTAGTACCCTACCCGTGCTTGAGGTAACAGTAATCTTGGAAGCACTGAGAGCTAGAAGGATTGTTGATCATGATCTAGAATGATTTATGAGAATGCATAGCCTGATGATGGAAACTAGTGGTTGTATATGATAGCAATACCAGGAATGATATTATGGACTAGAGGAGATAAAATTTCAAGCTCTCACTTGGAAGATGATGATCTAATAACAGAAATTTTAGTTATGTGCTTGGGTGACGTCATTATTATAATTGTACTTGTGACTGGGAGAGATGAATAATAAAAAGAAGAAACTTGAGGAATAAAATTTTAGGGAGAACCTTGAGGAGAAGAGAAATTATACATTAGGCAAGAATTTTTTTTTTTTTCTTTTGAGGATTGATGTTGGAAACAGAACGGGAGAAATTATTTTGAGGTTTAGTTTAGACTATGACATTATCCTAGACATGGGTTGGTTGAGCCAATACCACGCAACGCTTGATTGCCGTTATGGTTGTGTCACCTTTAGACCACCGGATTAACCTGAGTTTGAGTTATTAGAGAGCCTGGAAGCATGGTGCCCATCTACCTTGGAGGCATACAATACAGGAGGTGAACCAGTGTACCACCCTGTTATAGCAGAGTTGAGGATATTTTCTAGATAATCTTTTAGGCCTGCCACCTGACAGAAAGAGTTTGTTACAGAGTTGACTCCAAGAGCCGAGCCGATTATTCTTCTATCTTTAGACTAGCACCGACAGAGTTTGGTTGAGTTGGAAGTCCATAATAGAGGACCTCTTAGACAAGAGTTTCGGCCGGGCTAGTATTTTTTCCATGGGAAGCAACCATCTTATAGTATCGAAGAAGGACGAGACGGTACGTCTGCTTATTGATTTCAGGGACGGTATGTTTGTGTATCGATTACAGGATTTAATGCAGTAACGGTAAAGAACAAGTACCCTATGCTGCGCATCGATGATTTATTTGATTAGCTTAGTGGCGCATGTGTATTTTTTGAAAATCGATCTCAGATCCAGCTATCATCAGATCTAGGTTCGGAGAGAGGCCATTCCTAAGGCGACATTCCGGATGTAGTATGGATACTATGAGTTTTTAGTCATGCCGTTTGGCTTAGCCAACGTGCCAGCAGTATTTATGAGCTTGAGGAACAAGGTTTTCCACCAGTACTTGGATAAGTTCGTGGTGGTGTTCATCGACGTCTTGATGTATTCCGAGAACCAGGAGAAGCATGAGAGACATCTCAGGATTGTGTTGGAGACGCTGAGACATGAGAGGCTGTACGCCAAACTCAGCAAATATGAGTTTTGCTTGGACAGAGTACCATTTCTGGGACACATAATCACCGGAGATGGACTATCAGTGGATCCGGAGAAGATAGCTGCAGTAGAGACCTGGCCTACCCCTACATCAGTTACAAAGGTTAGGAGTTTCCTCGGACTTGTCGGATATTAACGGAGGTTCGTGGAAAACTTTTCGAGGATAGCTGCGCCTATGACACGACTGACGCGTAAAGACGAAGAGTTTATCTGGACCGACGAGTGTCAGGCGGCTTTCGATGAGTTGAAGAAGCGTCTGACATCAGCACCGATTTTGATACTACCCTCAGGATCAGGAGAATTTGTAGTTTACAGTGATGCGTCAGGGAGCGGATTGGGATGTGTACTGATGCAACACGGCAAGGTGATAGCCTACGCATCGAGATAGTTGAGAGTTCATGAGAAGAACTATCTGACGCACGACTTGGAGCTAGCTGCGGTGATATTTGCACTAAAGCTATGGAGACATTACCTTTATGATGAGCGTGTGGAGATTTATACAGATCATAAAAGCCTGAAGTACGTCTACACGCAGAAGGAGCTCTATGAGACAGAGACGCTGGCTAGAGTTGATGACAGATTATGACATTGAGCTACAGTACCACCCTGGCAAGGCGAACGTTGTTGCAGATGCCTTAAGCAGGAAGCCCAGGGCATACTTTTTGACGACGCAGCGACAGTTGCTAGAGGATCTCCAGGAGCTTGGAATAGAGATCGTATTGCCAGGCATGGATGGACAGATGGCCAGTCTTGAGGTTCAGTCTACTTTGATTGAGAGGATCAGGGCAGCATTGCCTACAGATGCGAGATTTCGACGTCTGCGAGAGAGAACAGAAGCCGGCCTGCAGACGGGACTCAGGATTCATGAAGACGGAACGCTGAGGTGCGGAGATCGCCTATATGTTCCGAGTGGCGAGCTACGCCAAGAGTTGATGACAGAGGCTCATAGCTCGATATATTCCATTCATCCCGGGGGTACGAAGATGTACCGAGACTTGAGACAGCATTTCTGGTGGCATGGGATGAAGAGAGAAATTGCAAGATTTGTGGCGAAGTGTTTAGTGTGTCAGCAAGTCAAGGCTGAACATCAGAGGACTGCAGGATTATTGCAGCCACTCCCCATTCCCGAGTGGAAGTGGGAACACATTACCATGGACTTCGTCACAGGATTTCCGCGAAGCCCTAGCGGGAAGGATGCAGTTTGGGTTGTCGTAGACAGACTCACCAAGTCTGCACATTTCTTGCCCTTCAGAGTTGGGCAATCCACAGAGATACTAGCTGACATGTATATGAGGCAGATAGTACGATTACATGGAGTGCCTGTCAGCATCGTATCGGATCGTGATTACAGATTCACGTTACATTTTTGGCGGAGTATGCAGGAGAGCCTAGGAACCCGCCTCAAGTTCAGCACTGCGTATCATCCACAGACTGACGGACAGTCAGAGCGCACGATGCAGATATTAGAGGATATGTTGCGAGCGTGCATGATTGATTTTGGATGATCTTGGGAGGACCATCTACAATTGGTGGAATTCTCCTACAATAACAGTTACCAGGCCAGCATACAGATGGCACCCTATGAGGCACTGTACGGCAGAAAATGTAGGTCGCCAGTTTGTTGGAGTGACGTGGGAGAGCGTCAGATACTTGGTACGGAATTGGTGACACAGACAGTAGAGAAGGTCAAGCAGATTCAGAGCCACCTGCGCAGCACAGGACAGACAGAAACACTGGGCAGATGCGCACCGCAGGCCATTGGAGTTCAAGGAGGGTGACCACGTATTTTTGAGGATATCGCCCACTCGTGGTACCATCAGATTCAGAGGCAGAGGCAAGCTGAGTCCGAGGTATATCGGACCTTTAGACATTTTGGAACGAGTTGGCGAAGTGGCTTACCGTCTCGCATTACCTCCATCATTAGAGGGAGTACATGACGTATTTCACGTATCGCAACTGAGGAGGTATATCGCAGACCCTAGCCACGTACTTGATCATTCGGAGATTACAGTCGGGCCTAGTCTGTCTTACGTAGAGCAGCCGGTCGAGATTCTCGATCGCAGAGAGAAGACTTAGAGAGGATAGACGATTCGACTGGTCAGAGTGGCATGGAAGCACCATTCACCAGGCGAGTCTATTTGGGAGCGCGAGGATTCTATTCGGCAGCGATTCCCGTACTTATTTGAGGAGCAAGGTACGAATTTATGTACGGCAATTTAATTACTAGTTATTTTAAATTCTGTTAGATATTATCGTGCTTTACTTTTAATTTCGGGGACGAAATTTTTCTAAGTTGGGAAGAATGTAAACCCCCTAAATTTATTCTGTAGATAGTTAGAGTGGATCTGAAAAATTTTTGATGACAGATGTTGAGGTTTAGCTTAGGTATGTTTTATCTGGAATTTTAATCCATTTAATTAAAACATTATTCCACCCTATCTTTGTCTAATTATTCGGAGCCCATTTTCAGCCCATAAATTCCGTACAAATTTTGTACACTCGACTCAACTCGCCAAATTAGGCACTGGACTTTTCTGACTGTTAAAATTAACTTTCGTGCGCTCTAAATTAATTGCGCAACATTCCGAAAATCGTAATTCGTATTTAATTCCGTGTCGGACACCTGTGTCGTTACCCTCGATTTTGGGGTACCAACTTAACCCGTTGAGCCGGGCCAACTAAAGGGTCCAAGACTGACTCCAAGCCCCCACCATTTTTGGCCTTTGCGCCGTTTCCAGATTTTGACCCCGCGGGCCCCAATTAAATTAAATTCGCGGGACGCGTTATCGTTAATTTAATCGGGATTTACCAACTCTGTAAATTCTATTTTAATATTAAATTAATCCCAATGCCCTCCAAATTTGATCCGCGCCTGACGCGCAACGCCCCCTCACTATGACAATTTTTAATTATATTTTTCTCCGCAATTTTTGCGTCATTTCATGTGTCCATGCAATTTCCCGAATTTACGGGGGCTAAGTCGCAATTATCAAATTGTGTGGCAACCTCCTATTGGACATGAATATATGAGAGGGTCCCAAAATAGGGTCCCAATCACATCCCCCTTCATGAAGAAACCCACTTCTCTTCATAATGAATCTCAACCCTACATTTTTGAATGACACCATCCCCACCATCCATCATTTCACAAACTCCTATAAAACAACACTTCACCCCTTCACTCTTCCCAACCGGCCCTAATCCCAACATTTGGGAAACCTCATCCCCACTCTCTCTCCTCCCTCCTCCATTTCATACGTAGCAAATCTTCTTCTTCTTACTTCTTCTTCTCCCATTATCTTCTTCTTATTCTTGTATTCTTCTTCTTCTTCCAATATTATTTTTCCCTGAGAGAAGCCTCCGGCCGACTGATCCGGCGACCCACCGTGGCTGACCCCTACTCCGGGCTCCGTCTGCTTACCTCGGCCACCCCCACCCCGGCGAGCTACGCCGCCAAGCCCGGCCAACCAACAGCAGCTCCCACCGGTTCAGATCCCCGCACGGTTCTGGCGGTGCTGCCACCCCGCGCCGGCCAGTCTGTGCACAGCCCGCCGGCCACTGTGTCTCCCCCACGCCGGTGCACAGTCACCCGACCGGCCAGTGCGACCCCTCGACCGACCAGAGGCTGAGCAGTCCCCGCCGGCCGGACTGTGCTCCACCCCGTCCGGCTTCAGCCACTCCCCATTCTCCTCCTCTCCACCCGCTCGAGCAATGCTCCGGCGAGTCCCGCTTCCCCCAGTCCTCCGACTCCACCGTGGAAGGACAGCTCCCTGTCCGACTTCTTCCGGCCATCTCCCCTCTTCCAGTTTCCACCTTCACCATCACCAATATCACCACCATCACCACCATTAGCTTACACCACCACCACTACCACAAGCTCCTTGCATCGCCCACTCGACCACTCTCAACCTGTCCACCTCCAGCTTGTTCTCCGGCCATCACCCCTCCGGCCAGCTAGTCTCGACGAGGTATAACTCCCTCCCCCTCTCTTGGAGCATATATATATGTTTTTAGTTAGGATTTATAGTTGTGTAGTGTAGTGTAACTTGGAGCATATATGTGTGTATGTTTGATTAGGGTTCCAATGTTGAGTTTATGATTTATTTCCATAAGTTTTAAATTGAAATTATGATGTACAGGGAGATAGGGTTTGAGGAAATGAATGAAAATTTAAAGTTTATTCTTCATGAAATTAATGGGTAAGCATGGAGTTGGGATATGAGGATATATAATATATACTTCGAGGCTTGGAAATTACAGGTACATTTAAATTTAAGGGTTGAGAATGGAACGGGCTTAGTAAAGGGTACGAATAATCATTGAGATTTTTGGTGGTTGAGTGTCATATGAAATCTAAGGGTTATTACATTTTAGTAAATATACCTTGAAGGATGTAGAGGAGCAGGTTTGAGTATTGTGAAATGATGAGGCGTTATTAAAAATATTGACTTGTATCGTAGAGTATGTTTATGTTTAGGAGATGTGTTTGATATCATAAGTTGTTCATATGCGGAGGACTGATAAATAATAAGGAAATAGTAGAGGAGTAGCTATGTATAAGGGAGATGAGGTTCAGATGATGACATAACAGTTTCGAGGGTTAAATAAATAATAAGTAAATTATTTGAGGGAGATATATATACAATCGTGCAAGATAACGTCTGTGAAATACCAGGGGCAATCTGAGGATTTATCATGGCTTGAACCACTGATAAACATCGTGCTGAACATAGTAAGATTGAGGTTTGGATTGATGATATTGTACCGATGTTTAATTTAAATAGATGTAGCGTACCAATAGTCAATCTTGGTCAACCCTCTAGCGTCGTGTCTATGTGACTTGTAACTAAGATTGTAGCATATATTTAGTCGTGTGTCACATCCCTGTTCGTCGTGTGATAGACCTTGATTCGGGTTTGTATCTCATCTCCAGGTACTACGGGACCTGAGGACTTGGACGTGGTACCGGATCCTCGTCATCAGCAGCCGCACGCAGGCAAGTGTACCTTGCCACCCTGTATTTCAGTTTACAGATATTTATTGTTTCGTATGTACATTGTGCACATAGTTATATTGACGTTCGGTACTTCGCGTCCGGTTCACAACCGGGTGAAGACGTATGTCGTAGCATCCTAGGAAGATTGTCGGATGATTCGTAGTATCTCGATATGCGTACCTGAGTTTATCGACACCCCAGGACACACTCATACACTGTGATCGTGCCAGATTCCTGTATCCTGATACTGACATCATGACCAGAGACTGGAACGACCTTAGGGTCGCGTCTGTTGAGTTATTTTTTCTTGTGTTGAGACTGTAGTTAGAGGTTCAGGTTCAACGCACAATCGTTGACCGCTTGGGAAGGGGAAGACAGTTACTAGACGCTTGGGCTACTCTGCACGCGCTTATATATATGTAGTATTTTCTACTGATACCTGTATCTAGTGTAACTGTTTCACCCGTGTGACTCTTTGCCCGGAGCTGCGGTACGTGCCGTGTGTTTCCGTGTCCGGAGCTACGGTTTTACTTTGGACAGCCCACGCGTCGAACATTGTCTTTAAACTGTGTCACACTAGTTGGTTATGATAGAGTACCCTGTCCTGCACTTGTACTTTTTGTTTACTTGGCATGCTATATTTCTGTACCTTGTTACGTCCCTCTGAGGACCTGGTTCCCTGCCAGTTTTGCAGCATAGACGATTACGGAGCATTTGGAGATACAGATGGAGTGGCATATCTTGCAAGCATGGTACCAGGTACTCACATTATATCTACCGGCATTATGGTTATATTACACTGATTATTCATCTGCTGTTTTAGCCTAGTCTTATAGACTCATACTTTTTCTCGAGTCTATTCGAGTTAGTGTGTTATTGGGCGGCCGACCTTAGCACATATAGCTCTTTCTTGTAGACTGATGTATATTGTGGATTGAGACATAGAGGTTTACATATATGGAACAGTCTAGATAGTGCCCTTTATATTACAGCTTATACGTATTCGAGTCAGACCAGAGTCTGGTCGAATGCGTAGCTGGCGTGTCACGTAATCCTGGTCCTACGTATTTTGGGACTGGGGCGTGACAAGAATAGTAAGTGGTTCAAGTTTTTTCGACTCGGTGGATGAAGGGCTCATGGCTTTAACTAGCGACCACTCCCCTATTCGCGCTTGCCTCTCCTTTTGTTCGCCTCCGAGCGCCCATCCTTTTAGATCTAACAACGCCTGGATGAACTTGGATGGCTACGCTGTAGTAGTTGATAAAGGAATGGACATGGATGTCTATGGTAACGTGCAGTTCATATTTACACATCGTCTGAAAGCTATTAAAAATGAGCTTACGGGCTTGAACTAGTCCCGCCCTAAGGCTGATCTGGTAAGGAAAGAAGATGAGCTACGAGATGCCAAGACTATCTCCAATATGCAAAACTTAGACCTGGCTGGCCATGAACTGGAGCTTCAAGCGGAGGTTAGTAGGAAGCATTCCCTGCAGGAGGAAGTTAGCCTCACTCAATGGGCAAAAGTTTTTGTGGCTAAAAAATGGTAACAGATGCACAAAGTTCTTCTTTGACCTGATTCAGGCTCGACAAAAAAAGAATATCATTTCTATGTTGATCAACACAGATGGTTAATTGATCTCTAGAGCTCAAGATATCCAAAGTGAACATGTTAGTTACTACACCAATCTCTATAATCAGCATGACTACCTGAAGGTATTCCCTCGGTTGGTTTGTAAACGACTAATGAATGATAAGAGAAATGCGATGCTTCAGGTGCCTATTTTCCTTAAAGAGGTCAAAGCCATTGTGATAAGATGGATTCAAATAAGGCTATAGGCCCAGATGGTTTTGGAGCCAAGTTTTTCAAGAAATATTAGAACATGATGCAAGGGTAGATTTTGAAAGTGGTACAAGACTTATTCCTTTATGATAGTCTGTTAAAGGAGGTAAAACACATTTTCCTCACCCTCGTCCCAAAGAAGGAAGGGGCAACCTACCTCGTTGATTTTTGGCCAATTGTGTGCTGCAAATTTTTGTATAAGGTGATAACCCCTATGACGTGTAAAAGAATGCAAGCGATTTTGTCAGGGATCGTCTCCCTAAATCAATCAACGTTTGTCAAAGGGTGTGACATCGTTGAAACCAGTTTGCTTGCTCGCGAGATGGTTTGGTGATAACCCCTTGTTTGCTGTAATTTTTTGTACAAGGTGATAACCCCTATGATATATTGTGCCACAAAGTAGATATCGTTTACAATATCGATGTACTGCATCGCACGAAATATAACACGGAGTTAGAGTATAATTATATTGCATACATAGACGAGGAAGACTATCATGTAGTCATTTCGAGTCAGGAGAAGAAAAGAAGAGAAAGTACTTGGGATATACATATCACCGGGGTAGTCTCCGATCAGGGAGCTGCGTAGAGAAGAATAAACCGAGCTGAAGTCCTCGGATAAGAAAAATCGAGCATGAAGTTCTCATCTAGGATTGGGAGTGGTGGAGTAGTTGCAGGGTCATGGACAACTGGTTGCGCACCAGAAAGAGTACTCGAACGATCTCTGAGACATCAAAATCGTGTCGGCCCGGGAGGACTGCGTTAGCTGAAGTTCTAGTACGATAGCTAGCTGAAGTACTAGAAGGTGAGCGAGGGACGTCCAACAAGGATTGTTACCGACCTGGAAAGATAGTCAACTCGTCGGATGTTTCGGGATACCCAATAAGGCTCGCAACCGAGCTGGGAAGACAGTCGTTCCATCCCATATTATGTCCAATATGGCTAACAGAGCCATTGACCTTCATATAGATAAGTCATGCATGCATAGCGGCGATATGCATTCAGAAGAAGAGTAACATAAAGGATTATAATGTACGTCACTTTACACATTTAGAATGGATACACGGTATATAACATAGTTCGAGTAAAATATGTATGAGGCAGAGACACAATCATAACACTTGAATTTCATATATGCTCTTCATTACTTAGTAGATTATTGATTATATTGTTGTGAATGACATGGAAGACCGAATGGTAAGATGAACTCAGTTTTACAGTACGACACTCTTGATTCAGACACGTGTATTACTTTCATTATATTGCCATGAAACTGATCCTAAGGCAAAGACTAGAAAGGCAACATAATCAGTCAGTGCACATAACTAATGAACGTGCTTGTTTTATGGCGTGGACGAGAGGCCTCCCCACCATTGTATTCAATGTACTGATCACAACCAAATTGTAAACTCCCTCGACCAGATTTCAGTATTTTAATATTATTTCTAGTTAATTAGAATTAGTGTAACTTTTTAAAAATTTATTTATTAATATATTCTATTGATTGTGCACCTGTTTGTTACACAATAAATTAGGGCACCACACTAGCTGTTAACCCTAAACTAATTTTACAATCCTGTCCTAAACTTGCTAGACTACATTTTCTGTATTTTTAGCAACTCCCAGAAACCTCGTTTTATGCTTCGTTTTAGTCGCACAAATATCGTTACAAACGTACGTATTTAATTCCTATTTAATTTTCTGCTCTTTTCCAACCTCTGTACCCTAGAGATTTGAGGACCAGTAGGCACCTGTTTTGCCCAACCAAAAATACGATAATATTCTACACTAATTGTATTACAATTATCGTATTGACACCGTAGAAAAATTATGACCCTAACTGCCCCTAAATAATTAGTGAACACCGTGCGCAGTATTTATTAAATAATAAATACGGTGACCCGTATCACCTGCAGAATCAGGCCCTGCATCTGCCCAGACTCATCCCCGCACTTCCCAAAACACTTCTCCAGCATTTCCCCTCAATTCTGTAAATTTTGGTAATTTTTAGAACCAGGTGATTTTTCAGACAAATTGCATAATTGCGCAATTTCCCAATTTTTGGACTTTTATGCAAATTGTGAAAAGATTAGGGTTTTTATGCAAAAATGTATGTGAGGTGGCCTAACCTCATTGGCTAGACAACCTAACACCTACATGTGGCATTATTATCCAGAAAAATCTATTAGAAAATATCATAAATCCAAATTACCAAAATACCCCCAAAGTTCCATTTATTTACAAAATTGCCATTAACTTAAAACCTATATAAACCCTAAAACACACCCCTCTCTCTCATTCCCCGACTCCCCTCGGCCAGCTCCGGCGACCGCCCACCGCCGGACCACCGCCAACCCCTTCGCCCCTCCCCCGGCCACCTCCCCGTCCACCGCCACCCTCTCCGGCCACCGCCTCGGCCGTGGCGAGCCACCGCAGCATCTTCCCCTCCCTGCCCGACAGCAGCCTCCCCGACCTCCGACCGCCCACCACCGCCGCCCTAGCCGTCGTGGACCTCCGCCACCGACCTCATCCGCTCCGCCGTGACCTCCTCTACCCAACCACCACCGCCACACCTCCCCACGACCACCGTCCTGGCCGGTAGCTCCCCCGCAGCCTCCTCCCCGACTTCGCCTCCAAAGCACCACCACCACTCCCCGACGCTTCCCACCGCCACTCCGGCCACCCCCGACCTCCGCCACCACCACCAATCTCTCCGCCACCCTCCCCTCCTTCGATCCCTCAGCCTTGCCGGCCGTCTCCGCCGCTGCTCCGCCGCCGGCAAGCCCCGCAAGCTGCTGCTGCTGCTGCTACTGCTAACAGCTACTGCTACTGCCGTTGCTCCCCCGGCCGGCCGCCGTCGACTCCGCCGCCGTCCACCCGCCGTCGACGACCAGTGGACCCCACCTGTCAGTAGGTAAAATCCTAAACCCTAATAATTATGTATTTACATATATAACCCTATATGTATATATATATATATATATATATATATATATATATATATATATATATATATATGTATATATATATATGTATATATATATGTATATTTATATGTATAATTATATATATAGGTATTATACTATTAATATATATTACATATATACTGTTATTTATACAGTGTATTATACTGTATATTATAGTATTATATATATTTACCAAATATATGTATATATATCTATTTTTCTATATATGTATATATATATGTATATACATATATGTATATTTATATGTATATATGTATAAATATATATATGTATATTAATATATATTTCTAAATATATATATATGTATATATATATATATATCCATATGTTATCATATATATATATATTATTATTATTATTATTATTACTGTATTTACTAAAAATAGTATATATATTTACTTATATATATATATTTTGTTCATTTTAATATATGTATTTAATATGTATATGTATATATATATCTACATATATACTCATATATGTACAACTATATATATATATAGGTATATAATCTATATAACTATATATATGTTATGTAATAATTATTATATCTATGTATTTATACTATGTATATATATATCATATATATGTATATAGTATACACTATATTATAATTATTATATTACTGTGAATATACACAGTATATATATATACATAATGTGCATTTTATTTTTTTATTATTTATATGCAGTGTATTCCTTTTATTTTATATGTATATAAATATCAGTGTTATATATACACTGGTATATATACTACTATATATAACTGTGGTCACCTATAGACCCTGATAATATTGCTGGATAATACAGCTTATATTTATATATTTCTAATTCTTGCACTGTCTTTAAATTCACTATATATATTATTATATATGACAGTGGTCACATATAGACCCTGATATTATTTATATTGCTGAATAGTACAGCATTTATATATATATTTAAATTCTGTTCTGTCATTTTATTTTATTATTATTTTAACAGTGGATAAACCCTGCTAAATATTATAGTATTATATATCTATATCAGTGGATATACCCTGCTACTATATACCTGCATTTTTTTCTGTTCTTTATATGCTATACTACTATACATATATTAGATCTATATATATACATACTATATATATATATATCTATATTATATATATTATATGCTATATCTATGTGTATATATATACTATATATATATATATGTGTATACTTTTTATACCACGATATTCACGAACCCTGTATCTTTAACAGGAAGTAGTTCCAACACAGCCAGTGACCTCCTGTCACCAGCACCTTCAAACCTGACTGCGAGATCAGGTTATCAAAAACACTATCAGGGAGTAGGCAAGTATACCTTGCCAAATTTACTGTTAAATTTAAGTAGTGTTTATTGTTATTATTGTTGAAATTCAAATGAACTGTTAAATGTTATTCTTGTAAATTTATAAATGAACAGTATGTATCTGAGAATGTCTTGGGTACCGTCAACAGATACGTTGACTTAGTGTAATCAACTTAGTAGTTACAGACGTACCAACAATTGAGAGGATATTCTAATATTCTCCTAGACCCTATCACGGGAACACGCAACATGGTTGCAATGCATTTTTTTGGATGTGAGCCGCGTATTTGACTAGCTACCAGTACGTGTGACCGCATCACGGATTAGAATAATTTAGGAAATATGCGACTTGACATTTAGTTACATTGGGAGGGGAGAACAACTAAAATACGTATGGGACACCCACCTCTTTACCATGTGCCGCACTCGACGGAGTGATACGGATGATATAGATATGTATTCATGTGACCATTCTCATCGTAGATGGAAAATTGTATAGTGCCCTTGAACGGGGGCATATGTGGCATATACTAGCCTGTCACTACAGATTGGTGAATTACGTCAGCATATGTCTAGCCACACATTTTCCATACGTACTAGGTTGTCTCAAATTGCATTTCACATAGATGGTTAGCACCCTGTATTTGTTTTATTCAGTAATTTCTATTCAGTATTTACACACATGGCATGTTGTTTTCCTGTATCTTGTTACGTCCCTCTGAGGACCTGGTTCCCTGCCAGGTTTAGCTGAGACACTCCACCCCACAGTATCTGGACCTGGACAGGAGGCTGGACATTCCCTTGAGATGGAGATAGAGGAGATGCCGTCAGAGTCTACCTGAGTACACTGGAGTTGGAGCTACATACTTTGAGGATGTTGCGCTAGATTATCTTATTTCACTTCTGCTTACTTTTTGTAGTGGGATTGTTTCCACCTGACTTCATCTGGGTTGTATATGACATTTCAGATTTAGCATCTATATATATATTCAGCACTTTCCCTGTTATTCTTGTGGATGAGATAGATTTACCTGAATTTAGACTTGTAGTATTTTAGGACAGCGTAGCACATCACTTTGGGTCCATTAAATTGGGTATTCCCTTAGTGACGTGTCAGCTGGCCAATGCCACGTGGCCTAGTTCCGTATATTTTTGGGACTGGGGCGTGACACGATTTTAGTGGTGGCCCATGCAGGTCGAGTTAATTGCTAGTAACATGATATCATGTTCAGCAAACCTGCAATAGGATAGGAATACTAGGTCTCATCCACACTGACTCCATCCATAAATTTTGCATCCTGCTTGATTATCATCTATTAAGTCCTTCGTACTTTACTAAATTTTTCAATTCTTTTCAGAAATATGGACATACCCGGGGAAACTGCGATTGATGGAACTGACCAAGCAACAGACCTCTCGCCAGATGTCCAAGGGACACCAATCCCGAGAGACCAATCTCCGAGAAGGATGCTGGTCAATCCAACAACCTCGTACCTTCACCAAGATCTGACCCAGGAAGCAACACCAGTCCAGCAAGAAGGGCAACCTTCTCAGGTTCCAACACTGCAGGCGGAGATACCTTTGCCTCCACCTCCAGTTCTCGCAGCCCTGATGCCACAACTTGAGGAACAATCTCAGATGTTCCAAGCCATATTGCAGGCTCAGTGGCAACAGAATGAAGTCCTGAGACAATGCCTAATGACGGTTCTGGAGAAAACAGCTGCCCCAGTACCAGCCCCTGTCCAACCAGCTAGCACTGTTCGAGGCTTTAGCCGGATGAGCCCGAGAACCTTTAAGGGCAATAAAACTCCGGAAGAGATCTCAGACTGGATCTCCAACACGGAAATACTGCTAGAAGGTTCCCAACTTCACCCCGATCTATGGATAACCGCAGTAAGGACCCTTCTCCTCGGTAACGCCCATCACTGGTGGGAATCTATCGAGCGCAGCACCGGCAAGAACTATACTTGGGAACAATTTCTGGAATATTTCAATGCAAAATATTTCCCAGCCATGGTCAGAGATGATCTGTACTCCCAGTTCCTGCATTTGGAACAAGGGAATATGACCGTCGACGCCTATGATGCAGAATTCAGGCGACTAAGTCAATTCGGTGCCATCCTAATACCAACCAAGCTGAAGAAGGCCCTAAAGTTCCATCACGGCCTTACCCCCGAACTCCAAGGGTATACTACGGCACAGTCGAGTACTTCATACGAAGAAGTTCTTTCAGAGGCAAGGATACAAGAAGCCATTGGCCGAGAAGCAAGATGCTCAAATCCAACCATATCAGCCATAGACCAGACAGGAGCAGGAGGACCAATCCGTCACCTGGGAAATCAGGCACAACACAAGACAGGGCCATATCAATACAAGGAACTTCCGACTTGTCACTATTGTGGCAGGAAAGGACATTATGCCAAAAACTGCCGAAGGAAGTATAGACTATGCTTGATATGTGGAGATAATCAACATAGGGCCAGAGACTGCCCACAACACAGAGAAGCAACACTTCGGACTGGGCAAGGACCAGCAGCACCAGCCCAGAAAATGCAACCCCCTACTAGAGGTCAGCATTCCCCAGCATCTGGAAGATTTCAAAGGGGACCACCCTTAACCACCCAAGACATGCAGTATTACCTAGCCAGACAACAAATCGGTAGACAAAGGCACGAGCAGGCCTTTGCACTAGCTGCAGTTACAGAAGAACCGGAAGGTGAAACCATTTCAGGTATCATTATAGTCGCATTATTACCAGCAAACCGCATTATTTGATTCTAGAGTTACACTGTCTTTTACATCTAGTAGTTTCGTACCCATGCAAATAGCCAGGTTTACCGAAAAAGGCATTGTTCCAGTTACCAACATTACTAAAGCATGCTAGTAGTCATGTATAGTAGCGTAATGAGGACGCGATTCCCGGTACTTTCAATACCAAACTTCGACGTTATCTTAGACATGGACTGACTAAGCCAGTACAAATACTATCCTAGACTACGGGAAGAGAAGCGCCATCCTTAGACCACCAAGTTACCCATTCGGATATCAGGATTAAAGCAAACACATCTAGGTAGATTGCTAGACGTTGATTGTTAGGCTCAAAACATGTGAATGTAGGAATAGCTGAATACTACAGGTAGTTTCCCAATTAGATTTGATATACATGACTTATTAGGATAGTCAGTAACTTCTAATCTTGTGTTTTCACCTACCCGAGAAACTATCAGACTTGGAAGAAGTGGAAAACTAAGCTCGAGGTACGTCATACCCTTCGATGTGTTGGAACGCATCAAAGAAGTTGTTTACAAGATAGCATTACCTCAGATATTGGAAGGAGTACATGACATCTCCCACGTATCCTAATTAAGGAGGTACGCTCTGGATACAAGTCATGTGCTTAAATGCAGACAACCTATAGTGTATATTAAGGTTGTAGAACTTAGAAACCACACCTTTTTTGGGTCAACTACCAACCTAGACAAGAAGTTAGAGATTATAGAATCTTGTCTATTTGTGAATTTGTATTGTTTTGTACTTCTCATATCATAATCTAGCGTACTTATACCTTAAATTATGCTCTGCTATTATAGCCTAGTTTTGCAAGCTTATTCTTTACCAAGCTTGTTCATTAATTATGTATTATTGGAGTACTACACTAATACATTTCAGAATCAGTGTATGACGGTCTGATCAACCATAATGCACTTGATTCGCCTTCGCATAACTACTTTAAGTGGATTGAGATATAATGATTGGTAGACAGATGTACTTACCCTCTGCGCATATCATATCAGCTACATAACTGTGCTAATACGAATATGTAAATAGGGATTACCAAAATAGCATTTCCATCCACAATTGCCTTGGCAATTCCCATTGGATTCTTTAAACGCCTTGAATCTCCATACTTCTAATCCATTACTCCCTTGAACTCTTGATTACTGTTTTCCGTCTTTCCTTATTTCGGAAAGAAGAAACCTCGTATATAGTATAAATATGAAGTGTATTGTTTCCATAGCCATTTATATAGTTTCTTGGAGAATTACCAAACCCTATTAGTAGATTAGATTACAGTTTAAACTGTTCTTATTTTCTTAGAATGACTTTCGTTACCTACCATACGTTGTATTACGTTCCTCTAGTTCATATTACATGAAAACATCATGCACCAGGATCGGGAAGAGGATATTCGATAATGTTTCCCCCATCTATTTCCAGATCAGGGTATGTCCAAAATATTTCAAATCAAACTTCAGCTATCTATGTCCTCATATTTCGAATCAATCAATCTTTCGTTCTCATTATATGTGTGTTTTTATTTCGAGGACGAAATATTCTAAGGAGGGTAGATTGTAAACTCCCTCGACCAGATTTCAGTATTTTAATATTATTTCTAGTTAATTAGAATTAGTGTAACTTTTTAAAAATTTATTTATTAATATATTCTATTGATTGTGCACCTGTTTGTTACACAATAAATTAGGGCACCACACTAGCTGTTAACCCTAAACTAATTTTACAATCCTGTCCTAAACTTGCTAGACTACATTTTCTGTATTTTTAGCAACTCCCAGAAACCTCATTTTATGCTTCGTTTTAGTCGCACAAATATCGTTACAAACGTACGTATTTAATTCCTATTTAATTTTCTGCTCTTTTCCAACCTCTGTACCCTAGAGATTTGAGGACCAGTAGGCACCTGTTTTGCCCAACCAAAAATACGATAATATTCTACACTAATTGTATTACAATTATCGTATTGACACCGTAGAAAAATTATGACCCTAACTGCCCCTAAATAATTAGTGAACACCGTGCGCAGTATTTATTAAATAATAAATACGGTGACCCGTATCACGTGCAGAATCAGGCCCTGCATCTGCCCAGACTCATCCCCGCACTTCCCAAAACACTTCCCCAGCATTTCCCCTCAATTCTGTAAATTTTGGTAATTTTTAGAACCAGGTGATTTTTCAGACAAATTGCATAATTGCGCAATTTCCCAATTTTTGGACTTTTATGCAAATTGTGAAAAGATTAGGGTTTTTATGCAAAAATGTATGTGAGGTGGCCTAACCTCATTGGCTAGACAACCTAACACCTACATGTGGCATTATTATCCAGAAAAATCTATTAGAAAATATCCTAAATCCAAATTACCAAAATACCCCCAAAGTTCCATTTATTTACAAAATTGCCATTAACTTAAAACCTATATAAACCCTAAAACACACCCCTCTCTCTCATTCCCCGACTCCCCTCGGCCAGCTCCGGCGACCGCCCACCGCCGGACCACCGCCAACCCCTTCGCCCCTCCCCCGGCCACCTCCCCGTCCACCGCCACCCTCTCCGGCCACCGCCTCGGCCGTGGCGAGCCACCGCAGCATCTTCCCCTCCCTGCCCGACAGCAGCCTCCCCGACCTCCGACCGCCCACCACCGCCGCCCTAGCCGTCGTGGACCTCCGCCACCGACCTCATCCGCTCCGCCGTGACCTCCTCTACCCAACCACCACCGCCACACCTCCCCACGACCACCGTCCTGGCCGGTAGCTCCCCCGCAGCCTCCTCCCCGACTTCGCCTCCAAAGCACCACCACCACTCCCCGACGCTTCCCACCGCCACTCCGGCCACCCCCGACCTCCGCCACCACCACCAATCTCTCCGCCACCCTCCCCTCCTTCGATCCCTCAGCCTTGCCGGCCGTCTCCGCCGCTGCTCCGCCGCCGGCAAGCCCCGCAAGCTGCTGCTGCTGCTGCTACTGCTAACAGCTACTGCTACTGCCGTTGCTCCCCCGGCCGGCCGCCGTCGACTCCGCCGCCGTCCACCCGCCGTCGACGACCAGTGGACCCCACCTGTCAGTAGGTAAAATCCTAAACCCTAATAATTATGTATTTACATATATAACCCTATATGTATATATATATATATATATATATATATATGTATATATATATATGTATATATATATGTATATTTATATGTATAATTATATATATAGGTATTATACTATTAATATATATTACATATATACTGTTATTTATACAGTGTATTATACTGTATATTATAGTATTATATATATTTACCAAATATATGTATATATATCTATTTTTCTATATATGTATATATATATGTATATACATATATGTATATTTATATGTATATATGTATAAATATATATATGTATATTAATATATATTTCTAAATATATATATATGTATATATATATATATATATATATCCATATGTTATCATATATATATATATTATTATTATTATTATTATTACTGTATTTACTAAAAATAGTATATATATTTACTTATATATATATATTTTGTTCATTTTAATATATGTATTTAATATGTATATGTATATATATATCTACATATATACTCATATATGTACAACTATATATATATATAGGTATATAATCTATATAACTATATATATGTTATGTAATAATTATTATATCTATGTATTTATACTATGTATATATATATCATATATATGTATATAGTATACACTATATTATAATTATTATATTACTGTGAATATACACAGTATATATATATACATAATGTGCATTTTATTTTTTTATTATTTATATGCAGTGTATTCCTTTTATTTTATATGTATATAAATATCAGTGTTATATATACACTGGTATATATACTACTATATATAACTGTGGTCACCTATAGACCCTGATAATATTGCTGGATAATACAGCTTATATTTATATATTTCTAATTCTTGCACTGTCTTTAAATTCACTATATATATTATTATATATGACAGTGGTCACATATAGACCCTGATATTATTTATATTGCTGAATAGTACAGCATTTATATATATATTTAAATTCTGTTCTGTCATTTTATTTTATTATTATTTTAACAGTGGATAAACCCTGCTAAATATTATAGTATTATATATCTATATCAGTGGATATACCCTGCTACTATATACCTGCATTTTTTTCTGTTCTTTATATGCTATACTACTATACATATATTAGATCTATATATATACATACTATATATATATATATCTATATTATATATATTATATGCTATATCTATGTGTATATATATACTATATATATATATATGTGTATACTTTTTATACCACGATATTCACGAACCCTGTATCTTTAACAGGAAGTAGTTCCAACACAGCCAGTGACCTCCTGTCACCAGCACCTTCAAACCTGACTGCGAGATCAGGTTATCAAAAACACTATCAGGGAGTAGGCAAGTATACCTTGCCAAATTTACTGTTAAATTCAAGTAGTGTTTATTGTTATTATTGCTGAAATTCAAATGAACTGTTAAATGTTATTCTTGTAAATTTATAAATGAACAGTATGTATCTGAGAATGTCTTGGGTACCGTCAACAGATACGTTGACTTAGTGTAATCAACTTAGTAGTTACAGACGTACCAACAATTGAGAGGATATTCTAATATTCTCCTAGACCCTATCACGGGAACACGCAACATGGTTGCAATGCATTTTTTTGGATGTGAGCCGCGTATTTGACTAGCTACCAGTACGTGTGACCGCATCACGGATTAGAATAATTTAGGAAATATGCGACTTGACATTTAGTTACATTGGGAGGGGAGAACAACTAAAATACGTATGGGACACCCACCTCTTTACCATGTGCCGCACTCGACGGAGTGATACGGATGATATAGATATGTATTCATGTGACCATTCTCATCGTAGATGGAAAATTGTATAGTGCCCTTGAACGGGGGCATATGTGGCATATACTAGCCTGTCACTACAGATTGGTGAATTACGTCAGCATATGTCTAGCCACACATTTCCCATACGTACTAGGTTGTCTCAAATTGCATTTCACATAGATGGTTAGCACCCTGTATTTGTTTTATTCAATAATTTCTATTCAGTATTTACACACATGGCATGTTGTTTTCCTGTATCTTGTTACGTCCCTCTGAGGACCTGGTTCCCTGCCAGGTTTAGCTGAGACACTCCACCCCACAGTATCTGGACCTGGACAGGAGGCTGGACATTCCCTTGAGATGGAGATAGAGGAGATGCCGTCAGAGTCTACCTGAGTACACTGGAGTTGGAGCTACATACTTTGAGGATGTTGCGCTAGATTATCTTATTTCACTTCTGCTTACTTTTTGTAGTGGGATTGTTTCCACCTGACTTCATCTGGGTTGTATATGACATTTCAGATTTAGCATCTATATATATATTCAGCACTTTCCCTGTTAATCTTGTGGATGAGATAGATTTACCTGAATTTAGACTTGTAGTATTTTAGGACAGCGTAGCACATCACTTTGGGTCCATTAAATTGGGTATTCCCTTAGTGACGTGTCAGCTGGCCAATGCCACGTGGCCTAGTTCCGTATATTTTTGGGACTGGGGCGTGACACAAATTGTATGCAGGATGCAGAGAGAACTCGCACGAATTCGGAGATCGCTTGACGCATCAAGGAGTCGGACCGCACTTGGCGTCTTGGAGCATGACTTACGGACCTGGAGCTCACATATATGAGACGTAATGTATGAGAACATAATCATCCAGAGTGTTTGATTCAGTTGTAAGCCTAAGGGCATATTCATTGTAATGAGAGAGAGAGAGAGAGCATGATCAACTTATAATCTCGGCCTAGCGCAGCTTGTAATCTTTACTTCATATCAATAAAAGAGCTTATTTTGTATTCAATACTTGTGTTTATTCTATGTTTTCGCTATGACGACTCTACGAACTAGTTATCAACGGCCATAGCGGTATTTGTCTTGCGCGGGCGCAACTCCAGGCTCGTGCGGTATCATCTCCTGATGGGAATGATTGTCCTGCGGGAGCGTTGGTGTGGTGATTCGCGTCCAGCGAGAGCGATCGAACTTGCGGGAGATCGAGGTATGACACATAATGTGTAAACCCCCTCACCAAAAATAGATTTTTTGTGTGTATTTTATATTATTATATTTATTATATTTATTAAATTTCTTTAGAGTATTCTCTTACTTAATTAGAAAATAAATTTCTTGATATATTTACTTATATAAATATTTATTTAGAATTATTTTAGGTTATTTTAGATTTTTGGAGATTTTTCTAGATTTTTTGGTAATTAAAACTTAGGAAACATACATTTCTAGCACTTCTATGATTTACTATACGACCATACTTGCATGTTGTTCCTACCAAATATTTATTTTAGTTTAAAATATTTAATTATATTTTTTTGTAATTTATTTGGAATTTTAAGAAATTTATTTAGATTTTTAAAATTATTTAGGATTTATTTGGAGATATATAGTCTTAATATTAGATAGATGCTAATTTAGTGTTAATAGATATTAATAAGATTTTATAAATTATTTGTATTATCTTTAATTATATTTAAGATTATAAATTATTGAGATAAATTTAAACTCTACTCTAAATTAATTCAAATCCTGAACCTACTAGGAAAGCAACTTCATGCATATCCTATCCTTATTTAAATTCATCATAATCCTATCCAAATTAACCAATCATAGCCGTATTTAATTAAGTAGTGTCCACCATTATAAATACCTTATATTCATATTATTTTTTCCCCAAATTCCTCTCTTTTTCGTACAAAAATAGTCAAAATTCGTCATAAATTCAGCCTCATTTTTTACTAGTTATGACGAATTAAAAAGACGATATCTCCTAGCTCCGGACTCCAAACACGCTCCAGTTTTTTTTGTTAGAATCATATCAAGGTTAGTTTTCTGAATATATAAATTATTTCAGTAATTTCAGAATCTATTTTTTCAGAAAATTCTAAAAGTGCCAGTTGTTCGAAATTATACGCGTTTTGGTATTTTCGAGATTTCGGGAGATCCCGAACTCAGAATTATGAACCGTTTGAAGTTTCGGAAAGCTGACATGATGAACTTCCAGAAAAATATTTTTACAGAATTTAAAATATAAGTTTATTCTACTGTAAAATTTGTGCAACATAGACGTAAATAGGAAACCACTAAAAACTGTCATCTGTGCGTCCTTGTGGCCATAACTCTTTACCGACTTGTAATTTTATAAAATTGTCGATTCCAGTGTTCATATATCATTGAAATATATAGTATTCTACACACAAATCCAGGATTTGAGTCGGTTGACTTTTTGGTCAACGGATTGCCTCGATTTGCGTGCCACGGATCACAAATCCTTAAAGTTGACTTTCTTTGGAACAAAATTAGAGCTTAACAATAAAATCAGATTATAATAAGATTAAAATACTAATTTAGATTATTTTATTCAGAGTTAAAATAGATTAAAATAGCGAAAACTATTAACCCACTTTTGTAACCTAACTTGTTTAATTTATGTGACGGGTAGATCGGACGACGCCTTAAGTTGGGACTTCATCCTTTTCAGACCAGGCAAGATACCTTGCCAAATTGCTTACAGTATTTTGCATGCTTAGTATATTTCTGTATATTTATTGTATTTCTGTATATTTCTTGCATGTGTAGTTTTCTTTCAGTCATTATTATGTATTAGATATGTTGACACACACATGGCACTTAGTATCATCGAGGACAATCATCAGACGTATGGGCTTTTAACCACTCTGGTAAACCGTAGTAACTAGCACGCACTATGGTGGTCGTGTCCGATGGTCGCTACTCCCGAGTTATGTCGATTGATGGAGTCCGAGGTCGCTACCCCCGAGGTATGTCGGCTGATGATGTCCACTGACGAGTGTGTGAGTGTGAGATTTAGATCGAGTAGCCTACCCTTGCCCATACGTCGAAAAGTTGTCCTCATTTGCATTCATATAGATTGTCTTGTACAGCGTACTTATATATTTTCTATCTATTATGCATGTTTACTATATTTAAATTGGCTTGTTATTCTGTATCTTGTTACGTCCCACTGAGGACCTGGTCCCCTTCCAAGTGTATCTGTTCTTGAGTAATTGCAGGAGCGCAGATTCGGATGGTTATATATGTTTCGTGGATGTCTTCTCTTCGAGCCCGTGGTCGTTAGCTGGTATTCTTATATTGTGTTTATTGTGTTGTACCTTTACCTTCGAGTTAGTAGTGGATTTGTTTCCATCCAACTATCATCCTTAGATACTTATATTGAGATCTAGTTTCATAGATACTGGTTATTTATTTATATTGATTTTCTGTGGATGAGATTTAGATTATACCATGTGACTTGTGACATATGTTTATACCACTTGTGGATTGATATTCATATTACAGCGTACGTGTAGATTTTGGTTTCCATATATTGGAGTTGCCATATCCATACGGCTGTCATGCTTACGTGTTCCTAGTCCTACGTATTTTGGGACTGGGACGTGACATAATGTATTAATTAGCAAGTTTTTTTATGCATTAGCAAGTCTTTTAGTGCAAACGCATCCATAAAAATCTAACAACCTTTGGCTTATTTTAATACAAAGACACATTTCAAGAATTTGCAACCAGCAAAGTAGTCCATTCATATTCCCAAGTAGTCATTCATCATCTCAAGAATGGACAAGCTTTCTTATAAAAATCCTATCCAAGTTTCTTCTCACACTGTCAAATCCTTCTTCTTGCTCTCCAACCCCTTTCAAATATAAATAGCCTCACACACACTTCCATTAGTCATTAACCATTGCCATGGGCTCCAAGTGCTTCTTCATGCTCTTCTCACTATATTGCTTCTTCACCCCTATATGAGCCTAAAGTCGCCACACCTACATTGTCCACCTCCACCCCCAAGAAACTGATAACACCCCGGCTATCGAGTCCAAGATCCAATTGTACCACTCCTTCCTCACCAGAGCCGTGGAGGTCTACTCCTACGTTTCCTTCTTCCATCTTCTCTACTCCTACAACACCACCCTCGAGGGTTTCGTCGCACACCTTGTGAGACTCGTCTCACAGTATCTGTATCGGTATATGGATACGTATTTTATGCTTTGTACTGTGCTTTATTGGATATCGTGGAATCTCAAAATTGTAACTTTTACTCACTGATCGGATTATCGCCGACATTCTGCGGCATACCGACGAAAAATTAGTCCGGCAGATAAAGTTTTACTTTTGAGATATTTTCATTAGATAATTTCGTGAATAATGTTCTATTTTTTCTTTTATCCAATGGTTTCTTGGTTTTGTATTGGATGGACGAGATCAATTTGACTCGTGACTTGGATCGCTGACATGGCGGATCGGACGGTCACGATTAAATCACCTATTATATATATATAAAATTATTTTCTCTCTCCTCTCCCTTTTCTTTCTTTCTTCACTTCTTCATTTTCTCTCCAATTTTCCATTGAAGCTAGGAGCTTGGTCTTGAGGCCTTAGAGTGTGGTTTTTGAACCCCTGTCGGTGGTGGAGTTGAAGATTTAGGCTGAGAGCTTGGCTTTAGGCAAGTATATCTTGCCAAAGTATTGAATGACATGGTTTATTACAGTTTTCATTTTTCTTGATATTTTGTGATTAGAAATTTATGGAGCTTGCTTTGTTAAATATGTTTCTCTAGTAATTTTCAACCTTGTGCATATTTTCGAAAAAGGTTTTGGCTTAGTTTTGACTTTTTTTGTAGAAATCCTGGTATTTACCCGTTAGAAAACTCGGTAAAAAAATGATAGCAGGTGTGATTACCATGAGACTTAGTTTATGTGCTACTTGAGATCCGTGCCTAGTTTCTATTTTGGTAGTTTTGAGTATTGTAGATTCCGAACAAGTTTTGGTTTTTCCATAAATTACTTGTAAGGTATTTCTCGAAATCGATTTCTCAAATCTCAAAGTTGGTGAAATCGAATGTCCCCATGCTTTTGGAATTTAATCCTATATAATTTTAACCTTTGGAAATCCAAATTCTGAGTTAGAACGAAATTTTTTCGGTCCGAACAAGTCTTGAAAATATTTCATGTCCAGATTTCTGTGAACACTCAGATGATCCGACGGTGATCCGCGACAGTCCGACGGATGGTCCGATTTTTGGTCCACAAACTTGTTGTGACCAATCGAATGATCCGACGGTGATCCGCGGCAGTCTGATGGATGATCCGAATTATGGCCCATTACTTGCTGTGATGGATCGGATGATCCGACGGTGATCCGAGGAGATCCGACGGATAATCCGAATGATCCTATCTTTGCTTGTTTTATCTTTTTCTTTTATCTTTCATCTGTGATACTTTCTTGGCGTGACCCGACACATGTATATATTTTCCTGTGGTACTTTCGGCTCTATTTGTTTATTGTCATGACCCGCGCCGAAAAATCAGGCATGAGTCGTGGGTACGTCCAGCCTACGCCGCAGAATCGGCGGTAGAACGCTGTAAGGTTTGTTCTAGGTCAAACAAATCTATATATCTCACAAAAAATCTGACAATAACTTCTCCAAAAGAAGGGCAACCACGCAATATATATATATGAATAATCCTCTCCAGAAGGAGGGCAACCACGCAATATATATAATCTCTCAATCACAATAATCTAGGGGAAGAGTAAAAGCACGATATGATATCAACAAGGAAACAGAACCAAAGAGGGCAAGACAATATCCAAAATACAGTCCAAGTCTATAATAGTCTACAACATCTCACAGCATCAAAAGAATAAGTACAGTCATCCAAATAACAACTGGGAACAACCCAGGAAACCCACCTAGCTAACTAGGGCGCTAAAGGCGTCTCCTCGCAGGGCTCCTCCTCAGTCTCGGGGTCACAACACTCGTCAACACCCGGCCCGTAGAACGTCGGGCAATAATCCTCAGGATCCTCTGGAAAAATATGCCCAGTCAGGACTGGAGCGAAGTACATAACTCTGAAAGCAACTCCAAATACATGGTAAGGTGTATATGACGAGCAATAGAAAAGTATACAAGATGCACAGAAAATAAATACATGCTGGAGCAGATAAAGTAGCTACAATATAAACTGGAGAACAATACAAGTAGTGGAAAAGTAACTGCAGGTGAGAAAACATGAATACTAGCTAAGTGCCTTGAGCACAAGTTCGTTATGTGATCGGCTTAGGTTGCACATGAAAAATACTACGATAACTCCGTTATGCGTGAGTTGCATAACCGACATACACATGAATACTGTTTGGCTTTGATCACATAACCCAACTCCTACTCCCCTCCCCCACTAATACTCTTGGATCCAACCACAACACGCTACGTACATGATAAATAGCTCGCGCATATGAAGGCGAGAGCACAAGAAGCACATGATAGCACATGAGAATTAATACCCGAAGCACATGATAAAATACACGTGATAGAGTACCCGCTGAATACGGTAAGGGGGATAGCATCTCATGACGGGATCCACTAGTACCAGCTCGTGTAAAAATGTGTCTGAATCAAGTACTACAGTTCTAGAACAGGTGATATAAACACTATCATGAAATGGAAACTATCAGAGGTAGGCTATCAGAGGTAGGTACTCGCCTGATGTCCTGAGCAACTAATGAGGATCGAGATCCGGACCGATGTCGCAAGAACCTATTACGAAAAGCAGAAATAAATAGGGTTATATGGAGTTAAACTGATATAAAATAATTAAAAACAGGCTTCTAGGGATATTCTAGGTCGAACGGGCCAAACCGGTAAAATTTAGGCAAAAAGTCAACCCGGGGTCCAAAAAGTCAACTCTAGGTCAAAACTAGGTCAAATGTTGACTTTTACAGTCAACGGAGATAATTATGGTCAAAGCTAGGTCAAAATAGGGTGCCCCTGAAATTCTAGGTCAAACTGAGCTCATTAAGCTAGTAAACTCTCAAACCCGCCTCCTCGAGATACCGGGATACCCTCGGTATCCGATACCTTGTCCTAGGCCACGCACCCCGCCTAAACCCGCTAAAACCTATGCTAGCACGCGTAAATATATACACATAAGCATATAAAAATCACTCCAATACTATTCCTAGGCTATTGCTCAAATACCCCATTCGAAACTCAATACCTTGGATATCTCAAGGTATTGAGATACCGCTCTAATACCCCTCTAACTAGCTATCTAGGTATATAGACATACCCCTAGTTAATAATCTAGGCTAGAAAATATATATCTATCATATATTATACATATCTAAGTGTATATATATATATATACACATAGGACATACACCCATACACATATACCCATATACCTCTCAACTCATAAATATATATATATATATATATATATATATATATATATATATATATATATAGTATCTATACATATATATTGCTATAGGTATATATCTAGCTATGTACTACCTATCTAACTATATGTACATATATATATCTATACCTTAGATAGATAACTACCTATATCCATAGATATATCTATCTATCCATCTACCTATCTATTTCTATCTAACTAATTAGCTATCAATCTAACTATCTATCTATCTTATTCATATATCTATTTATCAACCAATCTATCTATTAGACTATCAAACTACCTCTCCCTCTACTACCTAGCTAATACCTCGCCTCATGTTTGTACTGCTGCTGCTGCTCTTGCTTGTACTGCTGCTGCTGCTCTGCATAAATGCTGCTGCTGCTGCCTTTACATGCTGCTGCTGCTGCTGCTGCATTGTCCTGCTGCTGCTGCTTAGCTGCTGTGCTACTGCAACTGTCCACCCCACACGCACACGAGCACGCACACACACAATCACATACACAGACACACACACATATATATATATATACAACTAGATATATATATATATATATATATACACACACTTATATATATATAATCTAACACACACACACTAACATATATATTTATACACACATATACACACTCACATATACACGCACATATATATATACATATATATACACACTTATCTATATATATATATATATATATATATATATATATATATATATATATATATATATATATATACACATAGATATATATATATACATATACACACATACGCACACTTATACATATATATATATATATATATATATATATATATATATATATATATACACACAAACACCTAGACATATACATACACAAGCACATATATATAAATTCACACATATATATAGACATACAAACACATAAAACATATATATAAATATAAATATATATACATATATATATAAACTTATATTCATATATAAACACTCATAAACACCAAACACAACACAAAACACAACAACGCACACAACGCCCACCAACGCGCGTCCAACGACCCACACGCACACGAATACATATATATATATAAAATATAACCCGAGAATTCTAGCACACACTCCCCGAAGCTAACCCAACGCGCGCACAAGCCCGAAACTAGAAAACCAAGTCGAAATGGCCGTTCGGTCATTTCGACGAACACGCGGTATGCGGTTCGGAAAACCTCCTGAAACGCACACCAAACCAACTCGGAATCGACCCAAAATTTATCCACGAGTTCTAAACGATGCCTAGATCCTAGAAAAAATGCTAACACATCGATTCTAGGTCCGTGGTGGAAATGCGCACGCACTTAGAATCGGCGACGACGAAAACCCTAAATTCGCCCGAAACGCTCGTTTCTCCGCGACACGACTTTCCGCGTCCGAACGGAGACACACACTCACCCTCAAGACACCCGACAACGTCTACCTAGTTCCTTCTAACCTAGAGCATCACCCAAATTGGGCCAAATTCGGATTCCACCCGAAATTGACACAAAACCTAGTGTCAAAGTCTCTAAACTCAACCAAACTAGTTCCAACTTCCTCCCACGGGTAGGCTTAGGATCTAGGAAGGTTCTAAACCACTAATTACACTACATAAGAGTAATTAGCAAGAGGAAAGTTAGGGTTTACCTCTTGGAAGTTAAAATCCCAAGGCCAAAGTCTCCAATCCACTTAAAATCACCTCCCTCAAGCTCTAAGCCTCCAAATCTAGTCTCCACACCAAGTCTAGGCTCTACCCACCTAGGTTAAGAAAAAATATAGGGTTAGGATTAGCAACCATGGAGAATAGAAGAAGAAAGAAGAGGAAAATGAGTACTTACTTGAAGTTGGGAGAAGGAAATAAGAAGAAAGAGTGGAGAGGAAGAAGAAGAATAAAGAAGAAGATAAAAATGGGACAAGAGGGAGGGGGCTGCTGGTGTGCGGGTCTGGGAGTATGGGGAGGGCCGACCAAGCACACAATATAGGTTACATAAAGTCCAAAAGTCCAAAATGCCCTCCTAACTTGGATTTTGGGTTTCGGGTTCCAAAAGCACTCAAACTAACTCCAAATCTTTCCAACTAATCCACTAAAATATAATAAATATTTTTAAACCCAAAAATAGGTCTCACAAGGTTGTGGGTTGGGTCAGACATGGGTCCACTAGGGTATGACATGGGTCCAGGCTAGCCAAAACCCTAAAATAATCAAATAAAAATAATACAATCACTAAATAAATATAAATATAATTAATTAAATATAATACACAATTTACCAAATAAAAATAAAAAATAATCCTATTTTCTAGAATCGGGTAGTGACAAGCCTACCCTCCTTAAAATAATTTCGTCCTCAAAATTAAAAGACGAAACTAGGACAGGAATGCAAGGAAAGAACCATACCTCAGGGCTCGAAAAGATAGGGGTATCGCTCGCGCATTTCATCCTCCCTCTCCCAGGTCGACTCACTTGGAGAGTGGTGCCTCCACGCGACGCGAACCAAGGGAATAGTCTGGTTCCTCAACACCTTCTTCCGCCGATCCAGAATCTCCACCGGCTGCTCTGGATAGCTAAGAGTAGGGTCCATCACGATCTCCGAGTGATCCAATACGTGACTGGGATCCGCCACGTACCGTCTCAACTGCGACACGTGGAACACATCATGAACTCCCTCCAGCGTAGGCGGCAACTCAAGCCTATACGCCACGGCGCCAACCCTCTCAAGAATACGGAAGGGTCCGACGAAACGTGGGCTAAGCTTTCCGCCTCCACCGAAGCGAATAGTGCCCCACGTCGGAGAAATCCTCAGGAACACCAGATCTCCAACCTAGCACAAATAAGGTCTCTGCACTTAGTCTAAAATAAGAAATCATAAGCAAACACAAGAACAAAATCTAAATTCTAAGCTATAACTCGAACTCCAAAGGTCTTCGGTGGCTATCGGCCCAATGTCGCTGCATGTGCTGCGCCACCCGAAGTCTATCTCTAATGAGCTTGACCTTCTCCGCTGCATCAACCACCATCTCCGGACCAAGCAAAGCTCTCTCGCCTACATCATCCCATGACAACGGAGTACGACACCTCCGTCCATACAATGCCTCAAAAGGTGACATCTCGATACTGGCTTGGTAGCTGTTGTTGTAAGCAAACTCTACCAAGTGCAAGTGATCCTCCCAAGAGCCTTTGAAATCTAAAACACAAGTGCGAAGCATGTCCTCAAGTGTCTAAATGGTCCTCTCTGACTGACCATCTGTCTGTGGGTGATATGCACTACTAAACTTGAGCTGGGTGCCCAAGCTAGCCTGCAGACTCCTCCAGAAATACGAAGTAAAGCGACTGTCCCGATCTGATACTATGTTCACAGGAACTCTATGCAGTCTGACTATCTGGCGCACATACATCTCTGCTAGTCTCTCTGTAGACGTACCCACTTTGAATGGTAGAAAGTGGGCCAATTTGGTCAACCTGTCCACGATGACCCAAATCGCATCCTTCCCGCCTGGAGAACGGGGAAGTCCATAAACAAAATCCATGGTCACATGCTCCCATTTCCACTCTGGAATAGGTAACGACTGGAGCAAACCTCCTGGCCTCTGCCTCTCCGCCTTCACCTGCTGGCACACTAAGCATCGGGATACGAAGCGCGCTACCTCCCGCTTCATCCCGTACCACCATACATGCTGTATCAGATCTCTATACATCTTGTTGGCACCTGGATGCATGGAGTACTGGGATCGATGCGCCTCCTGAAGAACCTTCTCGCGCAACGACCCACTCGGCACACACAACCTGGTACCGTGCCGCAAAGAACCATCATCAGCAATGGTGAAATCATCTGACAATCTCATCTGAACCTGCGCCCTGATGCTCCTCAGGGACTCGTCCTCAAACTGTGTAGCCCTGATCCGGTCTACCAACTCTGACTGAATCTGCAGTCCCCACATATGCATCTCAACTCCAGGCAATGTCACCTCAATACCCAAGCTCTCTAGATCTGCCAGAAGATAACGATCTGTAGTCAGGCACATAGCTACCGGATACCTGCTCAATGCATCCGCAACTACGTTCGCCTTCCCTGGATGGTACTGCAACAATATGTCGAAGTCTTTCATCAACTCCAACCATCTCCTCTGCCTCATGTTCAGCTCTTTTTGGGTAAACACATACTTCAAGCTCTTGTGGTCTGTGAAGATCTCCACACGCTCTCCGTATAAATAGTGTTTTTACAACTTCAGAGCAAAGATGACCGCTGCCAACTCCAAATCATGGATATGGTAGTTCTTCTCATGAGGACGTAATTGCCTAGAAGCATAGGCAATCACCCTCCCATTCTGCTGCAACACACAACCCAGTCCCTTCCCCGATGCATCACTATAGATAGTGTAACCTCCAGAACCTGATGGCAACGTCAACACTGGAGCTGTCGTCAACCACCTCTTCAGCTCATCAAAGGCGATCTGGCACTCCTCTGACCAAACAAACTCCACGTCCTTCCCAGTCAGCCTGGACAACGGCTCTGCAATCCGGGAAAAATTCTGAACAAATCTCCTGTAGTAACCTGCCAGTCCCAGGAAACTCCTGACCTCGGCTACTGAACTCGGAGCACTCCACGCCTCAACTGCCATGATCTTTCTCGGATCCACCGAGATCCCCTCTCCGGTCACCACATAACCAAGGAATTCAACCTTGTCAAGGAAGAACTCGCACTTTGAAAGCTTTCCATAAAGCTTCTCCTTCCTGAGAGTCTCCAGCACTATCCTCAGATGCTCCTCGTGCTCCTCTGGGGTCTTCGCATACACCAAGATATCATCTATAAACACCACCACAAACCTGTCCAGATGCTGATGGAACACCTTGTTCATCAGATTTATGAACACTGTCGGGGCATTAGTCAACCCAAACGGCATCACTATGAACTCATACTGTCCATATCTGGTCCGAAAACTGTCTTCGGAATATCCTCCTTCCTGACCTTCACCTGGTGGTAGCCTGTCCTCAGATCAATCCTGGAAAACACCCTCGCTCCGCTCAACTGGTCAAAAAGATCATCAATACGCAGCAGCGGATACTTATTCTTGATTGTGAGGTTGTTCAGAGCCCTGTAGTCGATACACATCCGTATCGACCCATCCTTCTTCGGCACAAAAAGTACCGGAGCACCCCACGGGGAAGAACTAGATCTGATAAATCCCTTGTCCTGAAGCTCATCCACCTGCTTCTTCAACTCTATCAGCTCACTGTTGCTGACTCTATAGACGTGCTGGGATATCGGTTCCGCGCCTGGCACCAAGTCTATAGAAAACTCCACATCTCTGTCCGGAGGTAACCCTGGCAACTCCTCCGGAAAGACATCCATGTACTCCTCTATCAGTGGATATAGCAACTTCAGCTCTACCACCAGGGCTCCGCAGAAGACTCCCTCGGTCTGCTCCGCTGCTCCTCTGGCAAACTGAAACTCTGGCTCACCCGGCGGACTAAACAACACTCTGCCTCCACGACAATCTATACTAGCACAATGCATACTCAACCAATCCATCCCGAGTACAATGTCGTAGCTCGGAAGTGGCATTACGAGTAGGCACACACTCAACTCCCGGCCTCCCAAGGTAACTCTCCGGTCTCTACAGACATCACTGACTAGGATGATACCACCCCCGGTCGTGATCTTGCAGAGTCTAGCTAAAGGTTCAGCAACAAGATGGTGTCTAACAGCAAAAGATACAGACACAAAGCCATGGGAAGCCCCAGAATCAAATAAAGCAAGTGCTGGAATGGAATCAAGAAGAACACAGATCAAAAGAAGTCAATACGGTACAAGATACGATATAATTAAAGAATGACAGTAATATTGCAAAAGAAAACAATTTTAGGAAAATTAAAGATAGCAAGAGAATCAGGAAGGGTCCTAGTTGTGATTGAGCACACACTCTCTCAGCCTATATCCTATATCCTATTGCAGGTAAATCTAAAAACTAGACCTGCATGGGCCACCACCAAAAATGTGTCACGACCCACACCCGAAAAATCGGGCATGAGTCGTGGGTACGTCGAGCCTACGCCGCAGAATCGGCGGTAGAATGCTGTAAGGTTCGTTCTAGGTCAAACAAATCTATATATCTCACAAAAAATCTGACAATAACCTCTCCAAAAGGAGGGCAACCACGCAATATATATATGAATAATCCTCGCCAAAAGGAGGGCAACCACGCAATATATATAATCTCTTAATCACAATAATCTAGGAGAAGAGTAAAAGCACGATATGATATCAACAAGGAAACAGAACCAAAGAGGGCAAGACAATATCCAAAATACAGTCCAAGTCTATAATAGTCTACAATATCTCACAGCATCAAAAGAATAAGTACAATCATCCAAATAACAACTGGGAACAACCCAGGAAACCCACCTAGCTAACTAGGGCGCTAAAGGCGTCTCCTCGCAGGGCTCCTCCTCAGTCTCGGGGTGTAAGCCTCCTGATTTTTTCAAAAAATTTAAATACATTTTTCCCAATTTTTTTTGTAATTTTTGAGAATTAAAACTAAGGTATTTTATGATTAAAGGATTTTTAGATAATATTAATTAATATTAAAATATTATAGAAATAATATCTTATGGTGTGAAATGAAAAACTGGACATAGGGTAATTTTCTGTGAATTTATTGGACCCCGAAACTATTTTTAAAGCCCTAAAAACCAAGTTATAATTAACCCCAATTAAACCCTAAAATAAACCGGGTTTATTTGAAATAAACCAAACCGGACCGGACCGGTTTACCCGAACCAAACCCAGCCTTAACGGGTCGGGTCGGATCCGAATCGAACCCGACCCGGACCCGAAACCCACACCGAAACCCTAACTCTAATTTCCCCCAAGTCCGCCGCCTCTCTCAAAAAGAAAACCACACAATGCCGCCCAAGTTCGATCCCTCCCAGGTCGTTGACGTGTACGTCCGCGTCACCGGCGGCGAGGTCGGCGCCGCCTCCTCCCTCGCCCCGAAGATCGGTCCCCTCGGCCTCTCCCCGAAGAAGATCGGAGAGGACATCGCGAAGGAGACCGCCAAGGACTGGAAGGGCCTCCGCGTCACCATCAAGCTCACCGTCCAGAACCGCCAGGCCAAGGTCTCCGTCGTCCCCTCCGCCGCCGCGCTCGTCATCAAGGCCCTCAAGGAGCCCGAGCGCGACAGAAAGAAGGTCAAGAACATTAAGCACTCGGGGAACATCAGCCTTGACGACGTCGTCGAGATCGCGAGGGTCATGGCGCCGAGGTCCATGGCCAAGGACCTCTCCGGGATGATCAAGGAGATACTCGGGACCTGCATCAGCGTCGGCTGCACCGTTGATGGGAAGGACCCCAAGGACCTGCAGACGGAGATTTCGGAAGGATACGTCGAGGTCCCGCTCGAATGAATGAGCAGCAAGCTCATGTTCTAGAGGCCCCAAAGCCAGAGAACGATCTTCCTATGCTCAATATCTCTCCCGTAGCCTTGGCAAATGAATCCACCACTGACTCACTTATACGCCAGCTTAATGAACGATCCACTCCCGTTGATCCCTTGAAGAAGGTACGAAGTAGTGGTGGATCTGACCGTAGTGTTGAGCAATCTCTGGTTCACTCTCGTAATCAAGCAAAAGCTTCCTGGGAACGAAGGGCTTCTTCAGAAGGTAGGCATGGTGTCCCCGGTACCCCTGGAAGATTCAAGTCGAAGAATGGTGGTCGAGGAGATGAGTCGATGATATTTGATTCTTAATTGAAAGCCTGATAACGGTCCAGCAGTGCCAAAGTTTGGCGAATGGGATGAAAGCAATCCATCATTAGCTGATGGATATACACAACTTTTTAACCAAGTGAGGGAAGAGAAGCAGACGACCCGGACACGTGAAAGTCAGATTCACGGAGACCTGTTCAGGTAGCGTTTCCTCTCTCCTCGTTATTCCGTTTTCGATTCTGTCTGTTGCAACGCGTAGACTATGTAACCCTCTCGATGCCCGTGTAACCCGCTCGGTGCGTCGCGTCCTGTGGTGATCGCAAACCGCGATCCAAAAACAGAAAAACCAACGCCCTATTTTACCCCGGAACTGAGTGCGCCCCGCCAAACGGGATGACTTGGTCGCACGCGGTCTTTACCGAAACATTCTCGTCGTTGATACGGACTTGTGGGATTTCGCAAAAGTTGATTTGGATGTGCATGCACACCAAAATCAACGCGAATCCGCCGACAACGTCCCGTATCCGCCTATTCTAGAATATGCTGTAACTTTGTGTACACACGTCGGATCGAGACAAAACTTGCGCCATCAGACTCGTAGCAATACGTTGGTCTTGTGACCCAAGTTTGGTTCGATTCTGAGAACGTTGACAAAATCGCGTATCGTGGGCCCCATAGGCTCCCCTTGACGGACGATTTTGTGATCGGCTCATCGGAATCCAATTCTGGAAGTTCTGTTGGGTTCGTATCATTGTTTCTGACTTGTTGACACTAAGTTTGACTAAATTGGAGACCTTTGACCCTGACACGCTTTTCGGTACAAAGTGGCCCACATGTGGACCCCGCTATGACCCAAAAATATTATTTTTGCCCCTGTGTCCAAATTGGACGTAAGGACAGGCGTTTCTAGCTATTTGATATTTTCTGAGACTGTTGGTGATATTTATTACTGCTTTTGGAGGAGTACCTGCAGGATCCACTAATACAGGGACAACTATTGGTATTCAAACCCCAAGTAAGTGTACCTTGCCAAATCTTGCAGTTCTTGTTACTTATTTTTTTGACTTATACATGTATAAATTGTTGTGCATGCTTGACCTAGGACCGAGTGACTTACTTAGCGTCCGATTATTAGTCGGGTGCCAACCCTGTACGCAGAGTTGGGTAACGTCACCTAGAGATGGACATTCGTGATCCTTTATATTCTCGTACTTGTCTTATCAAGTACACTATGACCCATGACACTATTCATGAGACAGAGTCTTCCTGAGATATTTATGGTGATTCTGTATAGGATACAGGTTTATGACATAGACATTATATTCATAGATATTATATGACTGGTTGCATTAGCTATGATCCCGCTCGACATGGCCATGAGACGTTATGGTCATGAGATGCGTGGTTAAATTGGGTGGGGAGAGACACACGGGCTACAGGCTGTTTTATATATATCTACTACTATTGTGAGGTCGTAGACTCTCGAGCAGAGCTAGACACATTATCGGTTATTACCGCTACCGGCTCCCCGACACAGAGCTTATAGTGGCTCAGCCTGAGTACTCGTGATGCTCTCATCTTGCATTTCACATAGATAGTTACATACTTACCCTATTTATCTTATTTACTATTACATTGCATTTTGGCATGTTGATTTATGTACCTTGTTATGTCCCCTGAGGACCTAAATATCAGACTTTGTCCCTAGGACTAGCAGACGAGATCGACCCCGAGTTACACGGGACAGGAGCATTAGCAGGAGCAGAAGCAGGAGCAGGCACTAGAGCAGTACCAGATCCAGTAGACGAGTGATCACCGAGGGTATCTTCTGGGTATAGGCTTTACCCATACTCAATATTTGTTGTGGTTATCCTTATTCTTGTATCTTGACAGATGTATCAGATTCATTATCGGGTTATTACCCCGAGTATATAGTTTATTGAGATTGATCTTGCTTTATGATTCTGATATTGTTGTATTCATTTTTGTGGATGAGATTAGTATATTTAGACCATTATTGTTGTATTACAGCTTAAGTATGCCCCAATAGATCCATTAAATTGGGTTTGTCCATCGGTGCGTGCTGTTGGCTATTGCCACGTGTCTAGTCCCTCGGTATTTTGGGACTGGGGCGTGACACGGGGTCACAGCACTCGTCAACACCCTGTCACGCCCCAGTCCCAAAATGCCGAGGGACTGAGCACGTGAGCAAGGGCCAGCAGCACGCACCGATGGACAATCCAATTTAATGGATCCATCAGGGCATGCTTAAGCTGTAGTCTAACAGTAAGAGGTTACAAGTCTCAGGTATTTCTAATCTCATCCACAGAACAACCACAGATTAATTGCTAGAATAATGCAATGAAAATAAATAAGCAATATTAAATAAGGTTATCTCGGGAAACAAATTCGAGAATTATTCTGTTACATTTAAGAAGAAAGACAGGAAATAAAATGCTGAAATGGAAATACTGTGTATATGAAGCCGGTGCTCAGGAGAAGTCTTCTGCCACTATCTCGTCCTCTGCTCCTGGTTCTGCTCCAAGGAGTGCTCCTGTACCGTACACCTAGGGGTAGATCTCTGCGGCTATACCTGGGGACATAGTCCATTCCAGGTCCTCAGGGGACATAACAAGGTACAGAAAATACAAGCCAAAATATACGCAGTGCAGCAATAAAATAAACAGCAGGGTAAATATGTAAACCAGCTAGTGATATTCAAGTGAGAGTTTTAGTCATACTCAGGCTGAGACTACTACAGGATCAGTGTCGAAGAAACCATAGCAGTATTTTCTCGAAGAGCCAGTAAGGAACCAAAGCTCTGTATCAGAGTCTAAGGCACCGCCAGATAAAAGTATTTATATTATAATATATTCAGCCTTGATATGATAATACTCTCCCCACCCCATGTAATCTCACGTCACAGTTCCAGAAAATATCAGGTACAAGTCACACAAGTTTGAACTAATGCAATGAGTCAGGCTAGAATCTAAGCATGTAAACTGGAAATGACATGAAAATGTATCCTATACGGAATCACCAGGTATATCTCAGGCAATTCCGTCACATGAATAGTGTCCGGTGTCCTGGGTTGAGCAGTTAAACAAGTTCACATATGCAGCTACAGAAATCAAGTAAAATACTATAACCAGAAATATCTGAGAATTGGCAAGCTTTACTTGCCCACTGATGTATAATTAAGTCCAGGAAATAAGTAGCAAAGCTGCAAGTTTTGGTAAGGTACACTTGCCTGTGGTTCCGGCTATGTTTACAGTTCTGACTTCGGCGAGAATTACAGGCGATACTCCGGTTGCTGAAACAAACATCACCATCAGATCCAAAAAATATCAATCAGCTAGAAACGCCTGTCCTTGGGTCCAATTTGGAGACAAGGGCAAAAACGACAGTTTCGGGCCAAAACGGGGTCCACAAGTGGGCCCGCTTTGCACCGAAAAGTGCGTCCGGGTCAAAGGTCTCCAAATTCACCAAACTTAGTGTCAACAGCTCAGGAACGATGATACGAATCCAACGGAACTTCTAGAATTGGATTCCGATGAGCCGATCACAAAATCGCCCGTCGAGCGGGGCCTGTGGGGCCCACGACATGCGATTTCGTCAACGTTCTCAGAATCGAACCAAACTTGACCCACAGGACCAGTGTATTGCTACGAGTCCGATGGCGCAAGTTTCGTCTCGATCCGACGTGTGTACACAAAGTTAGGACACGTTCCAGAAAGTACGAATACGGGGCGATGTTCGCGGATACGCGTTGATTCCGGTGTGCACGCACACCCGAATCGACTTCTACGAAATCCCACACGTCCGTATCGATGATGCGCACGTATCTATGAAGACCGCGCCCGACCAAGTCGTCCCATTTGGTGGGGCATACTCAGTTCCTGGGTGAAACAGGGTCTGGTTTTTCCTGTTTTTGGATCGCGGTGTGCGATCACCACAGGACGCGATGCCCCGAACGGTTTGTCCGGGCACCGAGAGGGTCATACAGGCTTCGCAACGCAATTCACAGAATCAAAAACGGAGCTACGAGCAAAAAGTTACACGCACCTGAAGGGGACCCAAAAACCAGGGTCGAATCGTGTCCGACTCGTGTCGGACACGCGGATTTAGGAATTAGGGTTAGGGTTTCAGATTCCTCGCCGGAGGGCGGTAGCTGGCGACCAGGCTGAGGCGGAGGGGGCCGGGCCTCCGCGGCGGAGGGCGGCGCGGCGACTGGAGGCTCGCCGGCGGCGGCGCGGTCTGCCGGAGCGGCGGCTGCTGACTGCTGCTGCTGCTACTATCGCGCGTGAGGCCGGAGCGGGGGAAGGAGGAGGAAGAGGAGAGGGGCCGTCGACGGGGGCTGCAGCGGCGGCGCTGGGGCGAGGCTGGGCGGCGCGGCGTCGGGCTGAGCGGCGAGGTGGCGGTGAGGCCGAGAGGGGGAAACGAGGGGGGTTTATATAGGGTGGCCGGAGGGGGTCGGGGCCGAGACGGGCGGCGCGTGGGGGGTCGTGGCGGTGAGGGCCGGCCGGAGCGGGCGGCGCGCCGGGCGGGGCGGCGCACGACGCGGGGAGGGCTGAGACGTGGGAGAAGAGAGGGTGCGGGCGGGTGGCGGGTCGGGTTCGGTCGGGCGGACCCGACCCGACCCGATAGGGGATGGGCTGGGTTTGGGTTCGGGCTGGGCTCGGTGGGCCGGGCCCAGTGGGCTGGGTTTGGGGTTAATTTAAAAAAAAAAATAATAATAATAATAATATCAAGTAATTATTTAATAAATTAAATAGTTTTTGGTAATTTAAAAATAGGTCCGGGGCCCAATAAATTTCAGAAAAATTGCCTTAAGTCCAGTTTTTTATTTTACATCCAAAAATATTATTTTCATAATATTTTAATATCATTTATTATCAATTAAAAATTATTGAATAATTAAAACTCTGTTTTTAAATTACAGAAAAATCCCAAAAAAATCCAAAAAATTGTGAAAATCCAGTTTTTAAAATTTTGAAAAATCAGGGGGTTTACATTCTACCCCCCTTAAGAGGATTGCGTCCTCGCAATCAAAGAATAATCGGTCAACAGAGATGACGCGGTCGCAAGCATCGTTTGAAAACACATCACAAGAGACTTCAGGGAAATACCGTCTCCCTAAAAATTAAAAGTTTACACTTTCCAGGAAAATCTAGTTAAAATTATAACTTTTATCAAAATCAGGTTGTTATTAACAAGTTGCAATTTACTAGGTTGGGGCTGAGGTCACGAACCAATAGGCACGAACTACACAAGACTAAAAACGGATAACTACGAATCACTTACTCGCATCGGCTTCCTGCACAGTCATCGTGTAAGCCTGCTCTCGTCCTTGAGGTAGATTCCTCTGCTGTTGCTGAGCTTGCTGGTAGGGTGCTGCTCGAGGTGCTGGTGGAGTCTGCTGGTTCGCCTTTGGTGCTCCTTCTCTACGCTCAGGGCAGTCTCTCACTGCATGCTGTCTGGATCCGCAGCCTAAGCATAGTCCGAGTTTACGTCTACATTCCTTCTCGACATGGCCTATCTTGTCGCATTGGTAACAGGTAGGAAGGTAGAAGGCTTTTGGTGCTGCTCTTGGTGGCGGGCTTATTTGTTGATGCTTTGCAGACTCCTCTTGTGTTGCTCTGGTTGGTGCGGATGTGGAAGGCCGCTTCAGTCTGGTCTCTCTCTTGGTGACAAGCTCTATGCGTCGAGCCGCAGCAAGAACGTTCGAGTATGATGTTGGTGCGACGGACCCAATTAGTTTCTGCAGCTCAATATTCAGTCCGTCGAAGAATTTCTCGGCCTTCTCTTCCTCAGTCGGGATCAGGGTGGGGGCGAAGCGGCTCAGACGAATGAATTCTGCGTTGTACTCTTCCACCGTCATGGAGTCCTGAGTGAGGCGATTGAATTTGTCCCGCAGTTCTGATCGAGCGATGGCAGGAATGTACATCTCCTGGAAGAGTCTGGAGAACTCCTCCCAAGTGACTCGGTCTGGTCCGAGTTGCGTCTCCTCGGATAGCCACCAGTGATGAGCGTTGTCCGTCAATTGCATTCTGACGGCAGTCATCCAACGTTCCCGGGGAAGCTCAGCTGCTTCAAGTTGATGCCGAATGTTGGTGAGCCACTCATGAACTTCTGTGGGCTCCTCTTTTCCAGAAAAAGTGCGAGGCTTCAGTTGGCAGAAGTCAGTGATTGAGCCTGTAGTTGGCCGTCGAGCTGGTAGGTTGGCCTGCCCCAGTGCAGTTACGATGCTGTCCCTTAAGAAGTTAGCTTCGCGACGCTGAGCCTCGTGTTGAACTTGTTGCTGAGCTTGCATCATCGCGTAGATCATTTGGAATATTTGCTGCCCGTCGATCGGCTGTCCTCGTGGGAACACGGGCATTGGTAGGACGAACTGCGGCGGAGGTGGGATGTCATCGCGCCAGAATCGGGAGGTAGGTTGACCAGCCTGCTGGCTCTGTTGAGTTGAGGGAATTCCTCCGACTGGTGTCACTTCGTCGTCATAGGTGACACCTGCAGCTTGGGGTATTCTGACGGGAGTTTCGGTGCATTCTTGTGGGTCCATTTCCCTGTATCAAAAATAACCAATAAGAGGCGCACAGGAATCAAGGCAAGATGCAAGTCAAAATTAGTTCGAATACGATACAGATATCAAAAATGATTCAAACAAGTGGATGAGATCCTAAAAACTTATCCTATCTTATTGCAGGCCTGTTCGGTCCCTAGGTTGAAACCGAACAATTTAGTCGTAGACCTGCATGGGCCACCACAAAAACCATGTCACGTCCCAGTCCCAAAATGCCGAGGGACTGAGCACGTGAGCAAGGGCCAGCAGCACGCACCGATGGACAACCCAATTTAATGGATCCATCAGGGCATGCTTAAGCTGTAGTCTAACAGTAAGAGGTTACAAGTCTCAGGTATTTCTAATCTCATCCACAGAACAACCACAGATTAATTGCTAGAATAATGCAATGGAAATAAATAAGCAATATTAAATAAGGTTATCTCGGGAAACAAATCCGAGAATTATTCTGTTACATTTAAGAAGAAAGACAGGAAATAAAATGCTGAAATGGAAATACTGTGTATATGAAGCCGGTGCTCAGGAGAAGTCTTTTGCCACTATCTCGTCCTCTGCTCCTGGTTCTGCTCCAAGGAGTGCTCCTGTACCGTACACCTCGGGGTAGATCTCTGCGGCTATACCTGGGGACATAGTCCATTCCAGGTCCTCAGGGGACATAACAAGGTACAGAAAATACAAGCCAAAACATACGCAGTGCAGCAATAAAATAAACAGCAGGGTAAATATGTAAACCAGCTAGTGATATTCAAGTGAGAGTTTTAGTCATACTCAGGCTGAGACTACTACAGGATCAGTGTCGAAGAAATCATAGCAGTATTTTCTCGAAGAGCCAGTAAGGAACCAAAGCTCTGTATCAGAGTCTAAGGCACCGCCAGATAAAAGTATTTATATTATAATATATTCAGCCTTGATATGATAATACTCTCCCTACCCCATGTAATCTCACGTCACAGTTCCAGAAAATATCAGGTACAAGTCACGCAAGTTTGAACTAATGCAATGAGTCAGGCTAGAATCTAAGCATGTAAACTGGAAATGACATAAAAATGTATCCTATACGGAATCACCAGGTATATCTCAGGCAATTCCGTCACATGAATAGTGTCCGGTGTCCTGGGTTGAGCAGTTAAACAAGTTCACATATGCAGCTACAGAAATCAAGTAAAATACTATAACAAGAAATATCTGAGAATTGGCAAGCTTTACTTGCCCACTGATGTATAACTAAGTCCAGGAAATGTCATGCCCCGATCTCCCGCAGGCTATTTTGGCCATTCCCGCTAGGCAGGAATCACCCTCGCCAGCGCTCCCGCGGAACGATCGCTTAACCCATCCGGGCGTGATGCCGCACGAGCGTGAGCCACGCCCGTGCAAGGCCATGGTTCATTGGCTGGCGGCAAGAGTTCTAAGCCACAGAGTCGCACAGATTGTCCGAGTGCAGCGGAGTCATGAACGCATAGGCGATCGGTAACAGGTTCACTGAGTCGACAAATATAGCGGAAGCATTGAAACATAAGTTGAAATAAAGCAAGTTCTTTTATTGATATAAACTTGTGTTACAGGCGGCGTATAGCCGAGATTACAAGTCGCTCAAGCCTCTCTCTCTGAAACAGTAAAAGCGTGCCAAGTGGCTACAACTGTGGAATGAATGTACAGACGATGGTCAGGCGATGTTCACAACTTATGTCTTGTATAAGCGCTTCAGTCCCGGACGCACCGTTGCAAGGCTTCAGAGGGAACTCCTGGCCTTAGCACGCACGAAGGAGGCATCCGCACCGCACGAGGTTCTCCCGTACCCTGCATGTCAAACTGGTGGATTATCAGTACATTGAATGCACTGGTGGGGAAGCTACTCGCCCGCTCGACAAATCCAAACACGTAATACAGGTTCCGTGCACAACTATTAAGTTGTCTTTCTAGTTGCCTTAGGATCAGTTTCATGCAAACATTGAATAGCTTATCGTGTCGGGCAGTGCGCCGTGCGATGTTAGAGGAAACACGACGAGACTTACCAACTTACCATCTCCTCTTCCCTATACAAGGCAAACATTGTTAATTTAAGCAGGGGCATGTATAAACATTCAGGAGGCATAGCATATGCAAACAAGAGTATTTATTTCAAGATCGTTCAGGTGTTTAGTTGCTCTTGATGCGATACAGTGCCTCGCACGCGGATAGCCGCTAAGCGAGGATAAATTGTTTATCTTTCGTTTACAAGCAAGCATGCAATAAGTTTATCATAAGGCGATCACTGGCGTATGCCATATGGACGGTATAGTCTAGACGAGATGGTTTGCAACAAGAACAAGAGGTGCTGCAAGCCATTCCGACGAACAAGAGACTATTTAGTCTAGACGAGAATGCTTTACAACAAAGTACAAGAGGCGCTGCAAGCCATTCCGCCTGAACAAGAGACTAAGAACAATTGGTCTCGCCCGGACCGGGTCGATGCCAGTGCCCCAGCATCGCCCGCGAGACCGTTACCCTGTGCACTGGTTGTCCATGATCGAACGGGGCCTTGGTTGGGGCAACAAGAGTACAAGACAAGAGTACAAGACAAGAGGCAAGCTGTTGAGGCAACAATAGTACAAGACAAGATGCTTTGCCTATTTCGTTGTTCAGTGACTGTCTTTTGCCTTGAGGCAATTCTCCTAGGGCGGAGATTGCCTTGGTGACCTAGCGGTCCCGAATACTTGCAGGTTCGTTCAGGCACGGAACGACTATGTAGTAGTCTCCCGGGATTTGGATGAAAACACGGTAACAATCAAGCAGACAAGCATGCGTTTCTAAAGGAACATAAGCAGGCACGTTACTCGGACCCGAAGGTAAGCCGAGAAGTGAAACCGTTAAAGGACTAGCATGCGAGGGTCTGAATATAAGCATTATTTCCATTTTCCATGTTCTAGCAAGCAATACAAGTTGGGATTATTCCCTTAGCTAGGTGCGTTGGATTTATTAGCATGCAGGGGGTGATTCACCTAGCGACCAGCATAAACATTCCAGATTTTATGTGTGCTGGCTAAGCAAAGACAAGTTCACCGTAGCCACCCACCTTAGTGATGATTCGCCTCGGTAGAGCGATACGTCTGAGCGAGCCTCTGAAAGTCCAAGCCGGATTCCTGTAGGGACAAGTCTGGATATTCTTTGCTTCTCTTTTGAGGCAAAACGGGTCGGGACAGCTGCACGATTGCCATTTGAGACGGTAGTCCGCTTGAGCGGAACGGGGTGTTACAGGAAATAAGTAGCAAAGCTGCAAGTTTTGGCAAGGTACACTTGCTTGTGGTTCCGACTATGTTTGCAGTTCTGACTTCGGCGGGAATTGCAGGCGGTACTCCGGTTACTGAAACAAACATCACCATCAGATCCAAAAAATATCAATCAGCTAGAAACGCCTGTCCTTGGGTCCAATTTGGAGACAAGGGCAAAAACGGCAGTTTCGGGCCAAAACGGGGTCCACAAGTGGGCCCGCTTTGCACCGAAAAGTGCGTCCGGGTCAAAGGTCTCCAAATTCACCAAACTTAGTGTCAACAGGTCAGGAACGATGATACGAACCCAACGGAACTTTCAGAATTGGATTCCGATGAGCCGATCACAAAATCGTCCGTTTAGCGGGGCCTGTGGGACCCACGACACGCGATTTCGTCAACGTTCTCAGAATCGAACCAAACTTGACCCACAGGACCAGTGTATTGCTACGAGTCCGATGGCGCAAGTTTCGTCTCGATCCGACGTGTGTACACAAAGTTAGGGAGCGTTCCAGAAAGTACGGATACGGGGCAATGTCCGCGGATACGCGTTGATTTCGGTGTGCACGCACACCCAAATCGACTTCTACGAAATCCCACACGTCCGTATCGACGATGCGCACGTATCTGTGAAGACCGCGCGCGACCAAGTTATCCCGTTTGGCGGAGCGTACTCAGTTCCGGGGTGAAACAGGGTCTGATTTTTCCTGTTTTTGGATCGCGATGTGCGATCACCACAGGACGCGATGCCCCGAACGGTTTATCCGGACACCGAGAGGGTCATACAGGCTTTGCAACGCAATTCACATAATCGAAAATGGAGCTACGAGCAAAAAGTTACACGCACCTGAAGGGGACCCAAAAACCAGGGTCGAATCGTATCCGACTCGTGTCGGACACGCGGATTTAGGAATTAGGGTTAGGGTTTCGGATTCCTCGCCGGAGGGCGGTGGCTGGCGGCCAGGCTGAGGCGGAAGGGGCCGGGCCTCCGCGGCGGAGGGCGGCGCGGTGGCTGGAGGCTCGCCGGCGACGGCGCGGTCTGCCGGAGCGGCGGCTGCTGACTGCTGTTGCTGCTACTATCGCGCGTGAGGCCGGAGCGGGGGAAAGAGGAGGAGGAAGAGAGGGGCCGTCGGCGGGGGCTGCAGCGGCGGCGCTGGGGCGAGGCGGGGCGGCGCGGCGTCGGGCTGAGCGGCGAGGTGGCGGTGGCGGTGAGGCCGAGAGGGGGAAACGGGGGTGGTTTATATAGGGTGGCCGGAGGGGGTCGGGGCCGAGACGGGCGGCGCGTGGGGGGTCGTGGCGGTGAGGGCCGGCCGGAGCGGGCGGTGCGCCGGGCGGGGCGGCGCACGACGCGGGGAGGGCTGAGACGTGGGAGGAGAGAGGGTGCGGGCGGGTGGCGGGTCGGGTCGGGTTCGGTCGGGCGGACCCGACCCGACCCGATAGGGGATGGGCTGGGTTTGGGTTCGGGCTGGGCTCGGTGGGCCGGGCCCAGTGGGCTGGATTTGGGGTTAATTTTAAAAATAATAATAATAATATCCAGTAATTATTTAATAAATTAAATAAATAGTTTTTGGTAATTTAAAAATAGGTCCGGGGTCCAATAAATTCCAGAAAAATCCAGAAAATTGTGAAAATCCAGTTTTTAAAATTTTGAAAAATCAGGGGGTTTACACACCCGGCCCGTAGAACGTCGGGCAATAATCCTCAGGATCCTCTGGAAAAATATGCCCAGTCAGGACTGGAGCGAAGTACATAACTCTGAAAGCAACTCCAAATACATGGTAAGGTGTATATGACGAGCAATAGAAAAGTATACAAGATACACAGGAAATAAATACATGCTGGAGCAGATAAAGTAGCTGTAATGTAAACTGGAGAACAATACAAGTAGTGGAAAAGTAACTGCAGGTGAGAAAACATGAATACTAGCTAAGTGCCTTGAACACAAGTTCGTTATGTGATCGGCTTAGGTTGCACATGAAAATTACTACGATAACTCCGTTATGCGTGAGTTGCATAACCTACATACACATGAATACTGTTTGGCTTTGATCACATAACCAACTCCTACTCCCCTCCTCCACTAATACTCTTGGATCCAACCACAATACGCTACGTACATGATAAATAGCTCGCGCACATGAAGTCGAGAGCACAAGAAGCACATGATAGCACATGAGAATCAATACCCGAAGCACATGATGAAATACACGTGATAGAGTACCCGCTGAACACGGTAAGGGGGATAGCATCTCATGACGGAATCCACTAGTACCAGCTCGTGTAACAATGTGTCAGAATCAAGTACTACAGTTCTAGAACAGGTGATATAAACGCTATCATGAAATGGAAACTATCAGAGGTAGGTACTCGCCTGATGTCCTGAGCAACTGATCAGGATCGAGATCCGGACCGGTGTCGCAATAACCTATTGTGAAAAGCAGAATTAAACAGGGTTCTATGGAGTTAAACTGATATAAAATAATTAAAAACAGGCTTCTAGGGATATTCTAGGTCGAACGGGTCAAACCGGTGAAATTCTGGTCAAAAAGTCAACCCGGGGTCTAAAAAGTCAACTATAGGTCAAAATTAGGTCAGACTTTGACTTTTACGATCAACGGGGACAATTATGGTCAAAGCTAGGTCAAACTAGGGTGCTCCTGAAATTCTAGGTCAAACTGAGCTCATTAAGCTAGTAAACTCTCAAACTCGCCTCCTCGAGATACCGGAATACCCTCGGTATCCGATACCTCGCCCTAGGCCACGCACCCCGCCTAAACCCGCTAAAACCTATGCTAGCACGCGTAAATATATACATATAAGCATATAAAAATCACTCAAATACTATTCCTAGGCTTTTGCTCAAATATCCCGCTCGAAACTCAATACCTTGGATATCTCAAGGTATTGAGATACCGCTCTAATACCCCTCTAACTAGCTATCTAGGTATATAGACATACACCTAGTTAATAATCTAGGCTAGAAAATATATATCTATCATATATTATACATATCTAAGTATATATATATATATATACACATAGGACATACACCCATACACATATACCCATATACCTCTCAACTCATAAATATATCTATCTAGTATCTATACATATATATTGCTATAGGTATATATCTAGCTATGTACTACCTATCTAACTATATGTACATATATATCTATACCTTAGATAGATAACTACATATCTATCCATAGATATATCTATCTATCCATCTACCTATCTATTTCTATCTAACTAATTAGCTATCCATCTAACTATCTATCTTATTTATATATCTATTTATCAACCAATCTATCTATTAGACTATCAAACTACCTCTCCCTCTACTACCTAGCTAATACCTCGCTGCATGCTTGTACTACTGCTGCTGCTCTTGCTTGTACTGCTGCTGCTGCTCTGCATAAATGCTGCTGCTACTGCCTTTACATGCTGCTGCTGCTGCTGCTGCATTTACATGCTGCTACTGTTGCATTGTCCTGCTGCTGATGCTGCTGCTGCTACTGCTTAGCTGCTGTGCTGCTGCAGCTGTCCACCCCACACGCACACGAGCACGCACACACACACAATCACATACACAGACACACACACACACACACACACACACACACACACACATATATATATATATATATATATATATATATATATATATATACACACACACACACACACTTATATATATAATCTAACACACACACACACTAACATATATATTTATACACACATATACACACTCACATATACACGCACATATCTATATACATATATATACACACTTATCTATATATATATATATATATATATATATATATATATATATATATATATATATATATATATATATATATATATATATATATATATATATATATATATATATACGCACGCAAATATATATATATATATATATATATATATATATATATATATATATATATATATATATTTGCGTGCGTATATATATATATATATATATATATATATATATATATATATATATATATATATATATATATATACACACACACACACACACGCACACTTATACATATATATATATACACACAAACACCTAGACATATACATACACAAGCACATATATATAAATTCACACATATATATAGACATACAAACACATAAACATATATATATATATATATAAATATATATACATATATATAAACTTATATTCATATATAAACACTCATAAACACCAAACACAAACACAACAACGCACACGCCCACCATCGCGCGCCCAACGACCCACACGCACACGAATACATATATGTATAAAATATAACCCGAAAATTCTAGCACACACTCCCCGAAGCTAATCCAACGCGCGCACAAGCCCGAAACTAGGAAACCAAGTCGAAATGGCCGTTCGGTCATTTCGACGAATACGCGGTGTGCGGTTCGAAAAATCTCCTGAAACGCACACCAAACCAATTCGGAATCGGCCCAAAATTTATCCACGGATTCTAAATGATGCCTAGATCCTAGAAAAAATGTTAACGCATCGATTCTAGGTCCGTGGCGGAAATGCGCACGCACTTAGAATCGGCAACGACGAAAATCCCAAATTCGTCCGAAACGCCCGTTTCTCCGCGACACGACTTCCCGCGTCCGAACGGAGACACACACTCACCCTTAAGACACCCGACAACGTCTACCTAGGTCCGTCTAACCTAGGGCATCACCCAAAATTGGGCCAAATTCGGATTACACCCGAAATTGACACAAAACCTAGTGTCAAAGTCTCTAAACTCAACCAAACTAGTTCCAACTTTCTCCCACGGGTAGGCTTAGGGTCTAAAAAGGTTCTAAACTACTAATTACACTACATAAGAGTAATTAGCAAGGAAAAAGTTAGGGTTTACCTCTTGGAAGTTGAAATCCCAAGGCCAAAGTCTCCAATCCACTTGAAATCACCTCCCTCAAGCTCCAAACCTCCAAATCTAGCCTCCACACCAAGTCTAGGCTCTACCCACCTAGGTTAGGGAAAAATGTAGGGTTAGAGTTAGCAACCATGGAGAATAGAAGAAGAAAGAAGAGGAAAATGAGTACTTACTTGAAGTTGGGAGGAGGAAATAAGAAGAAAGGGTGGAGAGGAAGAAGAAGAATGAAGAAGAAGATGAAAATGGGACAAGGGGGAGGGGCTGCTGGTGTGCGGGTCTGGGAGTGTGGGGAGGGCCGGCCAAGCACACAATATAGGTTACATAAAGTCCCAAAGTCCAAAATGCCCTCATAACTTGGGTTTTGGGTTTCGGGTTCCAAAAGTACTCAAACTAACTCCAAATCTCTCCAACTAACCCACTAAAAATATAATAAATATTTCTAAACCCAAAAATAGGTCTCACAAGGGTGTGGATTAGGTCGGACATGGGTCCACTAGGGTCTGACATGGGTCCAGGCTAGCCAAAACCCTAAAACAATCAAATAAAAATAATACAATCACTAAATAAATATAATTAATTAAATACAATACACAATTTACCAAAAAAAACCTATTTTCTAGAATCGGGTAGTGACATTTATTTTATTGACTGCCCATTGTACCTAGTTCCGGCTTTATGTATAGTTTGGGACACCTACCCATATATACCCTGTCTTGTACGTTCCTGATAGTGACCCATCGTGGTTCATTCATGCTACTTGACTTGACAAATATATAATTTTGGGGCCATTACCCACTATACACCTACCGTGTATAGCTTTGGGGACACCTACCCATTATACATCTGTCCAGACCTGTCATGTACTTACCTGATAGTGACCCGTAGTGGTGCACTCATAATTTTTGACCGGTATATTGATTGTTGTGGCTTGTTATAGCGCACGCTCGTCTTGCCTATAACCGTATGGTTGTATTCCCGTATAGTCTTGTGATTATGCTTGTCAAAATATTGTCTTGTCTAGTTCATCCCTGCGGGGAACATCATGTCTATGATGGATTCCGCGAAATGCCACATCTGAAATCCTAAACTAAATTGTTAAGGATTAATAACTAGCAAAAATAATTAGAACATTGGGGGAGGATCTCCTGGTTGCATGCAGTCCCGTGCCCTGATAACTTTTACTGATTGATGGACTTATAACATGCCATTAAGTAGTGCACATTTTTAGGTCACCGTCGTGTGGGGCATATTGTATTGACTTACTCAGGTTCACCTTTATGTGACTTGGATTACGAGCACATCTCTCCTAGGGGTAGTGTAACCACTATTATTACTTTTCTGTCGTCCGACGTTTGGGTAGCTTGGACAGTCTGTAGGGCATGCGACAGTATGAAAATTCTAAATTGCATTTGTTAGTAATTAGGACTTGTGATAATCCTAGTTAGCTAATGTAGCAAGCCGTACTTCTCGTTGGCCGTGATTGATGGATGGAGTCTATTATTTGTCTTGTCTTATATTGTCTTGCTTGTCTGATGGTGACCCGACGTGGTGCACTCTGGTCTATTGTCTTGTACGCTATTTACCTTATATGCACTGTTCGTTACATGTTTCCCTTACATGCTTCCATCACTGTACTAGTTCTTTTCTCGTTACTTTTCCTCTTCCAGTTTACTTATATGCTTATGTTCATTGCATGATCCAATATATGTTTACCTTATATGATCCCGTACATGTTCCCGTCCAATTTTCTTTACATATTACCTGTTTTATTTTTCTGTTTCCCGGTGCGCCTTACATTATACATGGTGGTTACATGTTGCTTAGGATATTATAGCTCTACGTTGTATTGATGGTTTTAGTTCATAGTTTAGCCTCCTTTGTGGTACTTGCTATTTGGGGTCTGACCCTAGTGGTTTTGCTTGGCCAGATCCGGTAGCAGAGCCAGAGGATCTTCCGTTACTTCTCGAGGATGGTGACCACGCAGAGCACCAGACCGATTGAGTGGGTTCTTATCTTGTTCTCCCACTTATTGTATATATTCTTTTATGGTGTTTAGTCCCGAGCACTTGTTAGCTCGTATTTTGGACTTCTTATATCGTCTACTGGGCATGACATGATTAGCATATTCTAGACTATAGCTAGAGTTGATCATGTATGACTTACACTTTTGCTAGTTATTTATTTTGTATTACTAGCTTCATGATCAGCTATGTATATATGGTTTGGGATGCATTACTATTTTGCTTCTGATGATCATATTTTCTTGAATATTGTGATTTTCTTGTTGTGATTAAGAAACTATGATTGCTTAACCTATGTTGATTGATGGCTTGTAGTATTAACCCTCATGTATATTCACAGTCGTGACCGTATCTTGGGATACTAGAGTACTCTGTTATACGTAGCTGGCTTTGTCAGCCCCCGCTCTCCAGTATTCTGGGCCTGGGGCCTGACACACCTTGACGAAGCTGAGGCCACGCCACTACGAGATCTCCCGACGTGTTATCTGTCCACCCCGACCGCGAACTAGACATCCACACCACCTACTCCTACAAGTTCTTGGGGCTGACCACTTCCCCATACGACGTCTGGCTTGGACCGAGTTCGGTAAGGGGACCATCATAGGCATCCTCGACACTTATGCAGTTTTTATTTGTAAAACTCATCTATCTTTATTTGAATAAGATATATTGGCTTAAGTTGACCATCATGATTTTTCTCTTCCTTGATCGACTCACTTATGCAGCTTTTGCTTGTAAAGATTGCTATCAATCAATTTCAGATGTTTCTTAAACAATATGAATGAATTTAACGTACAAGAGGAAACACAATTCTCTATTAACACATTATTAACATTCGATTCATAGAACAAAGAAGAAATCATAACAATTACGCCATAACTAATACGAAGATTGACCAAGTCTGTAGTCATCAACAGCTCCGTCGTGTGTACTGTTAAAAAATTACCAGTTTCCAATGCAGTCAACCTCCTTCTAGACCTTGCTTTGGCAGCTTCTCCTGTACTTTCCTCGACATTTATAAGAGTGGAAAGTGTGATGAAACTTGAAACATAGGCATAAGTATAACAAGTTGTTGGTTGTTACAATAGTATAACAAGTTATTGATTGTTATAATAGTATAGTTTTTGCTTAGAAGGAAGTAAAAAAATTAAGAGTTTGGTTTTTTTCTAGTAGCAAAATACTATAAGAGTATTATTGACTCTTTCCATAATATGTAATACGTACAAAGTACGGACATATATACTAATAATGTATAAAATCATTAAAGAAGTGCATCTAAGACCCATATATAGAAAATAGATGGATTTGTTGATAACAAATGGCCTATTCTATTGAATAAACAGATGACCACTTTGGACTCGGATCTAATGATGTCTTCATCAATTTAGATTGTACTCACTTGGATTTGACATGACTCTTATAAAAAATAAATCTAAATTGTAGTAGTAAATGATAAAAAGAAAAAGAAAAAGAAAAAGAAAAAGAAAAAGAAAAAGGAGAAGCAGCTTAGAAAAGCTGCACCAAACAGGAATCTGGAGGACCAGTTCTGTTTGGCAACCGGCTGAATCTAGTCCATCAACACGTGGCACAATTGCACCGTCGGATCAATGATCTACTCATCCTCTTTTTCAGTGTACAAGCCCTAGCCGTATAAATTACCACCACTACCAAAATTTCGAGCCTTCTCTTCTTCTTCTTCTTCTTCACCAGAAGCGAAAATAGAGAGAGAGCAGAAATATTAGGGTTAGGGTTAAAGTTTTGGCGATGGATAAGGATCTGGTGGAGACGTTCGAGGCGGCGAAGAAGGCCGCCGACGCCGAGGAGGAGGAGCGGTGCGTCGACGCGCTCAGGACGCTCAGGAAGCTGCCGGTCACCATGGACGTCCTCGTCAAGACCCAGGTACACGGACGCACACCTCCGGATCTATCAATTAGTGGTTTCTTAATCCAATTCGGAAATTTGGGGCTTTCCTTTTTCTCTCTCTCAGCTTCAATTAGGGTTTGATCGATTTTTATTCAGGAACCTAAACTGTACCGGAAATAACTTTTTGGGCTGTTGAGAATTTGGGAATTTCTTATGGAAGCATTGGTTTTGTCGAAAATACAGAACATTGGTGGATTTTAGGTTTTTCGGAGTCCGGACATAAGAATTAGTTTGGCAGATTCTTGTTGACTTTTTTGTTTCTAAGAAAATCCTGTATTTTTTGTTTAAAAACCAATCTTTTGCACAAAAAATGGAATTTTTGGTATTGTTTAGCTACATTGCACATAATGGAATTTGGGGATTATTCAACTATTGTTATTATCTTCATTATTAGGCGAAATAGTTATTCACAATTTTACTATATTTGTTATATATCTTCCCTTATCATTGTAAAACTGCGGGCTTTTGGACAGAAGTTAGAAATTTTACACTTTTTCTGTATGTAGTAGCTATTGCAGATTGAGTATCGAAAAGGAAAAGAAGTTTTCTTCATGCCTTGCGATCATAGTCACCTGGAAATTGAAGCACCAGCTAGTAATGTTCAGAAGAATAGCTCACTCTCTGCTATAGTCTACTAAAATTTACTGAAAGAAACAATCTATTTTGCCATCACATCAACCCTGAGTTAATACTGCTCAAATCTGAAACACTAGACCCATGAATAACTTTGAATGATGTGGCTCATGCACTGGGATGACCTACTGAATGCCATATATCAGTAGCCTAGATTCACGGTTGACCTGTTCCCCTATATGTATTTGTGCGTGTGTGCAATATTTGATGATAAATAAATACATTTGAAAACTTAGTGATGAGAAACGATAGTTATAATTACTTTTTTGAAGTTTAAGTTATCTTTGTATAGATAGAAATATTAGAAATATATTACAGACTTCTAACTACCATTTTGCAGTTGAGTAGTCAGAAAGTTCACTGTTTAACAGGTTTTTGTGCAAAAGCCTTATATGTAGATTAATGTCTAGAGGACTCAGTGTTTTTCTAAACACAAGGATAGTTTGAGCAGGATAGTTCCATTTTTGGTTATCAATATTTATGTATAGGCTTAGTGAGAATCATTAAATAATACACTAGAACCTTTAATTCCATACAAATTGTCCAATTTATAGAAACAACAACAAAAAAACCTTTATTCCAAATTTTTGGGGTCAGGTATTTGAATCTTTTTAGTAGTCATAAGCCACCAGTTTGTTGTGACTTGCATACTGTACGCTCACATACTATATAATATATACTCGTAATTCAGTCTTGAGACCCCCACATTGCTGCATTGAGACCCCTGGTGTGTCATTGCCTCGTGCATCCTTAATAAGCTTGTGATTATCTATGTCCATCATTCAAAGTGAGAGTATTCATCTCACGAATTTTATAAACATAAGTGGATACCATGTATATATTTGAAAATATTTAGATGCTATATCTGTATGTGTACTTATCCATGCCCATGTCCATATTTCTCAAACATAGGTTACAGTATGTTGGTATACTGTATATATCTTCTTTTTCTGAAAATGGTAATTTTATTAACATAGGAAAAATGATACAAGATACTCTCCTTCCTCTTTCCCTAAGTACACACAATACATCTTTAACTCACTTCTAGTAGTTGAATACTCCACTCCTGAAGGATTTGGTAATTCTCATTTTTCTGGTTTTGATTTCCTGCTGCATTTAGCCATCATCTGTATTATATCTTTATACATTATCTCATTAGCCACTGCTATCTGGTACCCTCTTGATGATTCCTGCGAAATGTGCAGCATGTGGTGTTTAATAAATATGTAGTCAATATGTTCACCTGATCCTCCATGTGAACTTTCTGTCAGAATTTCTTCATGCAAGTTGCATTGTGCTTTAGTACCCAAGTGCAGCTTTATTATGACGTCTATGTCTTATACTCTCCTATGCCCTTTTGCACAATTCATTACTGAAGTAATAATGCCAAATCTCTATGCCCTATTTTTGGCGAGTAGTATTCCTTCTAGTGCTTTACACACACGACTCATCTTCATGCAGTTTCTTGGAAACCAAATAGCTGACCATTTGTCACGTCTCGGTTTCACAGAATCAATAAATCGCCACTAGACGTGATATCGTACAAGTCTAAATTTCACTTGTACATGTCATGGATGTGCACAGTTGATAATGGATAGCAAATAAAGGTCAATGCAGCGGAAATAAACAAACAAATTGAATCTCAACAAGTACAATGAAAATGATCTCTTTATTGGTAAGTTTACAGCGGGAATACACACGACTCCCAACCAATGGCGGAAGCGGAAGAGGACAAGTAGGGTCAGCTAACTCCCCTCAAAAAATACTATATATATATATATATATATATATATATATATATATATATATATATATGCAAACATATTTTAGGTCGGCAAAAAAAAGGGGCAGTCTCTCCAGCCGCCTCCCACTTTACCGTCCCACATCTCTCTCCAGTGTTCCGCGCCCCTCTCTCCCCCCGCACCGTGCCCCTCTCTCTTGCCTCTCTCTCTCTCTCTCTCTCTCACATTCGTCGTCAGGTTTGATCTCAATTTTTTTGTTTATATATTACACAATTTGTAGTTGCTTCGTTTTCGATCGAATCAAGTTTTCTATCTTCAATTTTCGCTTATTTTAGGGGTAAATCTGTATTAGATCTCTCAGATATGTCGATTCTGTTTGGATCGACGGATCTGTGAGTTTTCTCTTGTTCATTTTTAGTAATTTTAAAGCTATTATTGCTATTTTTGTTGTTGTTTTACGTAGTTAAATGATCATTTGCTTGTTAGATTTTAGAGATATGTACATTAGATGTTTTGTATCATTATATGTTTGTTTGATTGTTAGATATGATAAATTTGTAGATCTGTTAGATTTTCCTTTGTTGCGTTAATTATGATCATTTATTTGTTAGATGTGGGAAATATTTTATTGATTGATTTTTTTCCATTTATTATTACTACTTTTGCTTGATAGATTTGAGAAATATGTAGATCTAAGAGATTTGAACTTGCTTATCGTAAGGTATATGTTCATCGATGGCTAGATTTGGTAATGGATTAATTAATTTATTCAATTTATGGTTAGATGTGCTGCTGATTATATTAATGGTTTAAACTATTGTAGTTTTTATTATCTGTTGTTGATTAGACAATTGTTGGGAAGGCCTTGACTAGAGAAACACAAGTATGTCTAATTCGTAAATAATCATGAATTCAATGGGTCTTGTACATAATGATGATATTGTACAGTTTCACGTCTTAGACGTAGTTACGATCGACCTAGTATCGGACTCCTATAAATATGTTGGTTTTTAATATATGATTTTATTTTTGGATTTTTTTTTACATTTGAGGTTGATCCCCTCTTTTAAATTCTTGCATTCGTCCTGCCCCCAACAACCTATTGTAATGCATTGCCAACTTGGCTTACAACTAGAAAATGCAAGAGATTTACAATGTTTCATACTTTGTCCTTTATAAATAAAAGATAACATTCTATAAGAAAAGTTTCAAGTTGTCAAACGAGCTCCAAACGCCTCAGAACGTCCAAGCGACTCTCCGCACATTGGAGGAGGGGATCAGCACATTGGAAAATATACTGGTGAGCGGTCTCAACTCGACCCACCTAAACTAACTCAGTAATCATGTGAGAACAAGTAAAATTATTATGTGATCTTTCTACTTTCTTTAGGGTTGTTTAACAATTTGATAAACAAATATATGAAGCATAAATGTGTCATTGATACGGTGAATCGTACCTAATGCTAAAATTCTTTCCTGCAAAATAAGGATTAATGTTGGCAATATATATATATATATATATATATATATATATATATATATATATATATATATATATATATCAAGAGACCGTCTTAGGCATGCAAAATAATTGTCTTTTAACATGCATTCTTACTATATGACGATAACTGATGACACACTATTCTGGATTATTCATGGTAGAATGACGATCCCTTCAATGTAGGCAACGTGTCCCACCGAAGGTCTTATAATACATGTGCTTGTAAGTCAGCACCAGTTATCCTTGTTCCTCTTAGACCGAATCGGTTCCTTAGCCACAAATACTATTCGAGGAACTATATATTACATGGCCATGCATGCATTTGCAACTTAGTTATAAAAATATAGCATGCATGATAAAAAACTTGAAATAACTATGGGTACATTCTTATCTATATTTCCACATTCCCCAAGCTATCGTTCGTAATTCCATATTTCCCAATCCATGGATTACCACAACTGGCTACGCAACGGTTCCAAACATTTTTTCTCAATTTTTATTTCTTTGTAACAATAATATATATTCTATGTTTCATATAGCAAGTTAACAACAATAATATTAGTCTTTTATCTCCCTTCTCTTGTTAAGGAATCATTGACCGAAGGTCGCAGAAGAAATGATAATTTTTTTGTTAAATCATAAAGATAAATGAGAGAATGATCAAAATCACCCACATTTGATGAATTGGTTTCCGTCCCAATCATATAGATTTCTAAATGATTCTTCCACATGAATTTAAGTCCAACTAGGCCATTTATGTAATGTTCTACTCAGCGCGATGCATTAGACTGATTTTTTTTGCTCGAAGGGCCTCGTACTTGGATTTTTTGCAGAGGAATGATTCAGAGATCTACGCGATTGGTTAAGGTGTTAATTTGACCGGGCAGCCCGAAACCTAGTCCTGAACCGGCCTGGTCAAACCCGGTGTAGGCCGGTCCGGGCCTGACACACAATTGACGCATGTTCGAAAAACATGTCTGAAAGCTAGGCTCGACCCGTTCAATAAACCGAACATATCCGGTTCAGCCCCCTCTAATTTGCTCGACACGGCCGACCGGCCCGGTCGATGACCCGGTCAGGGCTTGGTTCAGGCCCGGTCCAAACCCGCCCCCCACCCCCCCATGCGCCGCGTGCCCCACAGTGGCGGTTGAATATATATATATAATATCCCCTATTTAACAAATGTTGGAGGGGTATTTTGGTAATTTATCCCTCTAGCAACCATATTTTCCCTAGGGGTATTTTTACCACAATACTCCTAATTTTATGGTTGTTTTTAATCTATTTGAAGGGTATTTTGGTCATTTTGCTACCCTTATGACAACTATATTTTAAGGGTATTTAGGATAATTTGACACTCGAAAATTCTTATAAATAGGACAATTTTTTTAAATTTACCACTACAAATTTTCTTTCCTTGTAATATTTACAATCAATCTAGTGATATTCAGTGAAGAGGTTACTTGCTATCATGGAAAATGATCAACCGCCACTACAACCGCAAGATCAACAACCTCAACCCGTACCTCAATCTCAGGGCGTACAAGGGCCTCAACTTGAAAGAAGATAAAAAAATTTGACACCATTTTAGCGGAGTTTACAATGATCATAATACGGAAAGAAGATTCTTGCATGGAGTTCTTGTTGAATGCTTGCATTGTAGGAAACAATTTCAATGGAAACCTGTGTCATAGGATATCTACGCAGGCATCTGAACAAGTGTATCTACTATCTTGCATCTTCTTGAAAATATATATTATTTTTTAATATTATTATTATGGTTAAATAGGTCATAGTTATATTTAAATTATGTGACTTATGTTTTCGTTTTCACTCTATACAATTTGTTGTGATATTATAAAGAATTTTTGAAGAGGGTGAAAACAAAAACTTAAACATAAATTGTATAATTTTTTAACGCGATTTATGCTTGAGTTTCAGCTTTCAATCTCTCTACAAACTTTCTTTGGAGTTACTACGAAAAAATTTTGAAGATGCTGAAAAGTTGAAACACAAATATAAGTTGTATAACTTATGTAACAAGAATAAGATATATTAAAAAATATGTTATTTTAAAAATTGGCGTGAAATTTCTTTATTGTAAAATAATTTTTTTTTTTGTTTTTGTTTTTTTAAATCGGTCCAGCTCGGACATGCCTTGAACCGACCCGGATCCAGCCCGGTCAGGCCCGACCTGGCCTAAAATCGAGTCCAGGTCTGGCCTGGGTTCACCATATTGAGATACTGGTTCGGGCCAACCCAACCCGCATCCCATTCGGTCTAAGTCCAGCCCGATCAAACCCGGTCAACATTGAACCCGACCCAATTAATACCTTGAGTTATCGGTGTAATGTCTCACTCCGAGCGGAGGCATTATGTTGGCTTCTTGGATTGAATATGCTGGTTGGTTTTCAGCTGTGCAAAAAATTACGAGATTTAAGCAGTGATACAGACTTGCTTGATTTAGTCGGATTGGATGGTTTATGGAGTATGACTCGTTTGTATGGTTATATCAATTTAGAAGATCGTGCATCGTCTCAAATAGTTTTTTTAGGAATTATTCGATTATCTGTTCGGTCGAGACAGAAGGCTATTCTTCCCGGTGGATGGTTTTGATTATTCTCTTATTTACCTTCACATTTTAATAAAAGAAGTTTTTCGTAGTCTTTGTTTCTGTATTCTATATATTGTTAATGCTAAGTAAAAAGAATCGAGATAAAAGAAAATAATGTTATTGTTGTAACTTGCTATATAAAATTATGGGGTATTGTACTGTTGTTAAGTTATTATTTGGAATATTATGATGTTGTCGTAGTCTTTGTTTCTGTGTTCTATATATTGTTAATGCTAAGTAAAAAGAACCAAGATAAAAAAAATAATGTTATTATTGTAACTTGCTATATAAAATCATGGGGTATTGTACTGTTATTAAGTTATTATTTGGAATATTATGATGCTGTTATAGATGTGGATTATTGTAGTGTTGTTGCAGGAGATAGAAATGTGGAGAGGCTTGGGATCGATGAGTCGCCAGTATGAAAATTCCTGGACTGGAAAGCAGTATGGATATGGTACGGTACCACATAACTTGTTAGGTTGTGGTGCGGTAATACGGATCTGTTAAGATGTGGTGTGATGTCACGGAATGTTCGGAACCAATGGATCGTAAATCGGAACATCAAATAGATATTCAGATATCGCGAGTACGACATGAAGTAGAGTTAAATTGTTAAGTTGCTTTGCTTTATTTTAGTTTTTATACTGTTAATATGTTTTATAGTTAAATTGTTCATGCATTTGCATGATCATGGACAACTTGTGCACAAGGTCATGGACAATGGGTCTCTAATCGGAACATTGAATGTATATTTGGATATAGCGAGTATGATATAATGTATAAGTAGAGAATTGTATTGATTTATTTTAGTTTTTGTACCATGCATATGTTTTATAGTTAAATTGTTTACGCATTTGCATGGTCATGGACAACTTGTGCATAATTTGGTTTCGAATGAGAATCGGGAAACCGGGACCGATTCGACTTAGGAGAAAATTATATAATGTGCTTCCTGCACGGGATATTGCAGGACCTTTAATGAGACTATCTTCCCGGACTGGAAGGACACGTCGCAATACAGATAATTCAGAACCTTTGTTGAGGCTTGCTACCTACACTGGAAGAATTTGCCGTTTTATAATGAAATAGTCCAATATGGCTTGTGATGCTAGCGACTGCCATATAGTTAGGTTGCATGTAATGATATCTGCTTGTAGGCTTAATGAGTTGTATGCATGGACGAACTCACGACACATTATTTTATGAATTCTAATAATTGATGCAAGGACACACACACACACACACACACACACACACACATATATATATATATATATATATATATATATATATATATATAATGCCAATGATCTCTAGCTAAAGTGATTAGTGTGGAGGCATAAGACCCGAGTGGACGATGTTCGAATCCCAGTAGGTGTGATCATGGATAATTACCTTCTTCTAATATATATATATATATATATATATATATATATATATATATATATATATATTTGGAAGAGGTAATTATGTTACAGACTCCTGGTCCGAAGGCCTACAAACTCGGCCCGAAGGCCCCACACATCCTAGCCCACACCTGCGTCTGCACCGCACCACTACTCACGTTAATTCCTCCACAGAAAATTAAATGTGCTTTATCCGTTGCTCGAACCCGCAACCTTTTGGGGGGATATGCCTCATTCTAACCACTTGAGCTAGAGGTCCTTGACTATATATATATATATATATATAAATATATATACATAATGATTGATATCATTGTTTGCAAGGTAGGATAGTAGCCTTGGATAAGATTAACTGTGTCAAGCGACACATTTATGTTTATATATATATACATGCTTATGAATTGTTAACTGGTCCTAAGGCAAGAATAGAAAGACCAGTTAAAAACTTTATCTGCTCTTTCACATGATTACCGTGTTGGTTTAGGTGAGTCGGCTATATACCGCTCACCAGTGCATTTACCAATATGTTGACCCAATCCTTCTCAGGTGCAGGGAGTCGCTTGGACGTGCTGGGACATTGGAGCTCGTTTGGCAACTGAAAGTTGTTCGACTTGAGATATCTTTTGTTTATAAAGGACATAATGTATGAAACATCGTTGATTGTATTAGTTTCATAAGTTGTAAGTTTTGTGGTATCGTTATGTAATGTAATAAGATCCAGTGTTTGTAATCGATTTATTTGATCTAGAGCCGTTGCAAATCTGCTTCAAATTATCAATAAAAATAATTGTTTTTATATATCTTGTGTCTATCAACTTTTTTGCTTAATTTTTGTTGCGATGACTTTGTTTCTGAAATATTTTATCGGCCGTGATTGTTCTTGCCTTATACAAGTGTAATTTAGACTTGTATGACATCACACCCAGTGACGACTTTCGGTTCTACGGAACCGAACGTGACAATTCGAGCCAACAAGCCAAAACATTGCCACCGCGCGGAGCGTGGCAAAGCAAATGTACTTGGCTTCCTTTTCCTCTAGCTAACTTCCAGGCTGTTTGCAGGCTAAATTGACTATTTGTGGTCAGCCTCCATTCCCGGATTACTCTTCAGCTTGATTGGTAGTGATTTCTGTTATCTCATCCTGAAAGAGTGTAGTGATGTTTAGCTTATAGGGTATAGGGTTGCAGTCTATTATTCTCTATATTTCTGTCCACATTGTAGTTCTCATTGTTGGTATAGAAAGAATTCCATCCCACTCTAATCACTGATTCTTCTATTTGGGAGCCATGGATCAAACAATATAAAAGTGTGTGTACCATTTGTAATCTTCCACTGCACACCAACTGAAGAGAAGTTTGAGTGATTATTCTTATAGGTATCTCCAAATCTTCTTGTAATTATATGCTTTGGCGAAAGCTTCCAGTTTTCTAAGGCCTAGACCTCCTTTTTGGGTTTTGCTACCTCTGCCCATCTTAAAACAGGAAAAACATCGTTTCAAAGGAAGTTAGCACAAGTTTTTTCAATAAATTCTTATGATAGACCATTGAACTTTAAATATTTTCAACCAATAGTTTCTCATGGTTGTAATGACATATGTAATGAGTTCTATCCTCCCTGCAAATGACAACAATGATTGCCAAGCCACCGATCTTTTCCTATAGCTCTTCATGAGCTTTGAGCACCCTAGTGCAGTTATATTTCTGATAGATAGGGGTATGCTTAGATAGAGAATTGGCAATCTTCCTTCCTCCTTTACCAAAATTCTTTTGACTACTTGCTTTCCCTTGTAGTACTTACTGAAATACACTTTGCTTTCTCTCATTATTCATAGTTAGCCTCGTCCAATGTTGAAGTTTAGGGCTTGTTTGGCAACAAGAAACTATTTGAAACTAGGAAAGTTGGTTTTCTTGGAGTTTCTCTTATAAATCTTATCCAATGTCTGTCAAATCCCATGTATTCCATGATATGACATGTTTATAGCGTCATAAACCTTCATTAGATCAATTTTGATACATGATTTTTTAAATCAAAGTTTCTTACTTATTCATGGGCTAGAAGGATATTGTCTGCAATGTGTCTACGTTTGATGAAAACTGACTGATTGTGAGATACGAGCTCCTTCATAATTTGTTCCATCCTTATGCACATGATCTTAGTAATAAGCTTGTAGACAAAGTTACAAGAGATTGAACTGAAATCTTGGATTATACTATACTTGCTTTCTCCAATTTGGGTATCATTGTGATGAAGGTATGGTTACCTTTGTAATCTATCCAGAATGAAGAAATCCCTTATTGCTTTTGCCATCTGATCCTTCGAGTCTTCCCAATATAGAGCTGTAAAACCATCAGTTTTTGTTCTCTATACTGTCCTCTATGCTATCCACTATTTGCTTGCCTGACTTTTTCATATGGAACTTCTCTCATGAACATGTTATTACCGTGTTACTCTCCTCTTTGTGGTAATCTGAGGGAAGATATATGGATATTCAGTCTGGTTATAGAGATCTTCATAACATTCAATAGCTTCCTCTGCTATTGGAATTTTGCTCCTGAATTTGCTCCCTGCATCATTCAACATCTTTATGCAATTCTTCTCATATCTAGCTTGAATTGTCTTATAGAACAACTTTGTGCAATTAACTCCTTCACTAAGCAAATGACATTTTGCTATTTCTGCTAGTTCAATCTCCTCCATAATTGCCTTTGCGTTCTTGTGAAGTAGTTCCCTCTTTTGCTAAAGCACCGTCTTGTGGCTTAATTTGTACTATGTTCTGAATCTGATGAAGTGTTGTCCTCAACTCTTCCATCGTTTCCCTCTTTTTACTATTTGAGATATTCGAACCATTGATTGGATGCTTGATCAATTTGAGAGTTACCAATCTGAACATGGGTTATCCTGGTAGTGATTGTGATATTGGTTGTTTTACATGTATTCTTTCCAATTGTTCCACCTTTGTTTACGTATGCTGCTGCGTTTTGATGTTTGTTCTATTGTTTATAAATGTATTCGCTTTCAATTCCACCTATCCTCCCCACCAACTATTTACCTTCATCTTATACTCTGGAAAATTTTCCATTTAACAGCTCGTAACAGAGAACATTGCCAACAGGAATTGATCTTCTATTTGCTTAATAGATACAGCTATATACTATATCACAACTTTTATAATTTTTTAGTGGGCAGAACAAGTTCCGCTGTGCTTTCTTGTTCAACATATAGATCTTTTAGGAAAAAAAGGCTTGTGACTGGAACAAGGGGAAAACAATCTTGCTTGTAAAAACAGGTGGGCTTTATTTGTAAAATTCAACTTATCTAACTTGAGTAAGATTTTTGTTTTATTAGTAAGCTTGAAAGCTCCATAGCGGAACACATGATCCTTTTATACATGACATGTCATCAATCTCGTTCTAATGTTTAGTTTAGCTGCATGTACTAGTTGTTCGAAGTTGTTGATTGTTTGTATATTGTTCTGTTATTCTGGTTGATCTTATAACACTTCTATATCATTTCGGTTGGAACTTGAAACAACGTAATTGTCCCTCGATTTTTGCCGAATCGATAAGTTGCACTGGACGTGATGTCGTACATGTCTAAATTGCGCTTGTAGAAGACGTGTTCGTGCATATTTGTAAAAATAGTTATTTTTATAGAGTTTGCAGATAAACAAAGAAATTGAATAACAACATAATGTAGAAGAATTTTTTTTATTGACAATTTGCAGCTGAAACATAGGCGCTCTCAAATAGCCGAGTAGAAAAGTATCACACTTGGCTTACAACTTTAAAACAACAAAATGAGATACATTGTAACATACATAATATCCTTAGTAACAATAAAATAGAAATACCTTCAACGAAAGTCATCAAAAACTGAATTGGAAGCTTCAAAATGTAGGTAAAGCTTTTGCAGAGTTGGACGAGCTTTTATGACCCTTGAACGTCCACCTGATTTCCGACACCTGTGGAGACGCATGTCAGTACATTGGGGAATGCACCGGTGAGCCGTATTAACCCGACTCACCTAAATCAACACAATATTCTTGTGAAAGCAAACAATATTATTAGTGATCTTTCTATCTTTTCTAGAGTTAATTAACAATTCACATAAGACATGAATGTAAAACATAATAACATATCACAAAATGATGATTCATACCCACAACCAATTGTCCTTCCCTATAAAACACATAATTAGCGATGCAACCAGTCTATATGAAGGTCACTGGAGATCACACCATCTTGGACTATTTATGAAAATTATAACGTCCCTTCCAACGGAGATAGCTAGCCTAACTGGAGGTCCTGTAATCCTTGTACATTATACATCATCACCAATTATCCATGTTCCTCTTAGGACGAATTGGTTCCGTGGTCGCGGATACCTTTCGAGAAAAATAAAATCTTATGCACAAGTTGTTCATAACCATGCATGCAATGCAACTTAGCTATAAAATATAAGATGCATGATAACATAAATTTGAAATAACTATGTAACATTCTCATTTTGTATTCTACATTCCTCGAGCTATCGCTCGAAATTTCATACTACCCAATCAAGGATTACCACAACTAGCGATCCAGCGGTCCCAAACATTTTTCACAGTTCCATTTCTATATAACAACCGTACAACAATTCATATTTCTATATAATAAGCCAACAACATATAATTATTCTCTTTTATCTTAATTCTCTTATTAAGGTATCATTGATCGAAGGGGCACAACGAAGAAATAAAAAGATTTTTTTGTTATGGTGTGGAGATGAAGGAGCGAAGGATCAAAGTCACTCACTGTTGGAGAATTACTGAGAGAAGGAGAATTCCTGCGCTTCGATCAAGCCTCGCCTACACATTCACTTGTATTTGTACCAACATATATTAGTACTCTTCTCCCTTTCTCTCAGAATTTGATATGAATGCGAAAATCAATGAAGACAATAAATAAAAAAACCATCCATCGAAAACATCAACGAAACGCATTCACAAAACCAACAACGAAAAATATTCAACGAAAACGAACATTGAAAATGTTTGAGGAAGATACTCTTATATAGAGTTCATTATCAAAGATACGATTCACTGCATTTAGGACTCAATTTCAAAGAAGTCAATCCATTGATAGGAAGGGTCTAAATTTACTTTGTCCCGCCCGATCCATCGATATCGACACCCAATCCATCGATATCGACATGATATCCTATACTGATTAGACTTCAAGTTACTATTCAAGCAACTAGTCCACACAGTGCCCCCTACTAGGAGCGGGACACTACAATAATTATAACAAGAAAGATGGCATTTGATGGAACAACATAAACCTGTTCGTCTAGACTTTTCCTGGTCTTCGGAATTTGGGGGATGCTCCACAGTTGCATGAGCTTAAAGTACATTACGGAAAAGGTAGTTTTACCCACCTGCCAACTTGCATTTTGAGTTTTGTACCAAAAGCCCTCCCTTGCTCGTATCTACCTTGGGTAGTAATTTGGCACTCGCAGGGTAGGTTCATGTCAAGTTGACAGCCGGTAGTACAACTTTTGTCGATTCTTATGTGGAGCATTATTTTGCTCCATAGTGCCCCATTTTAATGCGAGAGGCCTTTGATGATGAATGCCAATATCTGTTCCATCCTTTTTGTGAAATTAGAGTTTTTTACAAAGATTTAACATAGTTTCCTTTACTTATTTGGAAGCTACCTTAACATCTTATGAATACTCTGGGATATGTCTTGGCATGTTATGTATGTTGTGTTCCTGTCATGAACGTCAAATCTATTTATAACTTGTCTTTTAAGTATGTTGTGCGAACCTTACTGGCCAAGGTCATGTGTATTTTGAGTTGATTAGTAACTTTTTGTATCTGCCATGTATCTATGAAGCCCCTATTTGATATCTGTGCCTCTGTTATGGTGGATGTACGGAAATTACTTCATCTATATATACTTGTTACTCTGCTATTTAGTTTTTAGTTATAAAATTTTCTTTTCCTAAGCATCTTTTATTTAAACTTACAAATCATTCTGAATTGCGTATTGATATTAGTAGTATATATCAGGTTGGCAAACGACTTCGTTATCTCACAAAACATCCCCACAAGAAAATTCAGACCGCGGCGTCGGACTTGCTGAGTTTCTGGAAAAATGTGGTCATTGAGGAGACGGCAAAAGATGACAATAAAAACAATAAAGGTAGTAGTACCCCACAAAGCTCTTTGAAGATTAAATCTGAGAGTGTGGAGGTTAAATCTGAAAAGATCTTGAAATCTGGGTCTGGGAAGTTTAACAGTGCATCTAGGTCAGGAAGCATCAAGGTTGAGAATATTGTTTCTGACAATGGAATAAAGGAGACTTTGTCCAAGATCGAAACTGCAAAAATCGAGAAGAGTGAGTCTGTGTCTGCGAAGGTTGGCAATTTATCTAGGATGGGAAGCGTCGAGGTTGAAAATGGAATAAAGGTAGAGACTGAAAATGGAATAAAGGTGGAGACTTTTTGCAAGACGGAAACTGTAAAAACTGAGAAGAGCGAGTATGTCAAGGTTGAAAGGATGCATGGTAGTGCAATTACTGCAGTTGAAAGAGTCTCTAAAGGGCCATCATCTGTGCCGAATTGCCCTCCGAAGCTGACTTCAATGATCAGATGTAATGATTCAGCAAGAGATAAAATCCGGGAACTTCTTGCAGAAGCTCTTTCTAAAGTTTACAAGGAGACGAGCGGCAGCAGAAGGGATGAAGTGAAGAACATCTTGGACGAGGTAGATGCTTCTGACCCAATTCGGATAGCTGTCACTGTGGAGTCTGCTCTGTATGAAAAGTTAGGCTCGTCGACTGGGTCTCACAAAGCTAAGTACAGATCTATCATGTTCAACCTGAAGGACCCCAAGAATCCCGATTTCAGAAGAAGGGTTCTCCTTGGGGACGTGAGGCCTGATAGACTTGTTGATTTGGCACCCGAAGATATGGCGAGTGATGAAAGAAAACTTGCAAATAAACAGATCAAAGATAAAGCCTTATTTGAATGCGAGCGAGCAGCGGCTCCAAAGGCAACGACCGATCAGTTCAAATGTGGTCGGTGTGGGCAGCGGAAGACCACCTATTATCAGCTGCAGACCCGATCAGCTGATGAGCCAATGACGACATTTGTGACGTGTGTTAACTGCAACAACCACTGGAAGTTCTGTTAAATCTAATCCAATTAGAAGGGATCAGTTAGTATTTAGTCTCGGAGTCCATTGGTAAACCATTTTGTTCATGATTCGAGGGTATTGTTGCATTGGTTCCTGGAACTTCACATTTAATTAGTCTGTTCATTTAATGGTGGAGTCTGTTACATTTGTTAGTTTTTTGATTCTGGATGTTGATGTGGCATTACTGAGCTTTGATTCATATTGGCATTGACGTCGGAACGCTGGTCTTACTATTGTCCAGTGGGTGTAATAGAGAATATTTCGGTTTGGGCAGGCAGGAGTTGAATTCAAACTCAAAACTATTGTAATGTTTACTAGTGTCATATTGCATACTGTGGTTCTGAGAATTTGGTCTCGTTTTGAAGTTCTGGTAATTTTCAAGATGTGACTGGTATCTCAAAATGTTCTGCAAGTTATTGGATACTGTCTAACCCAGGTCCCAGATTCATGGTACTAGAACTTTGATTCTTTCTGGTCAGCTTGTAATTCAAGCTCAGACACATGAAAATGATAGTACATCTGAAAGCATTGGGGGTCAGGTTTCTCTCCAAAACTTGTTGCACATTGTCTAGGCACCTTGATTTGTTTCTGACTTTTTTTTTTTTTTTTTTTTTACAGAATTTCCTGCTATGGATGCAATTCAAATATAAGTTAATTGTTTTGAAGTCTTTGTGAAAAGTTTGTATATAATCAAGGCCAATGCTAAGAGCCCTAAACTAAGTGTTGGTTCCTGTTACCATTTTCTGTAATCATATACATGGTTGGGACTCAAAAATTTTTTAGGACTGCTCAATTTTTTGCAGTCCTGGACTGCCAAAGGCTGCACAGGACTATTAAAATTTTGATAGCTGAGGACTGCAGGAATGGTGACAAGTCCATAATCATTAACCTAGATGTTCAAAGAGCGGCTTTTGAACTACAAATGTGTTGAGATGAGCAGGATTTTTCTTTTTTTCCTTTTTGTTGGTAGTAATAGATGGGAGTTCTTTACCTAGTGTACATCGTAATATTGTTGTGTTATTTCTTGGTTGAAAACAAACAGAGAGGAGGACAAATTGATATGGAATTTAGTCTCGTTGACATAAACCATCAAAGAAAGATTTCAGAAGTTTGAACCGACAAGTTCGATTGGTGAGGAGTGGTGTCAACAATTAACGCTAACAAGATGATGAGGCGTCCAGACCAACTCTGGTCGATGAAAACCATGTATCAGCGACATATATGAGCGATGGAAAAACAAGAGTCGCCGACATCGACGATCAAATGACGTAGCACAAAAGAAATACAAATCCATCGCTGATTATACCAGTCGCTATAATGTGCTGAACCTAGCAACAAATGTTCCATCATTGACCTAACTAATAGCGACGGATATAGCGCTGATTAGTGACATATAATTCGTCACTAACCTGCTGCCTAAACAAGTAGGCATATCACTAACTTTATGCTCTCCCCTATCTGCAAATTTTTTATTTTCACTCTAAATTTAAAATTTTCAATCTTCTCATCCCCCCTCTGCTTTGCTCGACCGACACGCAATCGAAAATTTCGATCTCGTCCTCACTCTTGCGATCGCTCTCGGTCACCTCCTCGAGATCGACAAATTTTGTTAATTTGTCATATTAATTTCATGCTAAGGTTAGGATTAATTTGTCATATTTAGGGCCCGTTTGGTTCACCGTAATGTAATCGTAATGACAATTACGTTGTAACTCTAATTCGAATGTTTGGTTGGACAATTATTTTCTCGATGTAATGTAATCGCGATTACAAACATGATTACACTACATCAACTCATATTCAAATCAATTACATCACCCAACCTATGTAATCCTAATTACATTACATCCTCAAATTTTAAATTATAAGTTTACCCTTTTAACAAATTCCCAACTCTTAAAATCCAGATGATGACCTAGATCTAAAAAAATTTGCAGCCCCCTCTCCTCTCCGTTCTCCCTCTGCTGCCTCCGCCGGCCGACCCCTTCGCTGGCCGCCCCTCCGCCCCCCTCCATCGGCCGTCTCCTCCTCCGCAACCGTCGCCGCCACCTCCTCCCCCTCCTCTGCTCTTCATCGCCGGCCGGAGCTCAAATTTTTTTAAGGTATTATTCCTTTCGTCTACTTCTTCTTCTGATGCCATTGGTCATTGTTATTGCTTGTGTTGTTGTCGTGGTTGTTGTTGGTGGTGGTGGCGGTGGTGGTGGTGTCGTGGATGTTGGTGGTGGTGTTGTCGTGGCTACTGTTGGTGGCGGTGTTGTTGTTGTGGCTGTTGATACCTGTCTGGAGGCTCGTTCTTTCATTGTCAAATTTGATTGCATAGACGATATGGAACGAGTCATTTCAGATGCCCCCTTGAGTATCAACGAAGACCTGCTTGCATTAGAAAGATGTGATTCTAATAAAAAAAATTCTCTTCCTTCTAATTTAGTAGATTCTGATGTGACCTCAAGAAGGCAAAAGAGAAAACGCGATGATGCAGACATTTTTGTCGAAGGAGTTCAGAGTGCAACTCGTATAATTGCGAGTGAGATTAGGGAGTCATATGTCGTTTGAGGCGGACTTTTGGGAGAAGAGGCACTTGAGCAAAAAAAAAAAATGATATATGATGAACTAAAGAAGTTACCTGGACTTACCATGACAGAGAGACACATAGCTCACTTCCTTATCGCTTGTGATTCTAGCAAACTCAGCTTTTTTTTTTTAGTGTTCCCGATGAAGAAAGAAATTGGGTGAAAATCTTTTAGAGTTTGTGTAGAATTTTTTGTATTTTACTTGATTACCGGGTATGTCGGTTACATGATACGATTTGTCGTTATTTTGATCAGCTTGTTATCGAAATGTGATAAACATGATAAAGATGCTTGTGATCCTTTCGGTTATCTGGAAAACTAACATATTTTGCTTTATGGTCCTTTCCTCTTTTATGCTTGCTTGTTGTTGGTGGTGTTAGTTATGGTGTCTGTCCCATCCATGCTTCTCCACTTAGGTTTATCTTCAGTTTATTATACTTTGATCATCTCATGTTTCTCTTTGTTCCCAATTTTTTATTTTCTTTCTGGTATTATTTGTTGTGATTACTTGATTTCATTAACTTGTTTAATATCATATGTGATGTGTCATTTGTGAATTATATATCAAATTGATAAGATTCCTGCATTTCTTGTAATTATTTTTTTCGAGTGAGTGTGTAATTGATATTGCAAGTGGCTCTGTGTACTTTGAGTATCTACATTCCTGCATTTCCTGTAATTTTTTCTTCTTTTTTTCTGAGATGGAATGAAGTTTATTGAATGTTCTTGTATGAATGTTATTTTTTTTTTACTTTTTTACATGATACGATGTGATATTTTGTTTTATTTGGTTACCGAATATTTTTTATTAATTATAAATAATAATTTTGGCAACAAAATATACATATAAATATCAAGGGTATATTTGTCAAAATAATACAAATAATAATTATTATTCGATTACATTACATGTTAAACCAAACACTTGAATGTAATTGGCATTACATTGCATGGTTTAATTACATGTTCCAACCAAACATGGTAATGTAATTGTAATTATATTACATTACAAACTCAATTACATTACAAACCAAATTCTATTACAATTATGATTACATTACGGTGAATCAAACGGGCCCTTAATGCTAGGATGATGGTTAATTTGGTTAAATGTGTAGGATTGAATAATCAGTAGGGTTAAATTTGTTATCATTATGTGCATACGCTTAATTTATGGTTAACTCGTGGTTAGGGGACAAGGAGACTGATATGAATACATATAAATAGGATATGGGATGCGTGTAGGGAGTGTTTTGTGCCGGTAGGACAAATTGGACATGAGATTCTAAGGCAGTTTGTAGCGGCTTTTCCGGTTCAAGAAGTATAGGGAGACTCCCCAAAAAAAATAAAGGCTAAATTTTAACTTGATACCCTCAACTATCTATGTTTGGTAATTTGATACCATAAACTTTTTTACTCAACAACTTAATACATCAACTATTAAAGTTTTTCAACTTCATAAAAAAAAAAAAAAATCAAAACTACCCTTGCCGTCTCTCTCTCTCTCTCTCTCTCTCTCTCTCCTCCTCCTCCTCCTCCTCCCTTGTGAGACTCGTCTCACAGTATTCGTATTTTATGCGGATACGTATTTTTTGCTATTTATTGTATTTTATTGTTTCTCGAGGAAGCTCGAAAATTCTCAAAATAAAAACTTTACTACCTGACCGGTATACCGACGGTATAGTATACTGCCCGACAGATATTTGTTTTACTTTTTTGAGATATTTTCGAGATATTTTTGACAATTTCTCTATAAATAGTACTTGAATTTCATTTCATTTCTTTCTTTCTCTTTCTCTTTCTCTTTCTCTCTTTTCTCTTCATCCTTTTTCTCTCGAGCTCGGACCTTGGTCTCGAGACCTGGAATGTGGTTTCTGAACCCCTTCGTGGTGGTGGACTAGAAGGTTTAGGCTGGAAGCTCACTTTAGGCAAGTACACCTTGTCGATTTTGTGAAGTTCTTTTACTTTCTGTCATTTTACTTTTCTAGAGCTTTGGTTTTTACTTTTTTAGCTAGACATGCTTTATTATAGTTGTTCATATCGTGATTTCTATTCTTTTGACTGTTTCGGTTTTGATTTCTGGTAGAATCTTATTCAGTCCCTTTTTGGTAACTCGGTAACGGATACGGTACCGGAGTTGTGACCGTGAGATTTAGTCCATATTGCGATATAAGACTTACCCTAGACTTGACTTCTTGTTAGACTTAGTTCTGATAATTTTTGGTGTTTGATATGGGTCCCAAAAATCAGACTTGATTTTAACCATGTTTATTCTTGGAAACTGGCATACCGACGGTATACCGACGATATACCAATTTTGACCGACTTGAATTTCTAGATATTTTCTGTGAACCATATCGGCATACCGACGGTGTACTACAGTGTACCGACGGTATAACGATCATTGCCGACATTGTTAACCGACTTCAGGATATTTGTCTTAGCCGACATACCGAAGGTATACTATAGTATACCGACGGTATACCGATTTACGAAATTTTGTTTTCCAGAACCTTTTTTGCCTACTTGGAACGACATACCGACGGTATACTACAGTGTACCGACGATATAACGATTTGTTGGAATCCAGACTTGCTGTGTTTTTTTCTATCGCTGGACCGGTATACCGACGGTGTACTAGACTATACCGACGGTATACCGATCGTGCTCTTTCTTTAGGAATTCTTGGCTTTTCACGATTTTATTTTGATTCTTCTGGATTTTGCTTGGACATGCGATGACTTAACCTAATTAGACATGAACTTACATGGCTTCAGATGACTTGACTTGATTTGGCTTTACTCGATTTTATCCGATTTTGCCCAGCTACACGTGACGACATGATTGCCTGGACTTAATTTGGCATAACTTTACATGGCTTCATCGGATATGGCTTAACTTGGTTTCACTTGGCTTCATCTGGATGGACATGGCTTCACATGGTTGTACATAGCTTTACCTGACTTCATATGGCTTTACCTAGCTTCACATGGCTTTACCTGGCTTCACTTGGATTCATATGACTTGATTGTTGTCGTGGCTTACATGAGTCCGTTTGTGCAATGTATATTAAAACTTGTTTATATTATTATTAGAACTTATTTTGTTGCATCATGTCTAGGATAGATTCTGCAGAATGTCACACCCGGATTCATACAAGAAACTGATAGGGGTTATTAACTAGAAATTCACTTAGTACATGGCCAGGGATTTTCCTAGAATGCATGTAGTCATGATTATTCATATAGTTATCTTGTGGAGTACCTTATGTTCTACGTGAACTTTCTGGTTCCTGGGAGCAGATCGTGTGGGACAAATCTTGCTTTAAGCAACGATGATCTTCATCACCCCAGCAATCAAAGATCCCTTTTCTCTTTCCTCTTCTCTTCTTGTAATATGTTCTGTCTGTCTGCAACTGCGATTGCATGGAAGAACATAGATAGTTTTCTAATTATTGTTTTTGTGACAACAAGTTGTATTCGATATTCAGCAGGAAGGCAGCCCGTCGGGTGAACCCTTGATCTCGCTTCATCTTTAGGGTTTAGCAAAGGCGATAACATTTGTTCATGTTTATCCATCTTTGGTTAAGCCTCAAAAATAACAGATATATTTGTTTATGTATCATTTTTGGATGAGATTTATGAGCGAGTTTGTTTTTATATTAGGCTTTGGATATGATATTAAGTTTCTGCGTTTGTTTGCTTATTATGTTTCTATTCATATACTTATTATTTCTAGATGTGATATTACATATACAAGATTTTAATTTTTTTTCCTGAATTGCAACTTGATACCCTCAACTATTACAGTTTTTGAACTGAACTTTTTTACTCGACAACTTGATATCATCAACTATTGAATATTTTCAACATGATACAAAAAAAGATGAAGCTATCCCCCCTTCCAAAATAACCTCCTACCTCTCCCGGCTGCCCCCCACCCGTCGGTTGCACCACTCCCGCCCCCCTCTCTCTCCACGCGTGCTCCAGCAACAGCGGCGGCAGTGGCGGCAATAGCGACAGCGACAACGGCATCGCGCGCTGAGAAGGGGGAGGGTGGTGGTGTAGCCGGCGAGAGAGAGGCGTGCAACCGAGGGAGGAGGGGTGGGTGTGGGAGGGGAGTTATATTGGAAAGGGGTGGTAGTTTCGTCTTTTTTTAGGATATCAAGTTAATGCATATCGTAGTTTAGGATATCAAGTTCAAAAACTGAAATAGTTGATGGTATCAAGTTACAATTCAGCCTTATTTTTAAGTTATTTAAATTTTTTTTTTTTTGAACAACCTTAGCCATAGCCACCAATACTTGGCGACAGATATAGACATCGCTAAATCATCGCCGATGGAGAATCAATACTCAAAACCCGCCTATAGCTCATCAGAAACAAAGTACAAGTTATTTCCGTGACACGTGCATCGTTGAGAATCCATAGCTACACAGTCGCATGTCAGAAAATTTTGTCTAGATATGTCCGTCTCTAATCCATTGCTAACTTGATGTGCATCATCCTTCCATTCATCGCTATTTTATCGCTTCACCGACAGTAATTTTTTTATAGCTACATGGAGTTGCAGACTACCTTTTTTCTGTAGCTGTATCCACTTGATCAGCGACATAGTTTCAAGGATTGCGACGGATTGTTTCATCGCAACATAGTAATTATTGTAGTGAAAAAGAGTCCTAAATCAGAAGAGTTTCTTGGCATAGTACCCCATTCTTCAATTTGCACAGCATGCACAAAATCTGCAGTAGCAGTACATAGGCATTTCACCTTGGATGCATTTCTTGACATGTACCTAGCTGCTTTCCATTGACACTAAAGACTGGAAAGAATAATTAAATAAAGAAACCACTTGTCTGCTCCTCCTTATTCCTCCCTCTTCTTTTTCTGCACAATTTGATTCCTGGAGAAAGAGAAAATACATCAGCTGAGCTTCGCCTTCGAATTAGTACTGCCTTCCTAATTTTACAAGCATAGGTACCTTTAGAGCTGCTTGTTGTATGATTATAACCAAAGTGCTATAAAGATTGCAAGTGGTTCAGTATTCCATGAACGGACAAAACATATTGAGATCAACTGTCATTACATCCGTGACTTCTTTCTTTACGAGGTCTCATAGTCATACCAAAGCGAGGATCAGATTGTTATTGGACAAACCCGTAATGTTTGATCCACCGTGAGTGTGAGTTTTGAGGGGAACGTTACCTGCATGGGCTCAGCCCAAACTATCATGTACATATGGGCTTTTGGGCCCATTATGCGCACCTTTGTTTCTGAAAACAAAGCTAAAAGCAAAAAAACACTAACAAAGCTGTATTGATCATCCTCTCGAATGCACTTTGAGCTTCACATTCTCCAGTCCATGGCTGAACTCTCGCATTCCCTTCTTCAACAATCCAATAGCAGAGCCCCTTCTTCGGAATGGAGGCGACGAGGACTCTTCTACCTCCTGTAATTCCGGAGACTTGGAAGTGCTGGTTATTCCGGTTCCTCCGTATCTCCTTCTCCGATCGTCTCTCGGGGGCCTATAGAACTGCGGCGTGCTCGTTTCCGAGCAAATGCTTCCTCCATCATCATAACCACCTTCATGTCGGAACAGTACGTCGCTAGCCGAAGAGTAGCCCAAGAGCCGATGGAGCCTCCCCTGCCTGAGACTCCTAGTCGAATAAGAAGAGCTTCTCGAAACTTCATTGGGCTCAGAGGAACACCTCTCGGAAGAAGGAGAGACTGGGTCTGCTCTAGCGTCGACCTCGCTGGGCGGGTGCTGCGCTTCGGTCGGAGTGAGAGGGGGATCAGCGCGGCCTCTGGATCGGAACGAGAACACGAGAATTTCGGAACAAGCACCGCATCGGAGCTTATGCAGTGTCTTCCCGGACACGAGAAAGTCTGCCGGCAGCTGGAGCAGTGTCCAGCATTTGTAGCAGATGACGAATGGCGCCCCGCCGCAGACGGGCCGGAAGTACTGCTGCTTCTTCTTCTTTCTGCTCTTCTCGGTCTCGCCATTTTGTGTCGGAACCTTGGGGACACGAGGAGGGAGCTTAGGCCTCTCCCTCTCCCTCTCCCTCTCCCTGGGTTTGAAATGAGGATCTTGGTTTCTTCCTTCTGATGTCTTGGTTAGAAATTCACTAAGCTCGTCTCTAAGCTCATCCACCTTCCTCAGTATCTTCATGTGGTCGGGTTCTGAGTTCCCGGGGGAGAGGAGTTCCTTTGACAGAGCTATCAAATCTTCGTCGCCAATCTCTGATCCCATCCAATTCTGCACAGAATGGAAGTCTGCGGACCCGAATGTCGTGTCTCGTCCCAGTGACCTGCGCCGCCTGGTTGCATACCCCATCTCGCTCTCGTCCGGTAACTCTGCTGCAATACCTTGCGTTTGGGGTTGTGGTGTAGTACCCTTCTCTGTGCTTCCATCCTCGTGACTCGAACCCTTCTTGTGTCGGAAGCGTCTTCTTCTTGATAGGGGTTGTTCGTCCCGTGAGGAGTCACTGGCATCAAGGGATAGAGATGTGAGCTTGATGTCGCTGTCGCTGTCGACACGATATGAAGATTCTTCCTTCTTCTCATTCAAACTCGAGTCATGCAGATCTTGCAGAGAACTCTCCGTTTCCTCTTCCCTAACTTGGTTTCCTTTTTCAGGAAGGCTTTCTGCTATGACAGCAGAACTCGAATCTTCGTATCTCCTCTCTTTAGTCCTGTTCTTGTCTTTCTCTATCGATTCTTCTTTCCCATTAGAATCACAAGCAGCGTTCGCGTTGAGTACACGGTGATGATCGGATTGTGCTACTCTCTGCATCCCGTTACCCACCTCCAAGCTCGTATCAGTTTGGTTAGCCGAAGAGGCTGATTTGTTCACAAAGGAACTAATACTACTACTACTCTCTGTTGGTGTTTGTGAATCTTTCTCGAGTGCTGATCCTCTAACTGTTGTTTCTGCAGTCGAGGCACGGGCTTTTGCTGCATAGGCGAGAAGAAAACCTTAAGACGTGATTTCGGAACAAAAATGTGAACTATGATGAGAGCTGATACGATCAGGTAAGGTCTTCTTACCTCTTAGGACTGTACCACATCCACCACATCTGTACACAGGAACCTGACCAAACTCGGCAAGAACCTTCTCACATTTAGGACACCTCACAAAACGGACTCCAGCTATGGCAGAAGCCATGGTTTTTCTCAATGAACCTGAGTTGAGGATCAAGATAACTAAGCCTTGTGGCAGAGTGCTAGTAATATTATCAAGATTTCACTTCTTTTCCCCGAGAATTCCAGGCGTCGCGGAATATTTACACCTGGTGATGAGCCCTTTCAATTTGTTTCACTGCATCGACAAAAAAAGGAGAGTGGAAATCAACACAGGTTCAGAGTAAAGCATCCACAATGTCGATGAAATAGTGAAGGGCTAAGAGAAGGATTTGCAGAATGAACACTAGGATATACTAACAGTCAAGCTAGGTTGCAATCAAACAGGGTTCGAACTAAAACCATAGTTTACAGTATCGGTCGATACCGATACAGCTTGGCATGTCCCGATCCGATACGGACTGCTACCGATACTGACCGATACCGACGTTGGGGGTCTCTTTCCCAATCAATTCGGTAGAGAATATTGAATGAAAAAGAACAATAGCAAGGGTGTAAAAGCATAATAAGGTTGTAAAAGCATGTAAAAAAAAAAAAAAATTATTTATCGCAGGTAAAACCAATCAGTAAGGGTGAGTATTACTTCTACAATTTCAAAAGTATTTAAAAACAACACATAAAATACTTAAATTACGCTTAAATGTACAAAAATATTGTTTATAAATTTTGAATAATTATTTGATTTCCGATACCAAAAAATTCGATACTTGAAATCGCCGATATAGTTTGGCATGTCCCGATACGATACTGATTTCTACCGATACTGACCGATACCGACGTTGGGGGTATGTTTAGCGGTCAATTCGGTAGAGAAAATTGAATGAAAAAGACCAATAACAAGGGAGTAAAAGCATAATAAGGTTGTAAAAGCATGTAAATGAAAAAAAAAATTATCGCCCGTAAAACCAATCAATAAGGGTGACTATTATTTCTTCAATCTCAAAGTATTAAGAAACAACACATAAAATACTTAAAATTACACCTAAATGTATAAAATATTTTTTTCTAAATTTTTAATAATTATTTTATTTTCGATACCAAAAAATCCGATATTGAAACTGTCGATACTGTCGATCCCGATCCTCATAGGAATAATCCGATACCGATTCCGATAATGATACCACTAACCTTGACTAAAACCTATCAGTCAAATTCTCTAGGATCATGAAACAAGCGACTTTCGCTAACTAGACGGATTAAAGATCGGAACCAGACTCTCTAAGAAGGGGCTTCTACTGATAAACTACAGTCATGCAAGGCCCCCCTGAATTATAGAGACTTCCCCCAATTCATACTCGAATTATCCTACAAATACAGGGAGAAATATATTGGTCTAGAGAAGTGCATTTCATATATTGGTAAAAAAAAAGTTGTGCAGAGAAGCACATTTCTTACTTGTATATCCATATTTCCCACAGGATTAGGATGACACACCATATTTGTTAAAATTCAGATGTACAAAATGATATTGCAGTAGGATTCTTCGCATAAGTTTAAACTCAATCAACTAGATCAAGTGAACCATCCATCAGATGCATAAGTTAACAAAACACAACCAAATCATGATGGGTAGAATTAATTGTAAGGATATATAACTGAATGCATCAATGTGTTGCCTATGAAATACCCAAATTAGGAATTACCACAACTATGAAGAAGGAGAAGAAGAAGAAGAAGAAGAAGAAAGCCAGTCTGAGTCTAGGCAAGATTTACCTACAAAGAAAAAAGGGATACTTGACAATATTAACAGGCGAGAGTAATGATATTAAGGTGGTAAGAATCAAGAGAGAGGTTGCCTAGTATAGCCGGAGCTAATTTTAGTTGCCCCTTGTTCCTTATTGATGTAAATATAGGTTTAAGTTGAGTTTGAGTTGGGTCGGCCCCAAGAAAAACAAATGGCCTAGGGGGTTGTCCAATCCTGAAGTCTTGTCCGACTTACCCCTGGACCAGCCCTGAATCCGAGGCATCAATTGTATATGATCAAAAGAAGACAGTGACTAAAGATTATATATAATTTTACAACATCGAAAGCTATTTACAACCAAAAGATCAAAATTTGGATTCTGGAGACGCAAGTCTGAAAACTTCATGGAGGAAGGACCCTATGAAGGCAAACTTGTCTATATATGTATCTGTTGTATCCTATTATTTTGACCTATTCTGATACAATATTGAATCAATATTGGTCTGTAATGACATTAGGGCTCTATCTCCCATTCGGTTCAATAAAAAGAAGTTCGAAGAAAAGTTGAAGTTTTGGAAGGAAAAAAAAAAAAATAGTGTATCCATAAGATTCCTTGACGTACCCACAATCAATTATCGAATTAAGTATATTTATAAATTCACAAAATCCATCCATCTTAAATATTGTTCTATTCATAATCTAGTCTCAAAGTAAGTAAACAAATAAACAATAGTATCTACTGCAAACGAATGTCATGAAATCAGTGCCAAAATCGTATTAAATATTTTTCTAGAACTCCAAAAAATCCTAAAACTCCAATCCGAAACCTGTCAATACAAATACTCATAAGAAGGGTGGCCAAAACCACATATAACAATATCCATGTGATGCCATCTTCTATCTTTTTTTCCTTCTAGAAAATAGGCATCAAATATATATATATATATATATATATATATATATATAGAGAGAGAGAGAGAGAGAGAGAGAGAGAGAGAGAGAGAGAGCCAAAGATTAAAAGCCAGAAATATGATAATAATAAGACAGAGATATATAGAGTGAGGGTGCTCATGCTAACCTTGGAAAGAGGAACACACAGCAGCAGAAGAAGAAGAAGAAGAAGAAAAAAAAAGGAGGAAGAATAATTAGAATGAGAAGTCTACTATGTATATAATAAATACATGCTTACTGAGGCTTACATAACATATACCAACAACAGTTTGTTTGTGCAGTAATTGCTTTTGGTTGACTAAACCGCTGGTGAACCGGAGAAAATGTCAGACTTGAATTATGAGATCGGAGGAATAAGTGGTCAAGATGCTAATAGCATGCTTAGACGCTGATTGAACTGATCTCGAAACGGACTGGGTGGAGCAGACCGGACCGGACCGGACGGGGTTGGATTCTTATTCTTCTTCTTTCTCTTTTTCTTCTTTCTTTCCTCTTCTCTTTTTCTTCCTCGTATTGTATTTGGACTAATGAAGGAAAGGGGGAGGAAATGAGACCAATAAATGCCTCCCATCAGTTTTCCGAAAGAAATGAGGAAAGGATGAGATAAGCAGCAAAGCCGGAGTTACTGCAAAGTATTTTAAAAACCGGACCGAAGATCATCTCGGTCAAGACACTGGATCGGATCAAATTGGTTCAACCATTGAATTAATCATAATGGTCCAAATTTAATCTCTTACGTATACTGATTTTTATAAAAATATTTATTTCAAATCGAATTTTGAAAAAACAGTAAATCAACATTGAACCGGACCTAAAAAATGACCGGTTTACGACCGGTCCGGACTGGTCCGGTTTTTAAAACACTACTTGCTTGCGTTTGTTGACTATCTACAACTTTGCGTTGGCTCAGTCCACGCGCCCCCATCAAGTTTTGAAGACCCCATCAGGAGGTTGGTTGCATCGTAACCGAGTGAATATATCTCTGTCTACATATCTATGTGTATGCCCCACACCACACGGGAGAAACACCACAAGTATGTATGGATCATACTTTTCCTTCTCTCTTTTGTTCTTCTATAATTTTTTTTGAACAAGTCACAACCAAGAGCGAACCAGAAATTCAATCTGGAATGGACTGGAATATATATTAGAATGGACTGAATCATATGGAAAAACTAAGTATATATATCTGGTTTTTTTTATATATACATCATTTTCATCGAATTAGAAACTAAGTTTTCAGGGGGACTCGAACAGTGCTCATCTTCACGGAAGTCATCCGTAACCAACAAGCCACAATCCCACGGATCATATTTGCGTTTGATTGGGCTCTTTTTCCATGGAAAACATTTTTATCGTAAATTTTTCACCAAATTGTCGTGTTTGATAGCATATATTTTTAATAAAATTATTTTTCAAAAAGCTATTATTTTTTTATACTTTCTTTCAAAATAGTGAAAAATGAAACTGGTCCAACCCATAAAAAAAAAAATTTATAAAAAAATTTAACTATTTTTCGTGGAAAATAAAGCCAATCAAACATCCAAATTAAGTTCTCCGTGAACATTTATTTGATTTTCCACAAACAAATAATTGCAATCAAACAATGCCATTATGAAAATTTTCAAAATTTCATAGAATTTTTTTTTCCTAGAAAAATAATTTCTTGCAATTAATTTATTTTTTACCTAGCAATCAAACGTACCCCAACCCATGTGTGATTCTGCCCTTGGTCACGACATAAGTAGGTTTTTTTACATATGGAAGACTCACAACAAAACCAAATCTAAAATTGAACTGATTTTTTTTTAAACGTTCATTATCGAACAACTTTTGACTATTGAAAAGTATAAGTAGTAGCCTTCAATAAGAAATTCAAAAACCTAGTCTTAGTTGAGTACAATCTGCTAGGGAATAAATTATTGGGTGTGCCGGCATCAGTACATCCATTTCATGCCAACCATTAGATTACCATAGGGATGTGTACATGCACATATCTCCATACAATCTAACGGTTGGGGAGAAAAAGGGTGCACTGAGGCTAGCACACCCAATAATTTCTCCTACTAGGGGTGATAGTTCTAGTCAATGACCCAAATTTGTAAAGTCAATAAATCCAGCTTTTGGATCCGGACTTTACTTTTATACGTCTGATAGGGGCGGAGCTACATAGAACACATTGGGGTCCATTGCTCGCTCCCCACAGTGGATCCCAATGTGTTCTATGTATTTATTATATGAATTTTTTTTAATAACTCTTAAGTACTGTCCCTATGTTCCAAAGAAAAGAAGATGTTGTCTTCACAGAGTGGAATTTCTAGCTTCGTCTCTATGCTTGATTTTTTATCTTATCTTTTTGTTACAAAATTTGGATTAGTCTGGATCGGATGTTCATATATTCTACTGAAAATTTTAGATTAACTTACAAAGATTTGATCCGATATCGTTATTGTTTTTCAGAAAGTAGAAGTAGAAACAACTATTAACAACAGCTCTCATTGATTTCAATAGCTTCTCCTAAAAAAAAGAACAATCGTGCTACTTTGTACGTGCTTTTGTGTGCGCTTGTGCACGCACACAACGGTAGAAAGGCCTGACATGAAGCAGAAAAGAGGAGGGACGGGTCCGTTGCACACGTGCACAACCACACGCAAAAGTCGCGTGCCAAAGCGTTTGTAAAAGGGGGGGGGGGAATTTGAGAAAAAAAGTTTTTGCAAGTTGTCACCATCACAAAATTTGGATTCAAGTTCCCTCTTCCAAATCGTCCAACTAACTGGCCACAAGAAAATTCATGATTAAGAAAATCATTAATCAATAAAAAATCTTAAAAAAAAATTCATAGTGATATATGTATATTATTATTTTAAAGTAATGGATAGGGAACTTCAAAGTTTCCGAACAAGAAAAGATACTTTGTTGACTTATGGAGACCTCATGCTTTATATTATAACATTGAGATTGGAAGTGCTATTAATCAATGACTAATATTAAAGAGAGTGAAAAAGAGCTAAAATTATGTGTAAATATTTTTTGACAGTGTATAAATGCACTAAAAAAAAAACTCAAAACTGATCAATTTTTCATTAAAAAATTTACTCATAATTACTTCAAATATTTATTAGGACTGTCTTTGACAGTCCATTGAACTACATACTTTATTTAGTACTATCAAAATTTTAATAGTCCAATATATTAAAAGGACTGTTAAAATTTTGACAGTTCTAATAAATAGTTGGACTAGTCCTGGATAAATTTTTAAGTAAAAAATTTATAAAAAAAATTTGGATCAGAACTGAATCTTTTTTGTAGTGCCTTTATCAAGGACCTATTTTTTTTCTTTAGGGTAGGAATGTTTCACAAGTCAATAAAAATAATGGAAAAAATGTCACTAATAAAACAACTTTTGGTACAACTAAAGCAAGTTAACACCAACCAACCAAGTGGGTCTAGGTACAATTATGTATTTGGAATTGGTAAGGAAGGTCCACCGGTTGTTGCGCGTCCGAGTAAGTTCCATCCATGAATTGGTCACTCTATAATTGATTTGACTTTTGGTTGCTGTCACTTTTCTTTTACATACACCTAGGTCTGGTTTGGTTCGTTGGAAAAAAAATAAATTCACTTCCTTTCTTTACCTTTTTTTTTTTTTTGAGAAATTATAATTTTTATCTATTTTACTTTTTGGTGTTTGAAAATGTCAACAAAAATTGGGAGAAAAAGTGAACACTTAAATGTTAGAAAATAATTTCTTGTTTGGATGGAGGGAACCATTTTTCCTCTAATTTTTTTTCTATTGGAAATTATTTTCTTTTCCTCCTCAATTTTTTTGGCACCCAAACATAGGAAAATAATGACTTTCTTTTCCCAACCACATGATTCCGCGAACCAAACAAGGCCCTAAAGGTCTCGTTTGGTTCGGAAAAAAAATAAACTTTAATTTTTTGTGTTTTTTTTAAAAATATATTTTTATTTTCCAACATTTTTTTAAAAAAATAAATAAATAAACTGAAAGAAAAATTAAATTTTTAGAGGTGGGAAAGTAAATTCTTGTCTGGATAGAATTTTTTTTTTTTTTCTATTTTATTCTTATGAGAATCATTTTTCTTCCTCTTCATTTTTATTCATATTCAAACACAAAAAATGAATGACTTTTATTTTTCAAAATTAAGATTTCGCGAACCAAACTTAGCCCTAGAGTTAGAAATTTTATACTATCAATATCTCGTGCAGTCCGATAAAGCCAAAACATAGCAGGAGATAAATGATATTTGATACAAGAATTTTTATAACATTTTGTAAAATTTACTAAATTAGCACAACATGCCTATATCAGACTGCCATTTCTAACCATACCAAAATGACCGGAAAAAAACAAACAAATATAATTTAATTATGAAAGCTACATTTGATATTTACTATTTGAAATAGAGGGTTAGATGAGAACCAAAATAGTCCAGTCCTGATGCAAACTCAATATATCGTGGGGGCAATATCGGAACACATGACAAAGAAACAATATGTTGACAAATAGTTTATGAAGCAGAAAATTTGCTGTACATATAATTTTTTTTTTATGGGAATAAAAAATTAGAATTTGATTTTTTTCTGTAATGTTTGATTAAAAAAAAAGGCATTTAAGAAAGATCATTTAATTTCTTCCAGTTTGATCGGTGCTGAAAAGAAAAGAATAAATATATAAATGTTTCAATAATATTCTTACATTTTAAAATAAAAATAACATGAAAAAAATCCATAAGTAATAGGTGAAATAGATAATAACACATGAGTAGGACTAATGTCGTCCTAAATTTTAGTAATAAATGCTAAAAAATAAATCTCATGGTTTCTGATAGGAATCATCTTCCCTCCTATTTAAAATAGTTTTCAAGCTTATGGCTACCAAACAAAGAAAAGAAACAACTTTTTTTCTGAATAAAAATGGTCTAAGAGCATCAATAGTAGGCTCATCCCAATTTTTATATTCTAGATTCAGAATGTAAGAACTCATTTTGTAGAATAGTAAGGCTCCAGGCTCAATTTTAGATTATATATTTTATATTATTATTTACCACATTAATTTTTGACCCCAACCTTTGGGACCAAATGTCATTTTATTATTTTTCTATTATTTTTATACAAATCCAATCTATTTTAGATTTATTTTTTTTATTATAGATTAGGGTCTCAAAATATATTTTTGAGATTCATCTATTAATGATGCTGTTATTCTTCTTACAAATCCAGATTCAGAGAAGATGTGTGTTTTTTCAAACGTCACAGTAAGAGGTGCCATCACCTTATCAATATACTTGGCACGTTTAACGAAAAGAAAGGAGGGTCCACTTGTCATACAATGGTTGTATCAAATACAACCATCTGAATAACAGTTTTTTTTTTTTCCCAGTACGGAAGGACAACTGTGAAGGCTTCGACTTTTCAAATTGTCTCTACTGGTATGGAATGGCTTAGCTGTGCAAATACAAAACAAATAATACTATTAATCGGGATACAAAAACACTATATTTAGGTGATTACAGACGAGCCTCTCTTATGGGCCAAGATATGAAATCCAACACGTCCCGATATAGACCAGTCCTGTCACATGGGTAAGGCCCGGGCTCGCCGGCCCAATTGACAATGAGAGACAACAATGAAGATGGTAGCAGACTTTTCACCAGTTTCAGAAGAAAAGGAAGAGAGAAAAAATTGGTCTAGAAACATTGCAGATGAAATAATATCATGTATGGCCACAATATACGTGCACCATATTTTAGAATATGACTGTAACATTTTCTCAATCTCAAGCTAAATAAATAGCTGTAGATAGTAATCACACCATATAACCCTATGAAGGAAAGAAAGTTGATCCAAAAATTCTACAACACACTAAACAGAAGAGCTTAAGGTCAACCAGCCATCACTGCCTGTGGCCTTTTGCTGTTTCCCTGCAGCATCTGACGAAGGTGATGATACCCATTCCTGTAATGCTCCAGAGAGAAGCACAGCTGCCTTATCGCCTCCCTCTTACCTTCAGCCCCGTCGGAGATTGCAATCCTCTGCCTCTCTACCTCTTCTTCCAGCTCCTTGACTCGCTCCGTGAGCTCCCTGCCGACTCCTCTTGCCTGCTCGATCTCCGATACCAACTTGACATGCTCCAGGTGCAACTGATTCATGTGTTCATCCATATGACTGGTGTGATCATCTCGACTCCTCATTTCGTCGTTGAGCGCACTGATGCGGGCTGCCGTCTCGTCCTTCTCTGCTGTCAGCGTGTCAACCTGCAGCCTGAGCCCATCTAGTTCTCGATTCAGCTCACAGTTTTCTCTCTCTCTGTCTGAGCAAAGAACTGCCTTCTCAGCCTCCAGCTGTATAAGCTTCGCCGAGAGGGAGGAGTTGGACAGGGAAAGAATGGAAATTTCTGTTTCGAGTGCCGACTTCTCCAGCGAGAATCTATCAGCAGATGCAACTGAAGTGGCTTTGAATTCTTCAATAAGGTTTTGTTGCATCAAGATCCTAGCTTCAACTTGTTTCTTTTGCTGCGAGATCTTCTTCACCTCCGATTTTAACTCCTCGATGAGTTCTTTAAGGTCTATAATATCAGCTTCAAGGCGCAACTTCTCTTGAGAGGACTTTTCAGATTCCTCGGCTAGCTGTGCTTTATACTGCTCGATTTCCAGATCCTTAGCTGAAATGAGTCCTTTCAGATCCTGAATTTCTCTTTCTTGGTCATTCAACTGAGTAACTGACTCAACCTCCTGTGTTTCCAATCCAGAGACGTCGGTATTATCAATGCAGAGCTCTATACTGGAAGCTTCTGAAGATAAATTGTTCTCCTTGAGCTTTTGGTGAAGGCTCATGATCTCTGATTTTGAATTCTGAAGTTTCTCATTTGCAGCTAGGCAATCATTCTCCAGTACTGCAATTTTTGAGATCAAATCTGCATGCTTCTCGTTGGCCAATTGTCCACATTTCTCATGTTCACTAAGTTTCTCTTTCACAATGCAAAGTTCATTCTCTAACTCAAAAATCCTCTGTTGCAACCCAGAAGAGATTCGATCACCATCACCATCAACATTCACCTCTTTGACGTCATCTGAATCAGAGTCAGATTCTGAAGATGACGAGGATGATCGATCACTTCCCTTCCTGGAAAGATCAGAGCTCCCACCTGAGCCAAGGAAGAATTCAAATCCAGGAGCCCTTGCAGTTGGCTTGGGAACAGCTGGCTTTAGCTCAGGGGTGCGGTCAAAGGTGGGAAGCGATGGAGATGGTGGTTCAGAGCCAAAATCAGAGCCACTCCAAGAGCCTTGAGAACGGAGATCAGACTGGAGATTCTTCCGAAGTTCACCAGTGACATGATCATAACGCTCGGCAAGGGCTCGATACATGCGGTAGAAGGCCTCAACATGGGAGACGAGCTCCGGACGCTTCTGATAATACATCTCAGCTTTCTTTGCGAATGAATCCCCTTCGTCCTCAATTAATTTCAGCATTTCTTTGACATAACGGTCCATTTCTAAGGTTCAAGGAGTTTAAATCATTTAGAAGCTATCTTACAAAAGGAAACACGCATTGTTCATAGCTATTACTTCTGTGGTTGTGGAATTTAATCAAATCCATAATTTTTGCAAGATGAGATACCAACAAATTGAATCGAAAAAAACTAAGAATCTGTTTAGTGCGTTCACAGATCAAAAACATGTAGATGTTAAATGGTCGAATAAAAAAGACTATAAAATGAATTCTTCTCAATAGGAACTTGCTAATGAATGAAAAAATATTGGATTTATTCGATTTTCACACAACACTCAACTACTTAAAAAATTAACTTGGAAAGTAAATAGACATGCATTTAATAGATTCTATAATAAAATAATGCAACTATTAAATAGTCTAATAAAAATAAGAATAAGGGTAGAAAATAATCCTTCTTAATATAAACTTATAATTAAGGAATGAATGGAGAAAGAGTCGCGTACATGACAATTTTCAGACAACATTGAACAATTACTAAAAGTTAGGATAATAAAATTTTGGGTTATTTACACTAACTACCCCTAAGTTTTGGACTTATTACACGGGGTACTCCTATTTTTAAACTAATTACACTGACCACCCCTATGTTTTATGTTTATTACACGGGGTACCCCTACTTAAAGATAAAAATGAAAAGTTATAACACTAACTACCCCTATTTTTTTTTTCTAAAGGGAGGGGTGGTCAGTGTAATTAGTTTAAAAGTAGGGGTACCCCGTGTAATAAGTCCAAAACTTAGGGGTAGTTAGTGTAAATAACCCTAAAATTTTGATGTAAATTAATTACCCAACATCAAAATGCTCTATTACCCCTTCTACCTCTTCTGCCTTTGCACAATAACACATTAGCAGAAGGAAATCTAGCTAGATTTAAAAAAATGAAAGTAACATTAAAGGGAGCAAAATGATTGAGAAACATGTATGCAGAGTGCACGAGTGTGTATGCATGTGTGCTCACGTGCATGTGTTTTGTGACTTTACCAAGTTTAAAGATTGTAGGGTTCAGACTCTTAACACACATCATTATAAAGGAAATAGAGAATTTTTCTCATTACAGTTATAGGCAAAGATGTCACACAATAACACATTATTCATAAAGTAATATCATAAATTGAGAATGTTTAAGGTTTACCTTCAAGATTTTCTGAGAGCCATTTGGAATTTTTAGGACTAATATGACTATCCCACCACCAGGAATGAGATTTTTTAGAAATCATCCTCCTCATTTTCCCATTCGACTTCTGTCCCGCTGTAGCAGAACTCATTTTCTATTATATCTGAAATAGAAATATGGAGCAGTTAGAAGTTAGAACAAATGAGAGTATAGATGGAACACATTTGAATGGAGATATGAATCAGAACTGAATGTTGAATCTTCTGTTAGAAATATGAGAGAGTGGTCATAAAACAGGATAAAATGCTAAGTGATCACAGACATTTCAATAAGTACTGCTGAGCTCTCAAACCGTTGGCCATGGGCGGATCGAATTGTTTTTATATTGTTTTTATTTTTGATTTTTTTTTATATAGGTTAGTCCACCTCTAGTCCATCCGAATCTGTTGTAGCACAGTTTCTGGATCCGCCCCTGCAATTGGCCAATATTTAATTCAGAATCCACCGTCCTATCGTTTGAGACATCTAATTGGCTTGGTTTTGGGGTCAAAGACCTCGGACATCTCTACCCGTTCAGTATAAATCTCGGTAGAGAATCATATTTGGATACATGATTTGTTTTTGTTTTTATTTACCTTCTATGTTGTAGGAAATACTTGAAAGTAAAGATATCTTGGACAAATTTATGATAGTCAGGTGGTTTCATAATGGGATTTCCATGAGGATACAAGACAGGAGCGGCAACAAATTTTGGATGCAAAGGTATGAGCTTACAATCTTGGATTCTCAGCTTAGACTTCATACCAAATGGAACTTAAAACACATAAAAACCTAGCTATAACTGAAATTTCTACTAGCTGTACACAAATTAAAAACTGGAAGCCTCTTCCAGCCTTTTTCATGTAAGACCTTGCAAATAATATCAAAAGCAGAGGACTTAATTATCATATATCATATCAACATGGTCCCAACGTGAAAAGGATTCGGGATGGTAGCATAACCATCAACCAAGCCCTTCTCCAATCTCAATGGGGTCAGCAATGGAGATAAGAAAGCTAAATAAGAGAATTGATAAATTTTAAGACAGTTTTTTGAGCTGACGTCAACACTCGCTAGCCCAGGTAGCTACGAGCATGAGGGAGTCATCCCATTAAACTTAGATGGCCAGTTGGAGGGTAGGTAGATCTACATTGTGACTGGTGCAGTTTAAGCTCATGCAATCAAGGAACACCTCCCCAGTTCCCCAAGACTATAAAGAGTAGATGTAGAGGTAGCATGATGGAATTTGTTATAGGGAATTTCATCTCGAAGACACATCACGACAAAGAGAGAAAAGAATGATGTTCCATAGATCCAGGACAGCAGCATGAATTTAATATTTCATCTAGAACCATTATGGAAAATAAGAACGCAAAATCAAAGAGGATTTGTGGTTGTCCATAAATAGCATCTGCTGAGCACAATATTTCACAGTATTGTCACTTGTCAGGACAATTCATGACTAGAATTTGACAAAGTGAACAACAGACAGGAAAATGAAAAAGATGTTAGACCTAAACCTAAGCATTTGGTCAAGGTATGGGTCATCAATCTGATGAGCATATGTAAAGGAATAAGAGCATATAAAAAGTTTCATCATGGCATGCTGTTTGATGGGTCAGGCAAATGACTTGACTGTGGTTATTAGATGCATGCAGCAAGGGTCAACTATTTAGTTTGGATCCGCATTGATCTAACAAACTCTCCTGGAGAAGCATATTGTTAATACAGCTATGATTGTATGAGGAAGGCTAACTAACAGCTAGTAATAGAGCAATGTCAAAAAGTACATTTTTGTGATAGTCAAGATAGAAAACTAGTCGGATACTGTAAGCCCCTGATTTTTCAAAAATATTAAAATTGGGACTTTTCACAATTTTCTGGAATTTTCTGGAAATTTTCTGGAATTAAAATCAGGGTTTTGAATTATTACCTAATTTTTAATTAATAATAAACAACATTAAAATATTGTAAAAATATTATTTTTGGGTGTAAAATGGAAAACTGGACTTAGGGTAATTTTTCTGGAATTTATCGGGCCCCGGACCAAATTTTAAATCACCTAAAACTATTTAATTAATTAATTAATTGTTATTATTATTATTAATTATTATTATTATTTTTTATTTTTTTTATTATTATTATTTATATTTAATTCCGGCCCAGCCCACCATTCCAGCCCGGCCCAGCCCATTGGGCCCGAGCCCATCCGTCTAGCGGGTCGGGTCGGGTCGGGTCCGCTTGAACCCGACCCGCCCGGACCCGACTGACCCGTTCCCCTTCTCCCCGCAGCCCGCGCATCCGCCGCCGAGTCCGCCGCGCCCGGCCGTTCCGCACGCCGCTGCGAGCGCCGTGCCATGGCCGCCACGACCCCGCAACCGCCGGCCGACCTCCCCTCTCTCCTCCCTCTCCCTCCCCTATATTAAACCCTTCAACCCCCCCCTCCGGCCACCACGACCCCGCCGGCTCACCCCCTCTGCTCCGCCGCTCCTCCGCTCCGCCGCGTCGTCAGCCACCGGCGCCGCCCGCTGCAGCCCCCGCCGTTCCCGCCCAGCTCCGCCGCTGCTCCGCCAGCAGCCGACCCCGCAGTAGACAGCAGCGGCCGCCCCAACCGTCCCCGGCCGCCGTGCCCGCGCCGCCGCCTCCGCCAGCAACGCCGGCGCCGCCCTCGGCCTCCCCCGCAGCGGCGCCGCCCTCCTCCGCCGCCCAAGCTGCCGCCTACGGCCGACACACGTCGAAACCCTAACCCTAGCCCTAATTCTTCTTCGCGTGTCCGACACGAGTCGGACACGACTCGACCCTGATTTTCGGGTCCCCTTCAGGTACGCGTAACTTTCGCCTCGTAGCTCTGTTTCCAATTCCGCAAATTGCGTTGTGAAGCCTGTATGACCCTCTCGGTGTCCGGACAAACTGTTCGGGGCATCGCGTCCTGTGGTGATCGCACACCGCGATCCAAAAACAGGAAAAACCAGACCATGTTTCACCCCGGAACTGAGTGCGCCCCGCCAAACGGGACGACTTGGTCGCGTGCGGTCTTCACAGATACGTACGCATCATCGATACGGACGTGTGAGTTTTCGTGGAAGCTGATTCGGGTGTGCGTGCACACCGGAATCAACGCGTATCCGCGGACATCGCCCCGTATCCGCCTTTTCGGCAATTCACCCTAACTTCGTGCACACACGTCGGATCGAGACGAAACTTGCGCCATCGGACTCGTAGCGATACGCTGGTCCTGTGGGTCAAGTTTGGTTCGATTCTGAGAACGTTGACGAAATCGCGTGTCGTGGGCCCCACAGGCCCCGCTCGACGGGCGATTTTGTGTTCGGCTCATCGGAATCCAAATCTGGAAGTTCCGTTGGGTTCGTATCAGCGTTCCTGACCTGTTGACACTAAGTTTGATGAATTTGGAGACCTTTGACCCGGACACGTTTTTCGGTGCAAAGCGGGCCCACCGGCGGACCCGTTTTGACCCGAAACTGCCGTTTTGCCCTTGTCTCCAAATTGGACCCAAGGACAGGCGTTTCTAGCTATTTGACATCTTCTGAGCATGATGGTAATGTCTATTTCAGCTTTTGGACTCATCTCTGAAAATTTCTCCCGAGAGCCAATATTAATCGGATCCAAACAACAGGCAAGTACCTGCACTTCAAGTTAATCTTTATATATTGTGATAATTAATTCCCTGCCATACATGTACCCTTGATGTTTACACCTAGTGTTAGAAATACTGAATTTCATGTCTTGAATATTGGTAGTTCCTGTCTTGTTTTTCATGTCGGGTGGGAGAATACCTAGAAGGCATGTAGTTTACCCTTTCCCCTGTATTGTCTAATAGCTGTTGGTACACGACTGTCCATCAGCCGGATCTCGATTGTATTGTCTAATAGCCGTTTATGACGGCCGGATTAGCCTTATAAACCCCTACATGCCAACTATGTATTCTAAAAACAAACACAAGTTCACACAGATAGTTCTGGTCATGTTATATTTCTTGCTGGCTATTGTAGTTTCATTTCTTGTTTCATCTAGTTCTGTTTCTCATATTCCTGTTTACAGTTTGACTCTGAGATAATAATGTTCTGTTATGCTGTTTCTCAACATGATATCAATATTTAATTGTCATAAAATATTTAGTTTAATCTTGTTGTGCACTGTGTACTTTGCTCCTTTCCTGACTGGATCTGTTGATTTAGGCGATGATGAGAACCTTGCCCCCACCTATTATGGCCCCTATGAGTTAGCAGGTGACACATAAGAGGAGCCGGTTCCCACACAGGAGACTACCTTTGAGGAGGAGTAGCCAGTTAGTTATTATTTTATTTCCTTTCAGCATATACTCGGGTTTGTCCCCGATTTACCTCTGGCTTGTATTAACTGTGGATTGGTTGTCACAGATTAAATATTATGAAATCTTAGCATTCCTATTTCCTGTGATTATTCTTACATGTTCATTATTGTGGATGAGATAGATACTTTTTGATCCCAGAACTGACCTAGACAGCGTACTACCGCCGACACTGCGGCGTAGGCTGGACGTGCCCACGCACTCGTGCCCGAATAACCGGGTGCGGGTCGTGACAGATACAATTATCAGAGAGATGGAGTACTTGATGAAATGTCTCATCTAATACTTACATATAAACTAGTCGGATACTATTGAGTACATATGCCAATGCTGTGAATGGATAAAGAGAACAGAGATTCTGAATAGCCAGCTTAAACCATGTGTATTCCTGACATAATAATTCACAATATTTGACTAGTTCATAACTTCAATACACAGAGCCTACACACAAATTCTCTCTCTTTGGTTAATGAAAACTCCTTATATAATAGAAATTTGATATTGCAACCACCATACTAGTGCTTCAAGGTGTTGACTAAGTCTAATAAAATTTATTAAACTCTAAAATTTGTTGGCCAATCATTAACTTATTGAATATGTGCATGCCAAATTGCATTGACATCTAACTGATAAACATTTGTCCCATGACTAATGCCTTTCAGTAATCCATCTTAAATAACTGGACCTTCACACTCTGCCATGTGTGTCAAGACTCCAAGCACTTAGTTAGGTGAGAGGTGCATGGTCAATGCATCCACATCAAGAATGGGAAGTGGGAACCAAGAAAAGTCACAACATGGGCATATGGACGGATAGAGGCAAGTATGAGACCACATGGAAGATCAATAAATGTACTCATTTCCAGTTTTCAGCTTTTAATAAAAAGAGGCAACTCATTTGATGTTGGGAAAAACAATATATTGAACAGCTATACAAGATTTATTGCAGGGCCTAGTGTACTGGTGTGCATGTTCATTACAGAAATATGCAATTGACTATCTAAAATCATCTCTACAGCATAATAATATAATTAGAGGTTTGAAACAAGCTAATGGAGGGAAATTACATAAGATATACTAAGGTTTCTTGCTAGAACGCAAAACTTTTAAGATATAGCTATAAAATTTCCCCATTCCCCTTTCAAATATAGAACGTGAGTACCCTTGTAGATATTAGAAACAATTGAGTTTTAAAATTTAGCTTTAAACCAATATTTGTCAAGTCTAAGAATGAAAACTCGAGAAGTATTGTGTAAAGAGGACTGCATAAATAAATAATCAAAGTTTACATTCATCTAGGTTCTAAAAAAATAAGAAAGGGTAGAATAAAGAAAGATAGCAAAGGGGGAAGAGGACGTCTCACTTGAAAGAATCAATAACTATCAAACTATATTCTTCTACTTTCACCTCTTCCACAATATGCAACATATCATTTAGTTTATATATGTATATGTCAAGTATCAGTTTTTATTATATCCTAGAAATTGAAACCTCATTGTGTGTTTTCATGCTATAATACATCCGGTTTATCTATTCTCGAGAAATTTACTTTTCAGAACTTGGGTCACGGTCTAAATTGCCAATTAAAAGTAGCATTATTGACATGGGGGGGGGGGGGGGGGGTTGGTTATTTTACTCGCTAGAGAAAGATATGATTTGTTAATGAATATGTAGAGTAGAATAATAGGATGTTGTTTATTGATGAGAAGACTATATATATAGGAGAGGCTAATCACTCTCTCTATCATTCTACCCGATGTGGGACTAAAGTCCATTACTAATACTAATACTTAACACCCTCTCTCAAGCTGGAGCATATATGTCAATCATGTCCAGCTTGTTACACATAAATTGAACCAGAGGACCCAAAAAAGACTTCGTGAAGATATCAGCTATCTGATACCATGTAGAGTAGAATAATAGGATGTTCTTTATTGATGAGAAGGCTATATATATATATATATATATATATAGATAGATAGATAGATATATAAGAGGCTAACCCTTCTCTCTATCATTCTACCCGATGTGGGACGAAAGTCCATTACTAATACTTATTAGAATACATCATAAAGGAAAATGAACATTTGACATAACAAGAAAAGGAAGCCAATAAAGCTTGCCATGTAAGTTGAGGATTATCAGTGCTATTCAGTGTTCCCATTTTCCTTAGTGTCTGGTAATACCAGCCACAATTGGCACAACTGGAATTTGACAGTATTCTGACCCCAACTGGCAAAAAACAGAAAACTTTGGCAAATTCAGAGATTTGGGTAATGAGTAGTATTTTACGATACCACTAACTGCACCAAAAGTTAAATAGTTTAAAACCTTGGTGTTGGTTGAAATCCCCGAATACAGGCCAATATCAGTTCTATAACCACAAAAACAAAGCCTTTAACCTAAATTTTTGTGTGGGTATTTGAAAGATTGAGAATCCTTCTCTTCTGGTTAGCTCTACCGAATGCCATGTTCTATGTAACATCAATAAAAACCATATCCTTCTTTGTAGCTTCAATCCCAATCTTACCGATTCTTTAGCCGAAAGTTAAGAAGATTTCGGTTTCAACCACTGACCGAAACCAAAATATAGGCCAAAATACCGGACAAATTAAGAAACTGATGCTAGCATTCCAATATTACTGGTCATATGGAACTGTGGCCCATCTATCACTACTCTTTCAAATCGAAAACTTAAAATAAGAATGGTGGTGCCGATTACAACTATGGCTCCAAGTCCAACTATCATGTTACTCTTTAGAATATTAATTAACTCTGATATCTACAAAAACTAGGCAGGGTCAAGCAACATGTATCATTATATAAAAAACTATATCATGACATAAATGCCCTCCACAAACAGGTAAAAGGTGCATTGCATTGTTCATCCTTGTCGGCATACAACTGTCAACTGGGACAGAAGTGGAAGTTGATAAATAAATAAATAAAGTTAACAAATGTCACCTGATCGTGAGGAAATATTCCAGCTAATATTCAGAGAAGTCCAGAAAATTCCCACCTGTAACAAGCCATCAGAAGTATTAATATTTGCTGAGTGGAAATTCCATTAAAAGGCTATTTATTATTTAGTTTTTATTATACGTTCCCTTTTTGCAATTCTAGGTCAATATTCGTCCAAAAAATAAAGAAAATTAGTCAAAAAAAAAAATAGAAGGAAGTTCACTATTTAGGTCTTGTTCAATTTAAAAATCAAGAAAACCAGTCAAAATTAGTCTTTCTTTATCCTAGGAAAAAAAACAATTAGTTTTAATTCTAAAGTTTGATTTTGCAATTCCAGGCCAATAATTGTCTAAATATTCAATAAGAAGTCAAAATTAGTCTTTTAACCAATATTTTGTCTAAAAAGTCAAGAAAATATTCAAAATTCTCTCAATAAAAAGGAAAAAATGTTTAAAAAATAAAAATATTATATTATATTTTCTCATAATATAACGGAAAACAAAGATTCTTCACAATCTAATCATCTTCTCAGCTTGATCTTTGTAATTCCAGGACAAACTATGATAAAAAAAAATCAAGAAAAAAAAAACCTCTTTCATAATAAAAGGAAAAAAAGGCCCTTTACTATTTTAAGTTTTTTTTCCCACTATTTCATTTTTACAATTCCAGACCAACAATTGTCTAGAAAAATTCACGAAAATAGTATTAAAAACATTTAGAGGAAAGTAAAGGCTCTTTCAATTCTCCCAATTCCAGAACAAATTTCGTCTAAAAAACATTTAAGAAAGAAGCAAGAAACTTTTTTTTTATAAGATAAAGGAAATTAAGGCTCTTTGTTATATAAATTTTCTCCTCAGTTTCGCTCTTGCACTTCAAACAGAAACTGGTCTAAAAAATCAATGAAATAACCTAAATTACTCCTTTTTCTCGCAATTTAAAGGGAAATAAAGCCACTTTCCATTTTCCCCAATTCCAGAACAAAAAAACGTCAAGAAAGGTCAAGAAAACAGTAAAAAATCAGTCTTCAAAGCCGTAAAAGCCATCAAAAAAATGAAAAAGAAGCCAACTTTACAGCCGAAATGGACTAAAAATCCAAAAACAATTCGAATCGAACGAAAAATTACCAGAAATAATCAAAGCATCTGATGGAATCGAATCGGAAGAAAAAAATAGTTGAACAGTGGAAATTAGCGAGTCCCCTCTCACTGCCAACTTCTCCAGAAAGTGAGCTCGTCTTTACATAGAAACCGGCTGCTACTTGAAATGACCATGCTACCCCCCACAATTATTACACTCCCATTTGTCAAATGTTTGTGCAACAGTAAAAAAAAAATTGTACCGAACTCGGCTTCTATGGCTAGTGAGATGAGTATAATTTTTAGATGTAAAACAGTAAATTCAAATGACGTATAATATAGTATGTACAAAAGTTTTATATGTATTATCGAACATTAAAAAAAAAAAATTTTGATTGAACATAGTCGTTCACTCGCTCGTGCTTAGTCATATAAGAATACTAAAATAGGCCGGACGCGCTACCTCGGATTATTACGTGTCCGCGTCAAGTATGGTTGAAGTAGACACGGTGTGCAATAAATTTTTTTTTAGGGCATGTGATAAGTTGGTAGATATCATTCGGGTTAGATTATTATTGGTTTGGTGTTGTAAAATTACGATTGGTGAAAGAATAGACTAGAACATGTTAAGTCAATTTCACAACATTTATTAGTACGAATAATATACGCGTCTCGTCTTTTAACTAAGATAAAGATTTCATTGTCTTTCTTTTTTTTTCTTTTTCTTAGAGAGATGATACCATTTCACAAGCAAATCATCTTCCATCTTTTATAATATAATAAAATTTTAAAACTACTAAAAAATAAGTCGTCTAAGTCGTATGTATAAATATCATCAATTTATTTTTTTTCAAAATAATATTACATAAAAAAATATTAAAAAAATTAAATATGTTATACGTAACACTACAAAAATTCAAAAACTCAGTCAACCAGCTATAATACTTCCCACCTTAACCACATGAGTTACAAATACTTTTTATTTATAATTAGATAATATTACGTAGCTAGCCGTGTTCAAGACTCTTTATAAAAAATAAAAATATATCCACAACTAATTGTAATTAAATTATAATCACATATAAAAAAATATAATTAAAATATAAAAATATATATACTAATTTTTAAATTAAATATATTTAAATATTTTATATTAATATCAGAAAACAAATTGTTTTACGTACAACGTACGTGAATTTACTAGTACCAATAAATAGTAAACAAATAGTATATTATGTTCTCCACCAAAATTAATAGAGATGTTCATGCTTCCCCTTAAAGGTTATCACATGTCAAATTAGTGGTCAGATTTAGTATGGATGTTCATTAAATCATTTCCAAAGTGATTTTGGGTTAAATAAAAAATGACACGTGATAACTCTTGAGTGGAACAATAAATTTTTACTAGTTTTGGTGGATGAAAAAAATTTGACTCAAAAAATATATTTCAAATTTAGTGTGCATCTTTATTAAGAATTAAATTTGGTTTTATTTTCGTAATACATCACTAAAGGACAACTTAAAATGTCCCTCGTATGATAGTTTTAATTTAAAAAATAGTAATAATTCAAAAAACTAAAAAATTATTATAGCAAAATCAATTTATATTAAATTAATACAAACAAAACAAGTTTACCTAAATTAAAAATAAAGACACAGACCGCCAACTCAGTTGGCAAAAAACAGACACAGCTAACACATGTATAGCAAAAGACGAACGTGGACCCCAATCTGGACCCACTGTCCAATTTTTGCCAACTGTGTTGGCCAGCCAACTTAGTTGGCATAATTTGGACAGTGGGGCCCACGGGTTGGGCTGGTTTGGTTTGGTTTGTTTTATAATTTTTTTAATTAATTATGTTTTATTTTTTTAATTTAAATTTTTTCTATTTTGTTTTATTTTGGATTTTAATTTTGTTTTTTTTTATTTAGTTTAGTTTTGAAATTTGTTTTAAAAAAATTACTTTAACGAAATAAAATTTAAATAAATTAATCGTAAAGAAAAATTTAGAAATTTTAAAAAAAAACGGTTTGAATTTTTTTTTTAATTGTAAAGAAAAATTTTATGTTTGCAATGTTCAAACTGTAATGGTTTAAGACACATTAGAAGAAGATGTACCAACCAACCAAGAGAATAAATGCACTGGCACATATTTTCTTAGAAAAGTTATAAGTTCATTGATGTAATTTTATTTCTAATACATAAATTTCTAATAAAACCTAGAAGTACAAGATTTTCATTCTCTGCCTCTTGTCATTCTGCCATTCTGTCATAATACCTACGAGACATTGGCCTAAGACCAAGTCTATTTCTTCTTTTTACTGTATCCCCGGATCTCTCCCCTGACAATGGTACCCATGGATCAAATTCATCAGCCTCTTGTGTTTGCACCGACGATGTTGGTGTCACAAATAACTGAGTAGCTGTATCAAACTGTGGTACATCAAATATAGAAGTGGCCATCTGCATGTAATAATTCCAATAGTCACCACAAGGCTGTAACGTCCCCTCGTCCGCCTCTCGGTCCATCTGTGGGGTACGTGCCTGTGACGTCCCCTCGCTCGCCCACTGATAAGTGCCCTCGTCCGCCCACTAATAAAAATCAAACCAAACCAAACCAAAATCTAAATTTTAAACCCAAATAAAAATCAAAGCAAAATCCAAAACTAAGCTGAATCAAAAAAACTAAATAAAAAAATCAAAATCGAAAACTAAACTAAATAAAAAAAACAAAAACATAATTAATTAAAAAAAACTCATAAAATAAACCAAATCAAACCAAACCACCCCAACCAAGCGGATCCCACTGACCAATTTTTGCCAACCTTGTTGGTCGAAATTGTACAGGATTGGCAAAAATTGGACAATAGGATCCACTTGCTCTACACGTCTGTACACGTGTTCGCTGCGTTCTGTTTTCCGCCAACTGAGATGGCAGACTGTGTCTTTATTTTTAATTTAGATAAACTTATTTTTATTTACATTAATTTAATATAAATTAATTTTGTTACAGTAAATTTTGTGGGGAAAAAAAAAACATAAAACAGGTTTAGATGCACATCCACTTGAGATTTGCAACGAGGTCTCTATACAATTAATTTGCAAATACATTTTTTTTAGAGGTAATGGGTGAGAGGGGCAATTTCGGAAGAGAAGAAAAAGGGTTAGGAAGAACTTTCTTCCTCGTGGATCACACCCCACTGTGAAGGGCTGGGCCCGTCGGGGCCCACACGCCAGCAATTTATGGAGCCTGTCAACGTAACTTGCAGGCGCGGGATACATTTCAAATATTGCTTTTTCCTACAAAGCCACCATGGGAAAAATCTGAATTATTAGTAAATGACCAATGAGCCCGTAACAATATAATGTTTATCTGGAAAAAAGGGAGGGTATTTCTGTCAAAAGCATAAAATATAGAGATGATTTAGCGCGGGGAATACAAGTTTGGAGCAAAAATTTAAGCACTAGGAGACGAGAGAGAATGGGGCCTAGGTTGCTTTTGTGGTCGGGTGAAGGGCCTTAGGGCCGGTTCGGCACTAAAAACAACTAATATGTTACAAATATGTTTATGACTTCTGGTTCGAAGACCTACAAACTCAGTCCAAAAATCCGCACCCCATCTACACCAGCTCGCACCTGCACCGACTGCCCTTATGTTAATTCTCCACCACACGAGAATTAACATACTTTTCTTATTGCTCGAATCCGCACCCTATGGTGGATGCCTCCCCCCTTAACCACTTGTGTGTGTGTGTGTGTATATATATATATATATATATATATATATATATATATATGTGTGTGTGGTAAACGAAATATGAACCATAGTGCTCATATTCCTACATCCCATGTGCACCCATATATATATATATATATATATATATATATATATATATATATATATATATATATATGTGTGTGTGTGTGTGTGTGTGTGTGTGTGTGTGTGAGTGAGAGAGAGGAAGGATCGGCATTCTCGTAAATAGTGAATCTCCATCCATCTCCATAATAGCATCCGTTGGATGTTGTTTAAGTCATCTAATCTTAACCATTGAGTTAAACCATTTAACTAAACGGTTAAGATTAGATGACCTAAACAACATCCTACGGCTCCTATTTCGAAAATGGACAGGGATACAAAGATAGCGGAGATGTCGATCTCTCTCTCTCTCTCTCTCTCTCTCTCTCTCTCTCTCTCTCTCTATATATATATATATATATATATATATATATATATATATATATATATATAAGTAGTTGATTTGGATGAGGGTTAGAACAAGAGAGGAAACAATTAAATTTTCAAGGAAATTAAATTGGATGATGTGCGAGCCAGTGGGCCACAGAACAAGCCTTCCAGTCGGAACATGGGTGTAGCAGAATGTGTGGACCAAGTGCAGCAGTGGAGCGAGCTTTCCAAGCAAGTGCAGGTATTGGGACTGGTTGTATCCTACGGACTGGATGGGCCTACTGGACAAGTTTGTGTCCTTCAGAATCGAGTTGTATGATGCGTGTGCCATTCAGGATACTGCTTGTATTAGGATCATCTCCGTCGTGGATGGCCCTAACGGGCCCTACGGGGTATTGCTTGTATTAGGATCATCTCTGCCGTGGATGGTCCTAACGGGCCATTCGGGGTATTGCTTGTATTAGGATCATTTCCGCCGTGGATGGCTCAAAGGGTTGATTGTGTAAACGGCTTAATTAATAGAATTCCCTTCTTCCTTCCACCCCACCCGCTTTTGTTGCAGCCAAAATGATCATGAAGAAACTTGTGAATGGGTTTGATACTGCTTATTTGAAAACCGAAACAAGCTTAATTTTTTTTTCCTCCCAGCCAAACAACATACAACAGTTTTCTATTTACAGCAACAAAAGTTCAATCATTTACACACAACCCACCACTTACTTCAATCATTTTCTCTCGTTACAAATCTTCTTCAAATTGTCAAATTTCGCATCAATTCTGATAAACTTGTCCATGTATCGCTCAAACCCAAGAAGAAACACAGATGAAAATAAGATGATTAGGAAAACATAAGTTATCAATTGGAAAGGAAAACAAAAAAATTCAGTTGACTGAGATGTTTGCATTTCATATTCGACAAGTTGCATCAAACTAATATGATTCCAAGACAATGTACAGATTAAATCCAAAATTCTCCAGCATACACTTGCAGATAGAGATCCCAAGAGGAAGACTAAAATTTGTTTTCAGTAGATAGGAGCAAGATCAAAGCATATAAGACTTCAGTGAGATTTGAGTATTTCCATGATGAGTATATGAGTTCTTACTCTGGAAATTGGGAACCAAATCGATCTATTTGAACAAACTACGTCCTTGAGAACACCCACTGGACCAGCAAGATCCTCTTCCAGTATCATTACTAGATGAATCTTAGCTGTTGCCCCTGGGCACCAAACTTCCATGTGGACAAACGAGAAAATCGTTGCAATGATAGATAGCCATAACAATCACCATACACATTTCTGATGCTTCTAGGACATTCATTCCACAGATATCTTAGTCCAGATAAATGACTTTTCTTTCCTACTGGGACTAGTAATCCTAATCCAAACTCCTTCCATACTATCTTAGCTAAGATCTAGGGTTACCATACTATCTTATCTTAGCTAAGATCTAGGGTTACCATACTATCTTATCTTAGCTAAGATCTAGGGTACGAACAACAAAACAAAAAATAAAGCACACGATAATATAGTTTGCTAATATCAAAAGAGGGGTAAAAACTTCTAATGGCGCCATAGCAACTAGACCGCCAAATCAAATGGCAAGATAGCGACAGAACCGCCGAACCTAATGGTGGGATAGCAACAATACCGCTATTAGTATCGACGGGTTGAGTATTTTTAGTCTTTTTATTTGACAACGGTCAACAATGGTCAATTGTTAACGTTATAGTGAAAATGATTATAATTTTGTTTTTTACCTATTTAAGAACCCATTTTCGTGTTTGTATCTCTTTCTTTTATCTCACCGTGTCTATGTTTACTCCTCTCTCCCCTCTCTTCCCTATTTATAGAAAAAAATAGTCAAAAAAAGTTAAATGCAACCAACTACCCGCAACAGCTCGTCAAAATAAAAATAAAAAATACAATGATACCGCCAATACTAACGACGGTCTGGTGCCATCTAGCCAAAGCTAATGGCGGTATGGTAGCAGACTCGTCAGAAGTATTGACGGTTTGGGTGCCACTCATCTCGCCAAACCTATTAGCTATATGTATCTGATTTTAAAAAAAAATTGAAACTTTTTACCTATGTTTTAATCTCTCCAAACTTTATTATGTTCCGCGTAATATTCCGCAACGAAAATACCCAATAATATGCAAAGACCAAGATGCAAACACCAAAAAACCTCTCTGACACTAATAAGAAAAGAGGGGTAAGTATGAACAATCCTTCCACTACTAATCAATGAGATTAAATAAAATGTCCACGAACTTCGTACCCAAAAGTTTTAACCACTCCCCAACAACCAAAGACCAAGAAGCTCCATACCCTTTTTTTACAATATTACTCACATTTATGATTGGACCTTGTTGGAGTTTAAAGTATATTTCTAAACTCTTGTTTCTCACACGTGGGCCGGTAGCACAATGGTGGTTTTGTTCCTAGTGGAGCACGAGGTCTTGGGTTCAGTTCCTCTTGATATTTTAATTATCTTGAAAAATAACTTTTAATTTTTTGAAACATCACATTTAATTTTATATTTCGAAAATGATTAAGGAATTTTTTAACTAGCTGTTTTCTAAATGTAATAGGCTAAGAACATGTGTTCCAAGATGCAAAAGTATATCAACCTCCTCTCCGTGCTAGGGAGGTTGAGACAGAAGATCTTGACTGTTTTATCCTAGGGACGACACGACTCTACACTGCTAGCACCGAGAGGGCAGGGCCGCAAAACATCTAAAAGAGAGCGATCTAGTCCGTGACTCAGACATCAACGGTTTCCACTTTCCATGTCGCCAAATTCATCATTTTGGTGTCTCGGGTATTATTTAAGATTCGGTTTTACGACGCTAATAAGGTTTGAATGATCCGACAGCCGAACCCAATGTTCTTGAACTTCCAAGAGAAACCATCAATAAACTATAATAGGCCCCTTATATAAACCCGAACATAAACCTAAACAGACAAACTAGGTTTACCAAAACTCTCTTCTGTACAGGATCACTTCAGATCTATAACTGATATTCCCGGGCCCTTTCTCCTTTGCGATGGGGATCCCTCACGAAGGATAGTCCCATCCCAACAATCTACCCCTCCACCCTGATGCGGGAAAGATTCAAAGATCCCATGTTCCTACTCGGGCTCTATCCCTGCTGCCGGCTGTATAACTCATGTTTCTTCCTACTCAAAAGCACTTTACTCGATGCACCAGCATCGTTACCATTTATATCTGTATGTACCTTCAACAAGATTTTATAGACTAAGCCTGGTGGAATTCAAATGGAGATAAAGTAAATTCTATGGAAGATGAGTAGCACCAGAACATGCAGGGAAGATGGAAAAGTTTAATCACACTTATGGAAGGATGAAAAATATGGAAGGTCCAGAAATATTATATATATAAGGCTACAATGAGTGAAAAGCTAAACATTCTAATGTTTAAACATTATACTGCAGACAAGATATAGGCAGCAAATGTCCAGTTTGCATAATACTATAAAGAGTAAATAGCAAATTTATTGCATGTATATTATGTGTCAGGTACTAGCTTTCCAGGATTTCATGTATCATGTTGTCCATGTGGATAGTGTTTACCTCTTCATAAGTAAACGTCACTTCTGTGAAAGCGCATACTGAAATCTTCACCTCCAGCCACCACCGCATAAGAATCTAACATGTCCATGTGGATAGTGTTTCCCAGCTACCTCACTCTGCAGATAGTATGTTTATGAAGGTTCTCCGTTCATCATCTTCGTCCGTTCAACTCCCTCTAGAATATAAGCTATGAATCAATCATTAACTCATTAACCTTGGTGTGCTTGCATCTCCAGATCTGCTGATAGCATTAGCTATAGTTTGTTCTCGACCTATATTGATTCTTGAAGTCTTGTTGACATTGTCTTCAGTGCCCAACTTTGTTTATGCCATATTTGTCTCACTTCGACCTATAACTTGTTGTGGTCATAGAACGACAGAATATTAGATAACAGAGAAACCAATAGGATAAAAAGATAAGACAGAATACAAACAAGGTTTTACAGTGTTAAACCCAAAGGACTGTTCAGTTCAAGGCAATACTAAATTTTACAATTCAAAGATATTTTTGGTAGACATTATAATCTATATGATATATGGTCAGCATTCACCATTTGCCCGACATGACTGTTTCCTCGGCAACTCATGTCCACCAAGAAGGATGAAAAAAACTGCTGCTTTTCTATGTTGTATAAACTAGATATCCTATAGATAAAGAAATTGCATAGAACTGAATCACACATTAGACACAATTTTAAGATAACCAATCAGATTTTGAGCTACGCAATACAGAAACTAGCATTCCTAGGACTAGTAGTGGTTAAATTTAGAACTTAGGAAAAAGATTTATTCCCATATAGAATATACATAGTGACTTGTAACACAATAGCCAAATAAAATAGGAAATCAACTAGATACAAAAATGAAGCAGAAAAGTCATGACCTGGTCAATAATCCATGGGAAGCTCCCAATCATCCTCTGCTACTCTTTTTCGTGGAAACCTTCGACCTTTTAAATTTCGACTGTTTTGGCTGTATGTTGATCGACCCCTTTGTCTCCCAAAGTCATAATATTCTTCCATATCATCACCATATTTATCTACATTGCTATTATGCCAGATGCCCTAGTTTACACATAGCATCCTCAAATAAGAAGCTATAAATCATGGGTGAAAAAAATACAGAATATTAAACAAATCAGAGAATCATTAAAAGCCTATTCTACGAAGCAAATGCCTTTTTGCTCCTTCGCTCAATAACTGGAGCAAGATATGCCATTGAGAAAAACATGAAGTATATTTCCTGATAAATGTGCAAGTGCTAATCGAGTATAATATGAAAATGGGACCGATTCAATTTTCTGGTATGTAAAAACTTGGGCAAAGCTCATACTTTTTTTTAGATACTATTATTTTTGTTTACTTTATTCAGTGATGGTCGGACACTAGTAGTGAAGCATTTAAAGGAACTCAATGGATCAGATAAGAATAGATGACACTGTCACCAGTGAAATATGCAGATAAGTAAAATTTACACCTTTGTTAAAGTGTCTTAATATACACCATAACAAAACCTACATAGACAAACACATTTTTATCCACTTGCTAGCACCATGGTTAGGAGTAGCAGAAAATTGGTCAATTGGTCCGAGACCACTGCAATAGACAGGACTGCTAAGGCTGCTCAGCCTACGGCATGGTCAACTGGTCCATATTTGCAGCTGGAAGGAGGTTAAGAATAATTCCTTGTCTAAGTGTACAACTTCTATCCAAAACTCATGCCCAAAACCTATGCAGTTCTCTTCACTTGCCAAGTTTACATCAATTTATCAGGCCGCCTACATTTCAGGACTAGGAAACAACAGTTGAAAACTTTGGTCTTTCAAACTAGGTTCATCCAAAAAGACATCCATTCTTAATAGTTGAAGTTCCTGATGAAGTTTGGTTTTCTTTTAACATGGATAATTTGCCTGCCTTATTATTCCTCTTAATTTTTCCACCATTCTGAATCAGTTCCCATTACAATCCTAACCCTCTAATTTCTAAGCATCAATAACCAAATAACCAATATATTTGACAAACCAGGCCACAATTTTTAGAAATGTACCTTGGTAACTCGTTGTAATCGAGAAACAGCCCCTTCCTGCAGAACCACAGTGTCGGATGCTACTTCAAGCACGTTTTCAACAAGCAGAGAGTAAGTGCTGACCTGCGAGAAAGAAAAACAATAAATATTCAAGTCCTAACTAGATATTCATATTATACCCCATTGTAAACTCTTTCCATATGGATAGCATTCGATAAAACTCTAAAGTGATTCCTCGACCTACCAGACTTGCCGGAATGAAAGAGAAGCCAAACGAGTCGAGCTCAAGAGACTCCACAACACCTGAGTTTATGTTAAAAGTGTACCCACGGACCTGAAAAATAAAATACAGGTGCATATGACAACTATCACTAGAAATTTGCACCTACTGGCACAAAGAAAAATGCATACACATAATAGTTTCTCAAAGTTACCTTACCAACAGTGCGGCGGCCTGACGTTACGACACCATATCCTACCTAACAAATAAACATTTTAAGCATTCCCTTGGACATTTTCTGATATTACAAAAAAAGGAAGAATATTGTGCAAGACTCCCATGAAAGGAAATTGTCATTTAATTGATATAATGTCAAGGAACTTGGAGAAATGGTTAGAATGGAGCTGCGTCAAAGTAAAGTTGATGAGATGAAGTATAGATCAAGAGAGACCTTTTTTGCTTCCAACAACCTATCAATGTCCATTCCAGAAATGAAAGAAAAAATGGAAAGTTATGATCTTAAGCAAATCAATATCATATGAATATGATGTTTTGAAACAAATCCAAACTAATCAAAATAAATTCAAAGGAAAAACTATCATGCGCAAAAGGTCCTTGTGAGGCCAGTGCTTTACTATTAATGAAGTTTGGCTGGGTTCTCCTTGTTCCCATCCCTTTTTCTCGAAAATGGAGGAAAAACTAAAATGTTACTCCCAACCAATGCACGTCTATATTCAAATAATAGTTAAATGGCTGTAGGTTAATTACAGGAAACCCCCTTTAAGTTTTTGTGCAAAATTAACTTCCTTACTGGCTTGTCAAACGACTGTACAATAATAAAAATATTTTTTGGACAAACATCAAAATGCAACTGCTAAGAGTAGTGATGGTGATATCTACAAATACATTGCTCATCAGGTGTCGTGGCAAGCCTGGAGAGTACTAGCAGCAAATGTAGTCACTGATTCTGAAGTGTCTAGGAGTAATAACTGAAATTGGTGTCGGCAAGAGCAAAAAAAAAGTGAGCAGAGAAATCAAACAAATTAAATTAAAATTAACCTATCTAAAAAAAAAAAAAAGCTCCAAAACTGCTTAAAAGATGATATATGCATTGTGTATGTATTAGAAGATATTTACTCTGGACCACACCAAAGTTTCAGTTAGAAGTGACTCGAGTAGAATTAAGATATTGTACCAGAGTATCAAGACTGGTCATCTTAAGCTCATTTTCCATCACACTCTCATCCTGAACCAGCACAACATCCCCTACCTATAAGGGATATTAAGCAGAACAAACTAAGCAAACTATACAAAGACAATGATTATCAAAATAAACAATTTGACCTGAGTGACAGAATATAACTTAATTTCATAAAGCAAAGTTGTCACAAGTGAACTACAAACACTTGTGTTTTCTCCAAATGAATTAAAATGAGAAAAGCGACATGCATGCCGCTAAAAATTGATACCTGGACTAAATCCTCAAGAAGAAACTTTTCTACCTCTCCGGAGAGCAAATTTGGCCTCACTTCTACCAAAACTACCAGCCACTGAAATAAAACATTATTAACAAAATCAGAAGATGTTTGATTCCACATAGATGCACTAGTACCTTACTGCTTAATGTGTATCACTTATCAATAGAAAATCCTAACGTGCACAAATATAAGATATTGATGCACAGGTAAAACTTACAGCGCATGTAAATACATACTTCAGCACATAAAATTTTGTAGTCCGTTTGTCTCGGTAACCTTGACACGTAAATTAAATTAATAAATACTTCAGTTCGAGTATGCCAGAAGCTCCGATTTGATTATTTATTTTACTCATGAGGCTGTTTCTTTGATGAAGTCATTGACGGTGCCCAGAAGAGTCAAATTCTTTCTCTTTCACGTCTCTGGTGTTTTTTGTACCGATATGTGACCTAGTCATGTTTTTCTCTTTGATTTCTCTCTGATGTGGATTTGGTACTTTGACGCCCAACACAACCTTATATAATAATGAGTATGAAATGGACAGAAAGGACCCAAGAATAGAGTAAGACCCCATCGGCGAGTTTTCAAACACAGATCCTAGACTATCCAAGAGTTTGATACTGATTTCCAGTATTCAACATTTCTGGATGGCGCATCTGAGAAGTGTGAGTGTCCACACATGTTGGTCACGGGTACAATATTAACCAACTATTGCGATTACCTTTGCAATCCACACTATAACAGTAGAAGGTTGAATAGGGCTGCCAAAACAACCAACATACATATAAAATTACAAGCACTTTATCCCAAAAGAAATCAAGTAAAAATCTAGAAGGCAGTTTCATGCACAATAGGCAAAACCTGCTTCAGCCTTTCCTTGGGCCTATTACATCCAATCGTTAGGAATTCATCATGAGATATCCACCATTCCAAGTGTCCCAAGGCCCCTTTAACTTTTAAACAAATGCTCACTCAGTGTCAACAAAAATTCTATCTTCCTAGAAGAGTTACAACCTCCAAAGAGGCGTAAGTTGAAGAGTTGAAGGTTCGCCTTGTCTCAGATGCACTACTCATATAAAACCTCTCATGAAAGTTGGGAGATTATTAGTAATTTTTAATGAAGGCTAATGAATGAATTTGCAAGATTGGGAGAGATGAATTCTAGATAATGAAGTCAAAATTCCATCAAGACGACCAACTTTGTACTCAAAAATCACGCCATTCAGAGAATCCAATCACACCAAAAGAATGAAGAGGGCAAAGAGCTTCAAAATTAGATTGATAAGACTCCAAACCAAAAGGGTCAGGACAAATCCTAACCCTAAAATTCTCTTTTCCCAAATAAGGCACTCCCCCTGTTATAGGCTCTCTAAGATTGAATTGCTCGGCAAATCGGTCCTTGGATCTTCACTCTGATGGCAAGGACTTGCAAAGATCCTCGTCAGACCATGTTTTTGAATTACCATTCTTGCATAGGGGTAGTGGTCTACTCCTTTGCAATTGAAGCAGTTTGGAGGATTTTCGGCATTACCATGCAATGTGATCAGCGACCCCACACCAGAAATAAAAAAATTCTCAATAACAAGAGCAAGAAAAAAGGATTCCCTAACTTTCTTCTTTCTTTGGAACTGAACCGATTAAAAGACTCTTCCTCTTGAATATTTGGAGCAGAACCAAAAACATAGGCAACCAGTAGTTGGATTAGGCGCCATTGTCTTGGGGGAGAAGTTGTTTCCTCTTGGGGAAGTCAGCTTGCCTTGTTCCAACAAGTTAAATGTGCCATAACTTTATGTATACCATTGTTATGTATAATGGAATCCATGAAGCAAGTGATACTGGAGAATACCTTCAGAATGATGTTCGTAACAATGGGAACACACTGTTAATGGCTGGTTCGTCAATGGCAGGAACACCCGCATAACTTTCATACGTTTCTTGAAGACCAGAAGAACTCTTTCCCATTAGCATGGAAAATGGCATGCATAGAATTATTAACCCAAAAAGAAAATAGAGATGCACTATGTTGCTCTTTCTTATCAAGTTAATAGGAATGCGTTATGATACCTCTGTCACCAAGGGAATAAAAATTATAAAATGAATTGTCATATGAAGTGACTCCTTGAGCAACAATAAAATTCACGATGAACAAGCTAGCGAAGACGGGTGATCTATATGTTGTTGCGTCCAGCCCTCGATTCAAGGTGTCTGGGAAAGGAAAAAAAAGAGCGGCAACATTACACCGTACATCACTGGTCGGCGAATGGCTCAGGTGTAGGCCCAAAATTAGCATCTAATATGTCCATGTGATCAAATTTGAACATCCAGAATTAATGTTGCGCTATTTTAGGGTTTTCCTAAACCCTAAATTAGGTTTCTTAACCTATTTATAGAGGTTGAGGGTTGTTCGCATGTAGAATCTTATACGGGAGATTCATGGTACAAGTCCACAGAAAATTTAAGAGAAAGTTTCGTGCTTTACTCTTAGAGCTCGTCATTCGAGACAGTTAGAAGAGAAGATCTGTTCGGAGAGTCGTCTTCTTCGTTCAGGGAGATCGTTACGGGGTTGGGTGAGTGATTTCAATTATATTTCCTTCTTTCTTCTTGAGTTTGGTGAGAGGTTGAACTTGGGGGCAAAAGGTTCAACATATTTTTGTATTCAATCTTGTATCTTTTTGGAGCTATCTAGATTGGGATTTGTCCAGGTAATATAGTCACCAAAAATAGTGTGTTTGATCTATCTTGCCGCTTGCGTCGTTAGACGGTAGTTCGTTATCTTCAGGTGGGTTGACACCAGGGGCGGAGCCACTAGTTGTCTAGGGTAGGCTGGAGCCCACCCTATTCTTTTTCTTATACTTTTTTTTTATATATATGGATCATTCTATTCACACTTCATTTGAAATTTAAGCGATATAATTCCAACTCTATTACAATTTTGCTACATACCACTAGCCATGCTTGGAATTATAGCTTTCAGAATGTCTTGGTTGCTACAATGAACTTGGAGTGGACTTGCACAAGACTGGGGAGATCTTTGTTCTTTACAAGTCTGCAATGGACTTGCAGAAGATCAAGCTCGATTGCTAGTTATTCGAATAGATGAGTGCGACACTTTACCTGAATGTGGACAACAAGAATGATTTTGACCTTGGACTCAACACATTCAAGTACGAGGTGTTACTGGCAGAAGTGAGAAGCTGTCATTCAATAAGGAAGGCAAAAGCACACAGATCAACAAAGTCGACGACACGGTTCTACATTGGCCAAACATTGTATGGTATGGACACGATGAAATATGGACATGACGATACGATACTGGCACGACATTCATTTTTGTTAAAAAAAAAATTATGACGTTTTAAGTTCAGTCTGGGGTAAACAAAAATCCTGGCTCCGCCATTGGTTGGCACCGCTTCCGCGTCCGTTCTGTGGCCAACATATGCGTGGCGGAAGGATTATTAAGATAGCCATCCCATAAGGTTCGTAGTTGTTGAAGTCAGAGAGGCCGCACCGAAGCTCTAGAGTGATGGATGAGGAGCATATATTTATATTATTTCGTCCAGAAAATTAGTGTAGCGGAAATAAGAATGTTAACATGGATTAGTGACAGGATCCGATAAGAAATGAGTATTTCCGTGGTAAGTTAGAGGTGGCCGACAATTGAGAACCAAAGAACGCAATCGACTGGCACATAATTGACAACCAAAGAGAAGAGCATCCGTAGACCTACGAGTTGAGGTGATCGTCAGTACCGATCGAGTGTCGACCCAGAGCTGGGAAACGAAGCCCAAGCTGCGAGCGGAGCGGACGCTGATGACTTGCTTCGCCAGCAGGCTCGACCTCCTCGCCACCTGCCCCCTCCTCCTCCCTCTTCCTGTGCCCTCAATTTTCTCCATCGGAGAAGAAGAAGAAGAAGAAGGAACCAACTCTTCTTCCTCCTCCTCCTCCTCCATCTCCCTCTTCAACTCCAGGAAATCGAAGCTCGTCCGAACCTCCTCCTCCTCGTCATCGTTGTCCTTGTCGTTCACCAGGTCTGATCGAACACGGACACGAGCGGGCGATGGCGATGGTGCTCCGAGAGGTCGCCGTCCGCCGGAGGTGAGACGGAGGAGATCGCCGGAGAAGAAGAGCGGTCCGTCGGCGGGAATTCTGGTTGTTCTTCTTCGTCTCGGCGGTGGGATGAGGAGGAATGGCCTGGATAGAGCAGAGAGGGAGGAAGGAGACGAAGCACAGTCGAACATCATCGCTGTTCAATGCTTGGGAAGTGAGCGAGTGGATGTGGCCAGGCCAAGTAGCGCTAACGGATTTGGATTCCAAGTTGGGCCTGACTTCCGTTTCAAACGGTAAACGGCAAACTCTCACTGACTGCCATCTGGGATTGCCGTTAGGTTTACCAGGAAAGCCGTTGGGTACGAAACACAAAGTGCAACCAGACGATATTTTTTTTAAGGCTAAATTACAACTTCGTACCCTCAACCATTCAAGTTTTTTCAACTTGATACCCTATTAACTTTTCCGTTTACTTAAATAAAAAAATAAAAAAATTACGCCGGCGTTATATATCAAGGTGAGTGGGCAGAACTTCGTTCTCTGATTCTTGCACGCCTTAATAATAACCTGAGTTTTTGCTTGCAATGTTTTCTTAAGAGAATGATAGAACCTGTCTTGCATGTTAATGAACGAACTCACCTAGCTTGGCTTTAAATCAATGTCTGCTAAACGAGAATCCTGTATTGCCTGCTTAGAGTGCATGAACATGTTCACTATCGTCTATGCTTCGAGAGAACCATACTGTGCCTGAACGTGTTCAAGTGATAAGTCGGATTGTCCCGCAACAACGATAACTGTTCTGATGGTTCGTCTCGTCTGCATACTAGAGTTTATTTGATAGTGTTCCATGCAATCGCACGCGGTCGGACAATGGCTTTTGGTGGAGAGCTGAACTGCATGCGTCCATGCCACCATGGGTCACAGCTGCCATTAGCTTCAGAGAATGAGTCATTGGTATGCTGTTCCACCAGCTGCCGATCCTGAGATACTCGGGGACCACCCTGCATATAGCTAAGTCATTGTGTTGGCTTGGATAGTGACTGCCCCTAAGATTGTGCATCGTGTGTCTAGCCTTGCATCAGACCCTCGAGTCGCACGAGACACACTACGCACACCCTGAAACATGAACGGCTTGCTTGCTTGCATATTCAATATGAAACTCTGTTTCCAAACATGTTTCCAAACAAGTAATATGACTCTGCTAGAACTGCATGAAACGAACCTAGGTAAAACTAGAAAGATCACTAGTAATGTAATGTTTTATAACATGATTACTTAGTGCCTGTTTGAGTGAATGCTTGTTTCTGTTCAGTTGATTTATCTCACCAGTACTTGTATAAAGTGCTGACCCACCAACAGTTTACTTGCTCGCAGGTACTGGATCGTCCGAGGGAGCGATAGGCGTGCCACAGTCCCGAAGACCCGGAAATCCTAGTTTCGATTGTTGCCCCGAGAATGCTATCGTATAAGGGGGCATAATGTATGGAACGAACGTGTGCCTTTGCTAAAGGAAACCCAAGTTGCCTCGATTGTCCCGAACGCTCAGTTGGCTAAATGCATTGCATTGCAACAAGTCCCTTGTCACGCCCCAGTCCCAAAATAAGTAGGACTAGGATACGTAACTATGCCAGCCGCCCGTATATATGGCAACTCCAATATATGGAAACCATATATACGTGCGTACGCTGTATAATGAACAATAATTCACCAGTGGTATAATTAATCACAAGTCACAGGGTAATATCTAAATCTCATCCACAGAATCAAATATAAATAAACAATAACCATGTAACTAGATCTCTATGATAAGTATCTAAAGAATGACAGTCGAATGGAAACAAATCTACTGCCGAAATAGAATATAAAAATGAACCAGATACACACCATATAAGAACATCTGACAATCACGAGGCTCGAAGAGAAGTCCTCAACGGAATATACGTAACATGTCCGGATCTGTGCTCCTGCGAATACTCAAGAACATATACACCTGGCAGGGAACCAGGTCCTCAGAGGGACATAGCAAGATACAGAAAAATGACATGCCATAATGTAAATACTGAATAAATAAAGGGGTGTGCTAACCATCTAAGTGAATGCAATTTAAAGATCTTGTAGTATGCATGGGAATGTGTGGCTAGACATATGCTGACGTAATTCACCAATCGTCATGACTGGCTAGTATATGTGTCATATGCCCCCGACTCAGGGAACTCTGCAATCGTCCATCTCCGAGGAGCATGGATCGAAGGATAAAGACTCAATGAAGGGGGTGTCCCATACGCATACTAGTATCTTCCCCGCCCAATATAGATGTACAAGTCGTGAAAACGACGTGGACACCTCCTACTATGATGCAAGTCTCAATAAAATAAACAACTGAGCTAAATACCACTACACGTGTTGCTCACACTGATGGCCAGTCGCGCATGAGGCACGCGTCCCTATATGTACTCACTCTGTGACGTGTAATGATACGTGTCAAGGCCTGAGAAGTTATATCAATAACTTCTCAACTTTAGGTGGGTCTACTAGACACTAGGTCAGACACAAATCCTAACGTCAACGCCATCGTTGACTGCACCCGAGTCTGCTCGGACGCGCACATTTATATAATATTAAAATAAATAAACATATGACTAACAATAACTGAATTTAAACAGTACAACAAGACAAGGTATACTTGTCTGGCAAGAGAGCTGCAAAATATAACGTCCAGATGTCAAGTGCCAAAAGTCAGAAACAATGGCCTCAGAATAAATGTCTCCGGATGCTGAAATAAATATCACTAACAGTCTCAGAAAATATCAAATAGCTAGAAACGCCTGTCCTTAAGTCCAATTTGGACACAGGGGCAAAAATGACAGTTTCTGGTCAAAGCGGGGTCCACATGTGGGCCCACTTTGCACCGAAAAGCGTGTCAGGGTCAAAGGTCTCCAAATTCGTCAAACTTAGTGTCAACAAGTCCAGAACGTCGATACGAACCCAACGGAATGTCCAGAACTGGATTCTGATGTGCCGATCACAAAATCGCCCGTCAAGTGGAGCTTGTAGGGCCCACGATACGGGATTCTGTCAACGTTCTCTGAATCGAACCAAACTTGGCTCACAGGACCAGCGTATCGCTACGAGTCCGATGGCGTAAGTTTTGTCTCGATCCGACGTGTGTACACAAAGTTGTAGCGTATTCCAGAACTGACGGATACGGGGCGGTGTCGGCTGATACGCGTTGATTCCGGTGTGCACGCACATCCAAATCAACTTCTCCGAATTCCTACACGTCCGTATCAACGTCGCGCACGTTTTGGTAAAGACCGCGTGCGACCAAGTCGTCCCGTTTGGCGGGGCGTACCCAGTTCCGGGGTGAATCAGGTCGTTGTTTTTCCTGTTTTTGGATCGCGTGCCGCGATCGCTACAGGACGCGATGCACCGAGCGGGTTGCACGGGCACCGAGAGGGTTACACAGTCTACACGACACAACTGACGGAATTAAAAACAGGGTTACGAGGAGAGAGATATGGATACCTGAACAGGGCTCCGGGAAATCGAATCCCACGTGTCCGAGGGTCTCCTTCGTGTCCTGGATGTGTCCGAGTCTCTGTGAGTCCAGGCTAGGGTTTGCCGTGTCCGGGGCTGGGTCGGGGAGCTGCTGACCGGCTGCGAGGCGGAGGCGTCGGGTCAGGGCTGAGATGGGGTGGCGGTGGTCGGGGCTCCGACCGGGGAAGAGGGGAAAGTGGAGGAGGTCGGGAAGGGGCGGGGATTATGGCGAGGAGGAGGAGCTGGGAAGATGGTGATGGTGGTGGTGGCGGGCACTGGCCGGATGGGGAGTGGCCGAGGAGGAGGAGATGTTGGTGATGGAGGAGAAGGGGGTCGGCTAGGGCGCTGGCCGGATGGGGGCCGCAGGGTCGGGTGACGGAGGGCGGAGGAGGAGAGTGGGGGGTGGTGGTGGCGGGTGAAGGAGGAGGTGGTCGGGAAGGAAAAGAGGAGGAGGAGGAAGGAGGAAGAGGGCCAGGGGGGGTCGCTCCGGCGGGCTGAAGGGGGTCGCTCCGGCGGGCGGGGGAGCTGCGGCCTGGGGAGGATGAGGAGAGGAAGAGGGAGAGAGGAGAGAGGGGGCGGGGAAGAGGCCCAGCGGGGGAGGGGGCCAGGGGGGTAGCGGCGGAGCTCTCCGGCCAGGGGCGGCGGAGCCGCCGGTCGGCCGGGGGGGTCGACTGTAGGGGGGGAAATCGGGTTTTTAGGATTTTATTTTAATTTTTCTTTTTATTTTATTTTTTTTATTTTCTTTTCTTTTTATAAAGAATAATATTAATATTATAATAAAATATCTTGAGATATTTTGGGATATTACCGGGATATTTTCGGGATCTTTCCGGGATCTTTTCGGGTGAGTCCCGCCTCCAAATGGACGGTGCCGGTTCACCGGCCAATGAGGGGATGACGCCTCGCACTGCAATTTGCAGGAAAGTCCCTGTAGTTTCATAAATTGCGTAAATGTCCTATTTTGGGAAATTGCGCAATTACGAAATTGTCTGGAAAAACACCCGATTCCTAAAAAATTTTAAAATTCACAGAATTGAAAGGAAAAGCTGTATGAGGGTCCCGAGGGGATGGGGGTGAGTCTAGGCAGGGACTGGGTCTGGTTTCTGGGTGATACGGGTCATCGTATTTAATTAATTAATAAATACTGCACACGGTGTTCTCTAATTATTTAGAGGCAGGTAGGGTCATAATTTTTCTACGGTGTCAATACACTAAATGTAGTATACTCAGTGTAGAAAATTAACGTATTTTTGTTTGGGCAGAACAGGTGCATGTTGGGCCTCAAATCTCTAGGGTACAGAGATGGGTAAAGAGCAGGAAAATAAAATAGGAAATAAATACGGACTTTTGTAACGATGTTTGTGCATCTCAAACGAGGCTCAAAATAAAGCATCTGGGAGTTGCACAAAATTTAGAAAAATAGTCTGACATGTCTAGGACAGGTATATGAACTTTGTTTGGGGATAACAGTCAGGTAAAGCTTCAAATAATTTGGTGACGGACAGGTGTACAGGTCAATAGGATATGTAAGCAAAACAATTTAAAATATTGCCATAAATCCTAAATTGTTAAAATAATCCTAAAAATACTGAAATCTGGTCGAGGGGGTTTACAATCTACCCAACTTATAAAAATTTCGTCCTCGAAATTAAAACTAAGCCACGGTAGAAGTCAAAGACGGCATAAGATATAATTTAACAAAGTAATTTATATCTTAGTTTACGAATAGGTTCGAAAAACGTTTATGCATGTCGTCCACACGCTTCCAAGTAGATTCTCCTGGCGCGCCGTGCTTTTATGTCACGCGGACCAAGAGAATAGACTGATTTTCTTAATACTTTTTCTCGATGATCAAGGAGTCCCACGGGTTGCTCTTGATACGACACGCTCGGCCTAATGGCGATCTACGAATGGTTGAGAACCTGCCTGCTGTCTGTCACATATCGCCTGAGTTGCGACACGTGGAATACATCAAGTACTTGCTCAAGTGAAGGTGGTAGCGCAAGTTGATTTGCCACTACTTCCACTCTTTCTAGCACGTCAATGGTCCAACATACCTTGGACTCAACTTGCTGTGTCCTCCGAATCGAATGGTGCTTCTAGTAGGTGATATTCTCAAGATGACATGATCGTCCTCTTTTGAATTCCAAGGGACGATGATGACGTTCTGGCTACTGCTTCTGTCTGTCTCGCACTGCTCGCAAGTGTCCTTGTATTTACTTAACTGTCTCTACGGTGTTGACCACCAACTCTGGTCACGCGAATCTGTCTGGTACAATGCTGACTGGTGTGCCATGCAATCTTATAATTTGTCTCATATAAGTAATGTCTTCATAGCTTCAGAGTAATTACGACGGTTGCAAGTTCCAAATTCTTCTCATGTACTCATAATTGTCTAGATGCATATGCCATTACCTTGCCATCCTGTATTAATACGCATCCCAAAACTTTTTTCCTGATGCGTCTGTAGATCACAACCGTCTGATCCGGATGGAATAGTCAATACGGGTGTTGTGGTCAGTCGCTTCTTCAACTCCTCGAAAGCGGCTTGACACTCGTTGGTCCATAGGAATTCTTAATCCTAAAAAGTCAACCTAGTCATAGGTGCTGCTATCCTTTCAGGAGTCAATCAATTGTTTATCCAGGTGAAATCCATTTAGACTCCTGTCAACAAAATGATACATTCCTTCATTGTAACACTTTGAACCAAGTTACGAGGCAAAAATTTCATGCTGCCATAGTGATGCACGTACCAGGAATGTAATAGAACGTTAGGTAGGTAGCGAAGGTCATTCTAAAAATAGCACAGTCTTAAACTGCAATCTAATCTAATAATAGGGTTTGGTAATTACCCAAGAAACAAACAGAAAAGGTTACAAAATAATACACTCTCGTATTTATACTAAGCACGATGTTTCGTCTTTCCGAAATAAGGGAAGACGATAAACAATAATCAAAAGTTCAAGGGGGTGGTAATAGATTAGAAGTGTGGGGATCAAGGCGTTTAAAGAATTCAACGGGAATTTGTCAAAGCAGTTGTGGATTGAAATCCTATTCTGGTAATCTCTATTCACATATTCGTATCAGCACAGTTACGTAACTGATATGATATGCTCAGACATATCTAGAGGGCAAGTACATCTGTCTACTAATTACTATATATCTCAATCCACGTAAAGTAGTTATGCGAAGGGCGAACCAAGTGCACTATGGTTGATCAGACCGTAATACGCTGATTCTGAAATGTATTAGTGTAGTACTCCAATAATACATCTCTCAAGAACAAGCTTGATAAAGAATAAGCTTGCGCAACTAGGCTATAATAGCGGCATAAGTCAAGGTAGTATGGTAAATATAAGTACGCTAGATTATGATGTGAAATTTTTTAAAACAATTCAAATTCACATAAATACAAGACTCTACAATCTCTACAGTTATTAATCTAATTCCTTGTCTAAGTCGCTAGTTGACCCAAAAGAGGTATGGCCTTCTAAGTTCTATAATCTTAATACACACTATAGGTTGTCTGCCTAAAACAGAGATTCCAGGAAGTCCGCGTAAAGTAAGGGTTCGAGGTTGTCTGCGTAATGCAGAGGTAAGATAATTTGGCATAAGGTATAAATCCGAAACTGTCTGCGTAAAACAAAAATTCAAATTGTCTAGCTTATGGCAGGGATCCAAAGTAGTTTGGCGTAAATCAGGGATTCAGATTATCGACGAAAAGCAGGTTTCAGAGTTATCCGCGTAAACAGAGAAGCATAAGGTAGAGCTTCAGGGTAATCCGCGTAAAAAGTCTGCGCGTGAGAGATTTCTATTCTTCCTGCGTAAGGTCTGCGTAGAAATCTGAGCGTAAAAGATCGCTGCGTAAAAGTCTGCGGGTAAAGTTTTGCCTAAAGGTTGCGTAAATTCTGCCAGCGTAAAAAGTCTAGCATACGTGCAGCGTAAAGTTGTACAATAAACTCATGAGTTTGTCAGTCAAGTTAATGAATCCTGACATCTGACAAAGGTACTTGTACAACGATCGAGGGGATGGTTATGATGATGGTTTACACGGAGATCCAGATTGTCGTTAGTGACTTATTGGATACCAGTCATCTACGCTTGAGATGAGACAAAAACAGATGTCCTGTCAAAAGCTGTTTCTTTTTGCACAGGGCTCGAGGCGTATCTCTGCGCAGGATTTGGTCGTGTCTGGGGAAAGCTAAGGCTGTAACAAATACGCTAACATCCTATTCTTATGTTATGCCTAAACAGGTTACTCTACGCTGGTTATCTATGAATCATCAGGTTTGCGCAGGGCAGTTACCTACGTGGCTGGCATGACGTGGGATAAGGAAGACTAAGAGATCGTGGGTAGCGGTTATTATAACTGCAGCGTAAGGAGACAATCTCCCGCATAATTTGGTTTTTATGCTAACTAGGCAGTCATTTGGCTTTTACGCCAACTTGGTAGTTGTTTGGTTCTTATGCCAACAAGAGTCAATTGGCTTTTACGTCAATAAGGATAAAGGGTCTCTGGCGTAAAATATGGTTTATCCAGTCATAGGATGAGGTTTCTGTCCTAGTATCCAACCTTGAATTTCTATTAGTTTCTTAAGACTAAGGTCAATACTATGGTCAATCTCTAACTAATCCTAGTAGTGTTTATACTATACTCAAGTCATACATAAATATGTCAAGGGATAAGGGTAAGTTATTCTATATGTAGGTGGTGCTAGGGTTCATTAGGTAATACGGAAGACTAGGGTTCATTAAGTAGTCTGACTTAAAGATATGTCAATGCCCTAGTGGTATTCTTAATAGGAATACTACCCTAAGTATCATCCTATCAACAGGGATCCCTATATTCTAACAGGGGCTATACTAAAAGAATTATCAGGGAAGCACATGAATCAAGCAGGATGCAATTATGTAAGTAGGACAGACTGGAAGGAAGATAAGTCATAGTCAATTTTGGATGAGATTCTATATTCTAATCCTAGGTGCAGGCTTGCTCGGTACAGTAACGTAACCGAGACAATATGCTCTGACCTGCATGGGCCACCACTAAAAATATTGTCACGCCCCAGTCCCAAAATAAGTAGGACTAGGATACGTAACTATGCCAGCCGCCCGTATATATGGCAACTCCAATATATGGAAACCATATATACGTGCGTACGCTGTATAATGAACAATAATTCACCAGTGGTATAATTAATCACAAGTCACAGGGTAATATCTAAATCTCATCCACAGAATCAAATATAAATAAACAATAACCATGTAACTAGATCTCTATGATAAGTATCTAAAGAATGACAGTCGAATGGAAACAAATCTACTGCCGAAATAGAATATAAAAATGAACCAGATACACACCATATAAGAACATCTGACAATCACGAGGCTCGAAGAGAAGTCCTCAACGGAATATACGTAACATGTCCGGATCTGTGCTCCTGCGAATACTCAAGAACATATACACCTGGCAGGGAACCAGGTCCTCAGAGGGACATAGCAAGATACAGAAAAATGACATGCCATAATGTAAATACTGAATAAATAAAGGGGTGTGCTAACCATCTAAGTGAATGCAATTTAAAGATCTTGTAGTATGCATGGGAATGTGTGGCTAGACATATGCTGACGTAATTCACCAATCGTCATGACTGGCTAGTATATGTGTCATATGCCCCCGACTCAGGGAACTCTGCAATCGTCCATCTCCGAGGAGCATGGATCGAAGGATAAAGACTCAATGAAGGGGGTGTCCCATACGCATACTAGTATCTTCCCCGCCCAATATAGATGTACAAGTCGTGAAAACGACGTGGATACCTCCTACTATGATGCAAGTCTCAATAAAATAAACAACTGAGCTAAATACCACTACACGTGTTGCTCACACTGATGGCCAGTCGCGCATGAGGCATGCGTCCCTACATGTACTCACTCTGTGACGTGTAATGATACGTGTCAAGGCCTGAGAAGTTATATCAATAACTTCACAACTTTAGGTGGGTCTACTAGACACTAGGTCAGACACAAATCCTAACGTCAACGCCATCGTTGACTGCACCCGAGTCTGCTCGGACGCGCACATTTATATAATATTAAAATAAATAAACATATGACTAACAATAACTGAATTTAAATAGTACAACAAGACAAGGTATACTTGCCTGGCAAGAGAGCTGCAAAATATAACGTCCAGATGTCAAGTGCCAAAAGTCAGAAACAATGGCCTCAGAATAAATATCTCCGGATGCTGAAATAAACATCACTAACAGTCTCAGAAAATATCAAATAGCTAGAAATGCCTGTCCTTAAGTCCAATTTGGACACAGGGGCAAAAATGACAGTTTCTGGTCAAAGCGGGGTCCACATGTGGGCCCACTTTGCACCGAAAAGCGTGTCAGGGTCAAAGGTCTCCAAATTTGTCAAACTTAGTGTCAACAAGTCCAGAACGTCGATACGAACCCAACGGAATATCCAGAACTGGATTCCGATGTGCCGATCACAAAATTGCCCGTCAAGTGGAGCATGTGGGGCCCACGATACGGGGTTCTGTCAACGTTCTCTGAATCGAACCAAACTTGGCTCACAGGACCAGCGTATCGCTACGAGTCCGATGGCGCAAGTTTCGTCTCGATCCGACGTGTGTACACAAAGTTGTAGCGTGTTCCAGAACTGACGGATATGGGGCGGTGTCGGCGGATACGCGTTGATTCCGGTGTGCACGCACATCCAAATTAACTTCTCCGAATTCCTACACGTCCGTATCAACGTCGCGCACGTTTTGGTAAAGACCGCGTGCGACCAAGTCGTCCCGTTTGGCAGGGCGTACCCAGTTCCGGGGTGAATCAGGTCGTTGTTTTTCCTGCTTTTGGATCGCGTGTCGCGATCGCTACAGGACGCGATGCACCGAGCGGGTTGCACGGGCACCGAGAGGGTTACACAGTCTACACGACACAACTGACGGAATTAAAAACAGGGTTACGAGGAGAGAGATATGGATACCTGAACAGGGCTCCGGGAAATCGAATCCCACGTGTCCGAGGGTCTCCTTCGTGTCCTGGACGTGTCCGAGTCTCTGTGAGTCCAGGCTAGGGTTTGCCGTGTCCGGGGCTGGGTCGGGGAGCTGCTGACCGGCTGCGAGGCGGAGGTGTCGGGTCAGGGCTGAGATGGGGTGGCGGTTGTCGGGGCTCCGACCGGGGAAGAGGGGAAAGTGGAGGAGGTCGGGAAGGGACGGGGATTATGGCGAGGAGGAGGAGCTGGGAAGATGGTGATGGTGGTGGTGGCGGGCACTTGTCGGATGGGGAGTGGCCGAGGAGGAGGAGATGTTGGTGATGGAGGAGAAGGGGGTCGGCTAGGGCGCTGGCCGGATGGGGGCCGCGGGGTCGGGTGACGGAGGGCGGAGGAGGAGAGTGGGGGTGGTGGTGGCGGGTGAAGGAGGAGGTGGTCGGGAAGGAAAAGAGGAGGAGGAGGAAGAGGGCCAGGGGGGGTCGCTCCGGCGGGCTGAAGGGGGTCGCTCCGGCGGGCGGGGGAGCTGCGGCCTGGGGAGGATGAGGAGAGGAAGAGGGAGAGAGGAGAGAGGGGGTGGGGAAGAGGCCCAGCGGGGGAGGGGGCCAGGGGGGTAGCGGCGGAGCTCTCCGGCCAGGGGCGGCGGAGCCGCCGGTCGGCCGGGGGGGTCGACTGTAGGGGGGAAATCGGGTTTTTAGGATTTTATTTTAATTTTTCTTTTTATTTTTATTTTATTTTATTTTATTTTCTTTTTATAAAGAATAATATTAATATTATAATAAAATATCTTGAGATATTTTCGGATATTACCGGGATATTTTCGGGATCTTTTCGGGTGAGTCCCGCCTCCAAATGGTCGGTGCCGGTTCACCGGCCAATGAGGGGATGACGCCTCGCACTGCAATTTGCAGGAAAGTCCCTGTAGTTTCATAAATTGCGTAAATGCCCTATTTTGGGAAATTGCGCAATTACGAAATTGTCTGGGAAAACACCCGATTCCTAAAAAAAATTAAAATTCACAGAATTGAAAGGAAAAGCTGTGTGAGGGTCCCGAGGGGATGGGGGTGAGTCTGGGCAGGGACTGGGTCTGGTTTCTGGGTGATACGGGTCATCGTATTTAATTAATTAATAAATACTGCGCACGGTGTTCTCTAATTATTTAGAGGCAGGTAGGGTCATAATTTTTCTACGGTGTCAATACACTAAATGTAGTATACTCAGTGTAGAAAATTAACGTATTTTTGTTTGGGCAGAACAGGTGCATGTTGGGCCTCAAATCTCTAGGGTACAAAGATGGGTAAAGAGCAGGAAAATAAAATAGGAAATAAATACGGGCTTTTGTAACGATGTTTGTGCGTCTCAAACGAGGCTCAAAATAAAGCATCTGGGAGTTGCACAAAATTTAGGAAAATAGTCTGACATGTCTAGGACAGGTATATGAACTTTGTTTGGGGATAACAGTCAGGTAAAGCTTCAAATAATTTGGTGACGGACAGGTGTACAGGTCAATAGGATATGTAAGCAAAACAATTTAAAATATTGCCATAAATCCTAAATTGTTAAAATAATCCTAAAAATACTGAAATCTGGTCGAGGGGGTTTACATCCCTTTCCGCTGCTTACTCGATTGATGCGATGATAACCAACTATCAACTTAAACGATTGGCCTTGCACGGACGCAACCCCAGGCCCGTGCGGCATCACGTCCCCCGAAAGCTCGACTCGGGCCATTCGATTAGCTCCCCTTCCTCCCTCGCGCCCGCGGGACGGGCGCGGTGATTCGCGTCCGGCGCGCCGAGGCACGGTGATGCGTGCCCGGTTCGTTAAATCCCGGCCGCACGGGGCGGGGCAGGGCGGAACGGCGGCCCGGGCGGAACCGGGGCGTGACAGAATAATAAAAATAAACTTACTAAAATATCCATCTTTCTCTCCTTTGCAGCTCTCTCTTTCCTCCTCCCTCCGACGCCGTCGTCCTCCGGTGTCACGACCCCCGCCGTCCACCCCTCGACCGGCCATTCCCCTCCCCACCCTCTCCCCTCGATGACTCTTGCATCGCCGCTGCCGCTGACACGCATTGTCGTGCGTTACTGCCGTCAGAGAGAGAGAGAGAGAAGAGAAGAGAAGAGATATATTTTTGTCATTTATTATTTTTGGTTAACACCAGTAGAATATTAAGTTGTTAAATTATAGTTAAGGTATCAAGTTGCTACCTATCAAAGTTTATAATATAAAGTTGAAAAACTTGAATAATTGAGGGTATTAAGTTATAGTTTAGTCTATTTTTTAACATGTCATTCACCAAGGCTCAAATGGATGTTTTAAAAACGCTAGCACAATAATTAAAAATTCGAAAAATAATATTTAGCGTAACAAAACTAGGCTATGGTTTTTTTTTCCTTTTTTTTTTTTACTAAAAAACAGTAACTGTTTGGTTGCTAAAAATAATTTTTGTTTTATATTCTATAAGTTGGATGATTTTTTTGGGACAGTTTTTGAAAGTAGTAGCATTATCAAACTAGGCCTGGATCACTTGCTTACCTATGTGTACATCAGTTGTCACAAGAAAAGAAAAATAAAAAAAGGAATTCTTGGTCAATTGAAATCCTCTTATTTATGTAGCTTCCTTCATCTTGCATAAATTAATCCTACAACTTTGGATCCCTCCTGGAACATGGTACTCATGCCGTCGCTAATACCATTTGACTACACGTAAACATGCTGTGGCTAAATTAAGAAAAGATTTTAAGAAGAAAAAAAAAATCCCGGGACTGCATATCTACAATTCATACACGAATAACTCTACAAAATATTATAAGAATCAGAACTAGAATGCAGTAGTTACTATCATTACTCATCAAATATCTGACGAACATCAATTTTCAGAAACGTCTGGCCAATTTTTTCTCAGAAAAGGAAGCGGTTTATTTATCACACAAATATAAGACCATGAGTACACATCCATCTTCACGAGAAATTATTCAGTGGACCGGCCTCACCAAGTGACGGTAATGAGACATTGTTTCCCTCCAATAATAACACGACACAATTTTTCGTATTTTCTCCCTCTAATTTAGTTTAAGATTTGCTTGACAATTATAGGGGTAGCAATTATGATATATTTTTGAAATACCGGCTATAAACGGTTACGAGGGATCCAGTGTTAGATTATTTTAAGTAGCGACTTTTAAAATAGTCTAATTCATGCTTAGTAATTCATTATCGAAGGTTTCTAAAAATTTTGTAAACAAATAAAATTACATATATGTCCATATATAAACAAAATAGTCCCGAGCACGAAAACTGCCACCTTCTCCACGCCTCGATCAAGATGTAGAAGTCCATATTTGATCAAAATAATAAAAACACATGAATAGTAAAAACATCTGGGTGAAAGTAGGAGAAAAATTTTAAAAATTTAACGAAAAAAGTAGCCATAGTTTAAAAAAAAGAAAAGAAAAAAAGGAGCAACAGAGAAAGGAAAAATAGGGTTAAATATTTGTAGTTATAATTATATATTTTTTGTAAGGATATAAATAAAATAAAATAAAATAAAATAATAAAATCTCTCAAAATTCGTCGATTTGGAGTTTTTATAAAGCCACCCAAAATTATATTACACTAGTTTTGGAGTATTTTTGAGCCGACTAAAACTAGTGGCTAAAAAAAATTAACAAACAGAAATTTTCATAAACAGATGCAGACCCTTAGTGGTATGTCTTGCTGTTATTGAAGGAAAACAAAATGAGGTCGGCCCACTAAATAATTTCTCCATTTTCACCACTTTGATATCCGACAAAAATACAAGGGCTAAGGAAAACAAGTACAAGCATATGTATTCCTTGTTGATAGCATGCCTTTCCGTCTAAAAGCTGTTGTGTAAAATCAAGAGTTCGGACTCGGACTTTCGGCCGTTTACAGCTCTCACCACTTTCTGTTTATACATGGCATGGCGGTTACTTCTGATTTATACATGGTCAGAGTTCACAAACAAGTCTACACAGCTCTGATTTGGGCTGCCAGAAGACGAAGCTACCAAGCACTAAAAATTGGCCATGATTCTCTTACCAAAACCACTTCAAAAACAATGGAGATCAGGAGTTTTGCTTTCCAAGAACCTGATCTTACGAGCACCTGTATGACCAGATAGGGTCACGTGGAATGTTGTGTCGAGAAATCTGCATATGAGACGATCTTCCTCTCAAGCTCAGGTCTATTAGCACCCACTACTTTATCCAGCTGCTTTCCATCCTTTAGAAAAAAGAATGTCGGAGTGGCACGAACATCCAATGATGAACTGAGGTCCTGTAACACCAGTCAAAATTCTTTTATAAATATTTTGAGAGTAGAATCCATACAAAACCACAGCTACAATAACCACCAAGTGAGAATTAATTAAGCAAGGGTGACCCATAAAATTGAAATAATATCAGCTTCAAGGAGCTGCTCTTAAGTGTGGCAAAATCATATCCCCACTAATTGATGATAGAGGTAATACCGATTTTGGAATTGATGATAGTGTTATACCTATTGTAGGGGAAAGTGGCTTGAACAGAAATATATTTGATCAATATCAGAGCCAAAATTTCACAATCACAACAGTTAGATTGGGAGATCCAAAACAAAGAAAAATATCCAAATAGGTTAGATATGGCTTTTACAAAAATGGGTTGATATCTAAATTCTCATAAGCTAATATGCTATGCTTTGTGCGTAGAATTGCTTATAAAAAAACATGGCAATTTGTTCATTGAAAACAAGATACTCATAATTGGGCGTCTTTTCTATTACTAGAGAAACAGTGGTTGGTATTTAACCATGTTGAAGGGATTTCGTGTTAAAAAAATTCAGTTCAGCACTAGTCTGACTGTTACAGTAATATAATTGAGCTAACATAGTACCATTACAAAAAAAATCATAATGATTCCAATGCTAGTTATGGGAGCATTCCAATATTTTCACTAAATATCAGAACCATACAAATCCAAACATGGATAAGCTAATAGGTTGCATTGGAAGTCATATTTACTAAATAGGTACTATTAAGTGAACTCATCAAGCTCATGATGAAAGGGAAAGAAAGCAGCCACAAGAATACGTAAAGATCACAGTGTGATTGCACCAGAAAAATCAAGCATCGTAAAGACTATACTATCACACTAAGAGAGCGGAGCATCGTAAAGACTATACTATCACACTAAGTGAGCGGATGAATTGATAACACTGAGGTGGGATTTGGTTCAAGTTTTTGAGGCTTGGGAATGGGTTTTAGATTTCTTACCCTTGTTTGGTATGTGTAGGATTGGGAATTAGAGGGAAATAGGATGGACTTCATATTCCCATGGTTGTGGGAAAGTAATTCCCAAAGCCCCCCTTGGGAATAGCTTTGCTTTCCTAGGAATGCTGCTTAAATATTTTGTTTGGACAATAACACCCTCACTTTACTTTCAAAATTTTAACTTCTATCTCAAACATGTAAATTTAGATAATAAAAGCATGAAAGGATATTTATGGAAAACTTAATAAATTAATATTCCTTTTCCATATTTCTAACATAATATAACCAAACATGGGTATGTGAATGTTGAATTCCTTTCCCATGGAAAAGGAATGTAAAATGAATTCCTACTAATACAAAACCTTGATCCAAACAAGCCTTGAGGGTATATGCCCTGAGTGTGTTTGGATGAATTGATAACATTGAGGGTATATGCCCTGAGGACGTGGTTGGCATTTGCAAACTTCCCAAAATTAAGGCACTTGGTTTCCGTTTGGTTCCTGGAAACCAAGAAAAACAAGATTCCAACTAAAAACTTTGTTTGCTAGATTTTTTTTTTTTTTTGAAACTTTACACGTATGATGACATGCCCAAAAAAACAATTAAAGGGTTAAAAGGTCAATGTCAGACCCTAGAAAAAGGGCCTAGGGTGAAAGGGCACCCGGACCAATACAACTCCGAATAAAGACCGGACTCTGCCCGACCACTTTATACCAGATCATAGAGATCTTCTTGGGAAGACAAAAATAATGAAAATAGAAGTTATTGCATTCTTAGAGTTTCGACGACTTCTCCCTATTTGGATGGTAAGTAGAATGAGAAGTTTTCCGCTTGAGTGGTGCTCTCTAGAAGTTTCCAATCGTACTTTCCCACCAGCTTCGCAACCCAATCTATCATGGCATAATTCACATTTTGCAAAGAATTTATGATTTATATGGTTAGCCTGTTTATGTCGAAAGTAGGGAAATTAGGTTCAAGACTATTCATATGGGCTTTGAAGGACGTTTTATAAAGGTCATTGGCCAGTTGGACTAATAGGAATTGGAAGTCTGGAGAGAAGGATTAAGGACTGTAGTGGAGGGTCAAGACAATAGCTAAGGGATTGAAGAGCAGACATGGAGGAGGGCCTGAAGGAGGCTGTTGAATACGTATGGCAAGGGAGTTGGTTCCGACTTCCAACAGAAAAAGGAGCAGTAGCAGCGCCCCTATATGGGATGGTGGAGGAAATTTGTGGTTAGAGAGGGAGGAACGAAGGAGAAGAGAGTAGGCTTTGCATCGATGTTGCATGGATATGAATATGACACGACACAATGCGTACTCAGCTATATGAAATAAATAACTAATATATATGGGTATAAGTGCTAAAATAAATATAATCTTCCTTAGATTAAAAAATATATATACTCTTGGTGCAGAAAAATCTACTCTAAACTCAAATATACTGAGATAAATAACTTACGTTAGACTTGAGCTTTTGATCGAACTTATATTGAACTCAGCTATACTAATTCGAGGTATAATTCTTGAATTGTGATAGTCACTTCCCCCAACCAACTATTAGCATACTAAAGGAAAGTAGATTCAAAACCAACCAGAAGTCAAGGGAATATGGAAGCTATGTGCAAAAGTATATATGTGAGGAATGGCAATTATGAAAAAACATGGAAGCAGGCTATACTTACTACTAGCTCATCAACGTCAATTATTAGGAAAACGAGTTGAGGATACTTCTTGGACATCTCAGCATAAAGAGGGGTAAAGATTTTACATGGGCCACACCATGATGCACTGAAATTTGCAACCACCTGCAGATACATAGGTATATTATGGATAATGGATTACATCTCAGTCAAGAAATACAGCAAATATGAGGGTAAAAATTAAGACAACTTTGTTCCATAAAGAGTCAGAAAAGTGAAAACAGTTTGCCTATAATAATATATCAAAACCCCATTAAGCACACTACAACTTGATCTTATTATTACTTAGAAGTGAAAGATATTGTAAGTGTATCTACATGGCGATAAATTGTTATTAAATAACTCTGGACATAATACTTACTATCTTTCCAGCCTTGTCTGCTTCGCCGACCCTCTCATCCCAGTTTTCTTTACTATTGACGAGATGCACATTTCCACCACTGAAATCTATTTTGTCATCTGAATCAGCACTACCATGAAACTACAAGAAAATTCAACGACGACAACCTTCATAAGTACAAGTTGATGGAAATTCATTAAGCAAATGATGCAATAGTCAGGAACTTGCACAATATCTCCAAATAACTATAGGTAAGTGACAATGAGAACATGAAGAGCGTGATCATCATTAATAATGCAATGGATGCAGATGAGGTTGAATACATATGGAGGAATGAGTATCCAGAGTAAATTTGAGCTCAGTTAGTTAATATGCCACAGAACCTTAGTAATCTCTGATGGTCAACAAACTGTTGTGGGGTTTCTTTATAAAAGTGGAATGGTGAGAACTGTTAAAATGGAAATTTGAGACCATATAACCACTTGGTCCAAACCTCACACCTATAAGAGAGAACCATATCGGCATACCTAGTATCTATGTTGCATGAATATAGACACGGATAAGGGCACGATATGATACGGGATCACAAGATATGGATACGGGATAAAGACATCTTCAAATAGATCAAAGCCACCTATGTGGTATGAATAGAGACAAGGATACGGGTACAGACACGATACAGGTAGGTACGGATGCCACTTTCCCATGTTCGTGCAACACAGGGGGCTAGCTTAAGCTATGAAATAAGCACAGAAAAATAAGTAGAAGGCAAAGTTATAGTGCAGAAGGAAGAAGGGACAAACACAAAATGGTTAAATAAACTTGAGAAACCCAGTAAAATAGAGCACCGAATCAACAAGAACCAAAATGTAAATTGCTTATGCTATGCACCATTCTGAATCTTTCGGCTATGGTTTTAGTAAGATACCTGTGCCAAGCAGTTTCCCATTTGAGGTAGAAAATAGGATAATCACTTCTTCTGCAGACAAAGAAGAGAAGAAAGAACATCACAAACTAGAAGTGCACTTGAAACTGACTAAATATCAGATAGCAATATAATAGGTTGTAAAAAGTCAAGCAATCGTGTAAAATCATATACATGTATTCTAGCTATGTGAAAGCCAGCCCTCGATTTCAACAATCAAGAACTATTTACGAGAAGGTCTTTCCAAAATTTAGTTCCTGGAATCCCCTGTCAATTATTGAAATAGAGGGATGTCTCTCATTTATGTTTCTCGCTTATATAGTGGCACAAAGATGGATTCAGAACTCCTGCAGCAAACCTTAAAAATTTCCACCAAATCTTCTCTATTTTAGCCGGGGCAAGTTTGGCCTGTTTCTTCCTGGTTTGTGGCCTTAAACTGCATTTCTTTTTCCAATGAAAGAAGGAATGAGAGGAAGGGGGTCATATTTGCATAAATAAAGTTTTTTAATCTAGTTATTCTAAATTTATAGGGATAAGTATGCAAATGATTCATTAATTCCCTCAGACCTATTTACAAAGGTCCATCTTGTTTCTTCCTCTCATATTTAATTCACATGAAATCCTATTAACCAATTCAAGAAATTTGATAAAGCTTGGTACCTAGTTTCCAAAAGAATAATTTCTGAGGCAGGAATTTTCAATTCAAGGTGAGGACCACAGAAAATTAGGATAAAGGCTTTGTTGTTTTATTGTTAATTTCAATTAAAGGTAAGCCTTAAGGGATTTTCTGCAATTTGTGCAAAAAAATAGTAATTAAGATTAAAGGTATACACTTTCATATCAGTTCTGGAGCAGAGGTGTTTCATGACTCAGCTATAGGAACTCAAGTGCAGAAACATATTTTCTGACTCGACAATGCCATTTCTTGAGTGCTAAGGGTTAGCAATATTGTCTCTGCATGAAACAAAATAAGAGCCTTAAAGTGTAATGAATTTAATCCATTTGAAGGTTCATTTTAAATTACTTACAGGCCAGCGAATTAAATAACCCAAAGCCTCCAAAAGTTCGAACATGTTTTATACTCTCTTTTAAAACTGGCTCTTGCTACAATCCACTTACGGGTAGAAGTTATCCACCATCTATTTAGAAGCATATAATATTCAATCTACACTTCAAGCGAAGAAATGATTTGATGGCCAGTTCAAATCTGAGTTGGAGCCTGAAATCTGAGTTGGAGCCTGAATGAAATGCCCAAGCTTAAACAAAAAAATTCTAAATTTAACGAGTCACTTGGGGCCTCTTTGACAACCGGAAACTAATTGAAAGCTAGAAACCGAGTTTCTTTTTGAGTTTTTGAGTTTCTAGAAACTATTCCGAACTACAAAAGTTGTTTGATCGCTAGGAAATATAATAAGGAAATTAAGAAATATGATGACATGTTAAAATAGTGTACACATGGACCACATGTATTAATTAGCCTCACCATTTTTTTTAAAATAAGAAGTATTAATAAATGTTTCCTTTCTAATTTCCACGAGTTTCCACCATTTGGTATGGAAACTACATAAGCTCTTAGTTTCCAATTTCACTTACGTGCATAGATGGATCCAAAGGGGGGTGGGTGGGTGCATGTGCCTACATAAACATACTAACATCTAGCTTTTAATTAATTGTAATTACCTTGAAGCATGTGGTGGGTATCTCACCCATCCTAATATTCAGGTATAACTAATTAACAACCAAGAAAAAAAAACTAACCCCAATTCTGTAGACCAAAAAAATCCCATATAAACCTTCCAATTTCTTTCATAATTTGCTTTATTTATTATATTATTTGTTAGGATATTCAGATTGGAAGTTTTCCATATTTAATAAATTGTCCTCGTATCTATCTAAAAAAAAATATAATCCCAATATAAAGAAAAATATTTTTTTCTTAATTATTTTATATTTTGTGGGTTTTCTAAACATTGTCGGTATCTGTCTAGAAGAGAAAGATACCTCTTCCTAATAGAAAACATTTTTTAAATTATTTTATATTTTGTTGGTCTTAAATATTAGTTTACTATAATTGAAAAATCTAAATTATTATAGTAAATTGTTCCGTTCTTGGTCTTATAATTCTAGTTTTGGCTTCGTTTTCCATCAAATCTAATAATAACACAAGGTTAGATACAATATTAAAACAAATGTGCCCCACTTGAAGTAGTGTTTTAGCTCCGCCCCTGCTGACGTGACATGAAATTCCTAAACTCAAGAACCAAACAAACATCAAATGAAAATTATGAGCACGTTGTACTAGTTTTCACGGTAGTTTTCCGTTGCCAAACAGATCCTTAGCATAATGGACAATGGTAAATAGTGCTTTGAAGATTCATCCATTAAATTATGGATAGGTATATAAAATGGTAGACTTATCTAATGAGCTGATTTGAATTGGACAATCTTTTGGGAAAACAAGATTCAAGAGGAAAAAAATCAGCATTATGCACTTTATTAATTATATTTTAAAATACTATTCTATTGTAGTAGATATAGGCCAAAAAAACTTGTAGTTTTACAGATAGTTTCCTGTATAACTATTAATGTACCTAGTTATGGTATTATTCACAAAATAGTATCAAGGTTCAAGAAAGAAGCTAAACCAAGTAGGGGTGAGCATTATTCGGTTTTGGACCGAAAACCGAACCGAATAATAGATTCGATTCGGTTTAAAAAAAAATCGGTTTGGTTTCAGTTTTGAAAATACTAAAAAAAAAAATATTCGGTTTTGTGTTTCAGTCCAAAACCGAAAACCGAATAAGAAAATACTATAGGTATATATATACTATAGGTATATACTAAATATATCTAGGTATATTTAATTACTATATATATTAACAAAAAAAAACTCAAATATACCGAAAAATCGAATAAACCGAATAAACCGAAAACCGAACTGATTTAATTCGGTTCGGTTTGGTTATGGGTCATTTCGGTTCGGTTTCGGTTTTGCTTATTCGGTTTTCGGTCCAATTCGATTTTCGGTTATTCGGTTCGATTGGAATCGAATTAACCGAATGCTCACCTCTAAAACCAAGTGTAGAGTATTAGAGCAAACTAAATTTGTTTGCAGTATCAGTACTTTGGCCATGTGAAGCTCGGGAGTTTGTTATAAGCCTCTATTTAACATTTTGACTGTTTATGTCATGCATATACTAAGCTCCAACAAATATCGAACAAAAGGATGCCTTCAAATTCACCAGCTCAAGCATCTACAATCTTGAACAATGTTTATTTGCGTTCATCCTGAATTTCAGTACAAGGTGAGGAGTCTAGGGTCAGTACAAGGTGACGAGTCTAGGGTCATGCGCTATTTTGCACAAATATGGATACAAATATGAGATATGGACATTTTCGAATATGTACAAGATAGTCACCTATGTTACACGAAATTGGCCAATATACATGTACAGATACAATACAATACGATATGGATTCGTCACCATTTTTTCATGTTCGTGTAACATAGGTCATGCTTAAATAAGTGGTACTTGGGGAAGGCCACACAACCAAACACGACCAATGTGTTGGGAAAAAAAAAACATGCCTTGCAGGTTAAACTGGTTCAAGGCTTTTCCAAATATCACCATTTGCCTTTGTTTAGTGCCGGAGCTAAAATGGTCGAATAGTCAATGTTCCAATCTAGATGTCTTTTCATAGCATCACATGGATATCTTTAAAGATTAGGCCATGCCAAGCGGTGACCATGCCAACTAAGGGTCTGCTTGGCAATTGTGGGAGTAGCGGTTATGAGGTATTTTTAGAGTACCGGTTATGAACGGTTATGAATGATCCGATTTTGAGTGGTTTTAAGTAGTGGCTTTTAAGACAATCCAATCCATGCTTGGTAACGAGAGGTTCTGAAAGTTTTTTACGAGAATAAATAAAATAAAATAATAAAACCACTCAAAACCTACCGATTTTTGGTGTTTATAAAGCCACATAAAATTACATTAGATCGGTTTTGGGAGATTTTTGAACCGACCAAAACCAGTGCCTCATAAAAATTACCAGGCAGAGGTTTTCATAAACGGTCGGTTCAAAAATATCCCAAAACCGGTGCCAACACCGCTACCAAGCAGACCCTAAAGAAAATTCATTCCTGAGCAGCTTTTCTCGCTCTTGCCCATCTTATCTTCAAGTGTATCTAGTGGGTGATTCAAGGTTGCCAAGCACGCAAAAGGTTACGGAAAACCAAAAGTGGTACGCCACTTGGCATGGAACAGGGGTAGACTTCTTAGGAACGCTCAGGCAGAACGAAATATGCAACTAAGGAGTAATCTTCCTAATTCTAACAATCGGGATTGGCAGGGGTTCGGAACTTCCGAACACAGTATCTAGCGTCCTGGCACGGAAATGTTCCACGGTCTGCACGCAGATCGTGCTGGAGGTTGAGCTATTTATGGCAACTCCGAGTCGATTATTCAATGAAGTAACTAAAAACTGTCACTTCAATTTTATTCCCGATGTCGAATTCCAAATCGATATAAATTACACATATCCCCAAATTGTACCAAAATTGAACAAATCTAACCCTAATCTTCAGCTCATAGATCCACAAATTCACGAAATAGGAACTCAAATCGATGGAGAGGGGCAAGAATTATACCTACACGGAGCCCGCCGGACGATCGGTTTCCGATGCCGCTCCCGCTAATTCTAGCGGGAAGACGCCAAAGGAAACCCTAATTTTTCCTTCGTTGCTGCTGAGGAAACCCTAGTAAGAGGAAAATTATAAGAGGGAGAGGGAAGCTAAATAGAAGGGGCTCCATTGCAACCACCAGACGTGACGAAGAGACACTCGGAACCTTCCGCGCTTGGCGCTCATGGAAAATGTCACTATCCCCCTTCCAACCAAATATGTAGTGTACTTTTGTCAACGTAAAAATAGACATTGCAATATTAATTGAGAAATTTTGAGTCACCTTCCACTTTATTTTATTTATTCATATTCAGGATGTATCACACATTATTTTTATAATGTACAAGATGTTCTACTTTTGACGGAATGTACCACACATTATTTTTATAATGTACAAGATCTTCTATTTTTGACAGAATTCGTCAAAAATTGACGGTCAATCTATTTGACCACAAAAATTTGGACAAAAATATCCTTCCTTTATTTTCTTCTTCATCTTTTCTCTCACCCCCTCCTCCCCGCCACCGCCGCCGCCCTTCTTCCCCAACCCCCCCCCCCCCTCCCTGACACCGTCGCCACCCCCCTCCCTGCCCAGTCCCCGCCCTCCCCGCCACCACGATTGCTGCTGCTGCTCGCGAGGTTCCGCATATAATTGGCAACATAGCTATGCTATGTGGGACTAGGCTCCGCATGTAATGTCCAGCTTCGTGGAAAGGCATTACGCTGGAATTATAGATGGATCAGACCGATGGAATATAAGTTGTGCGAAAAATGGAGATGCTTGGTATTATGGTGTTGTATTGCTTAACTTGGACGAATGGAATATCTTATGTGGCATGGTTCGAATGTATGATTATGCCAAGTTATAAGACTGTTCATCGCGTCGGATCATTCTTGAGGGATCGTGGGCAGATGTGAGATCGTGGCATATAAATAATATTTATATAAGTGAGTGGATCTGTCTTTTCTCCTCTACTCCTTTATGCCCTAATAAAATAAATATTAGTGTTATTTTGTTCTATGTCATAACTATATGCTGCTCTAGTCCACACAATGATAATGATGCCTTATATTCAATGTTGTCGTAATTAATGAAACACATGAATAATGAACTGCTAGTATTATTTATACAATAATGTTATAAAGTAAGTCTGCTATGAGAAAGAAGTAATATTATGAAATCTACTTCACATACTGGTAACATTGAGAATGGAACATTGAACATCTCTACAGGTATAAGTGCATAAGTGCATAGTAACTATGAAGGAAATACTTCATATGCGTGTATAATTGTGATTTGGTACCACCTGGCCACGAGAAGGTCTATAAGTTGGGATCTACGGGTCACCAACCGATATGAGAATGAGCAAAACAAGAAGGATCAATAATGCAAGACTTTATTACATTTCTTTACCATGCAATTTATGCTTAGTATTTTATTTACATAGACGTTGCATGGTCATAGACAACATGTGCATAAGGTTTGGTAAGTTTCCTCGAACGAGATGCACCGGGGCACCGGGATCGTTCGGCCTAGGAGAAAGCATAGTGCTTTGGTAGCACCGGGTATAAACGAGACTTCATTGGGGATCGCAACCGCATGAATAGCGCTTCGTACGCCCTTCAAAGTCCTATATGGCATGTCTCTCGTGGTGCGAAAGCATATCACCAATGACCCTTATGTAGTTAGGCTGCATACTAACGAGAATATTTATGCAAGCTTAACATTATCTTTGTAAGAATAATTCGTATTAATTATGATGTGGCTATATCCTTGTTCTGCAGGGATACAAAGAGTGGGTTGTTGGTAAGAATCGTTGTAAAGCGATATGTACATATTTCACATATATTCAATGTGATGTTTCCAAAGTATGTTTCATTATACTGCTGAATACTCTGATCATTGAAATGAACCTAGTTCCTAATAGAAAGATCACTAAGTTAATATGCATGATTTTCACATGAATACTTAGTGTCGGTTTAGGCGAGTTGGGCTAGTTTCTGCTCTCCAGTACGCGATATGTACTGACCCACGTTTGTGGGCATCCCCAGGTACTCAGCATTGGGGAGTGGTTGGAACGGTTCCGAGGCATCGAAGCATTGTTGGGGCGCGCATAAGCTCTTCTTCCATTGGAGGAGTCTTCTATTATAAATGGCATAATGCATGGAACAGTGTAATTCAGTTGTATCAGTGAGATCGTAAGTCAAGATGGCAAATATCAATGTAAGTCAATTGGCCAAGTATTAGTTGTATTTGAGAGCTTTGTAAATCGTTTGTAAGTCATGTACTCAATTATCATTATCAATAAAGAGAAGCTTTTTATTATATTCATTGTGACTTCAATTGATCTGCTTAATTTTGTTGCGATGTCGTTGTTTCTGAGATATAACATACCTTGATCTATCTTCTTGTCTTGTACAAGTGCAATCTAGGCTTGTACGACATAACGCTCGTGGCTACTTTCGGTTCTTCAGAATCGGAACGTGATACCACAGGCTAAGTTCTACCGATTTTAGAGTATCCTAGGGATGTAGGATCCAATTAGATTTGAGTCATCCGGATTGGATCGAGATTAGATTTAGTTGGATTCTCATTAGTCTAGAAGTCAATGGATCAACCAATGGTGGGTCGACCTGATAGGCGTTCTACTATCCGACTTCCATCAGAGATCCAATGTAGGTTGTAATACTATATAATGTGAACTATTATACTTGGCATATCTTTAGTGACCAATGAGACCTCCTTAAACGCAATAATCAATTCCTTGAGCTCAATTATCCATTTTTAGCTTTGGCAATATTTCTTGGTGAAGTTGTTGAGAGTAGTCCATCCATAAAATAGGGTCTTCTCACGTGAAAAATGATTGGGGTATTTGCAAAGATTTGTATAGTAATCCTCGACAAAAGTACCCCTTCAATGCAACTTAGATGATGTTCTTTAAAAAGTAATAGTGTAACTATAAGGCTAAATTTCAACTTGATACCCTCAACTATTTAAGTTTTTCAACTTTATACCCAAAACTTTAATATTAGACAACTTAATACCTTAACTATAATTATACAACTTAATACCCTAATAGTGGTACAACTTAATACTCTAGCAGTGTTATCAAAAAGTTTTAAATGAAAAAAAAATACTCCTCCCTCCCAATTCTCCACGGAAAGGAGAGGAAAATGGAGGAAGAGGCGTGGCGGGGAGTGTCGGAAGAGGTCTCGTCGGCGGGAGGTCCAGGGAGGAGGAGGCATGGAAGCAGCGACAACGGCAAAAAGGGAGTGGCAACGGCAACAACATCGGTCCTCGGGACGACTTATGTTGTGAGCACTCTATCTTTCTCTCTATCTAGAGAGAGAGAGAGAGAGAGAGAGAGAGAGAGAATGATCGTATGTAATTTGGTCAAAATTTTTTTTTTTTTTTTTGAAATGAATAAATTTCTCTGACTGACGAAGGATATAAACTTAAAAATATTTAATAGTTGAGGGTAGTAATTGGTATGATATTAAAGTTTAGGGTATCAAGTTTAAAAACTTAAATAGTTAAGGGTGTTAAGTTAAAATTAAGCCCAATAATAAGGATAGAATGTGGCCCAATATTTTAATTTGTTGCTATTTGTTTATAGAAAATTTGGAGAAAATCATTGTCATAATTGTTCCTTACAGAGAGAGAGAGAGAGAGAGAGAGAGAGTGATCGTATGTAATTTGGTCAAAATTTTTTTTTTTTTTTTTGAAATGAATAAATTTCTCTGACTGACGAAGGATATCAACTTAAAAATATTTAATAGTTGAGGGTAGTAATTGGTATGATATTAAAGTTTAGGGTATCAAGTTTAAAAACTTAAATAGTTAAGGGTGTTAAGTTAAAATTAAGCCCAATAATAAGGATGGAATGTGGCCCAATATTTTTATTTGTTGCTATTTGTTTATAGAAAGTTTGGAGAAAATCATTGTCATAATTGTTCCTTACAAATTGGATTCATAAGTTGATAAATGCGTTGAGCCAATTAGTTAACTTATGTCCTAGATAAAAAAAATTGATCAAAGTGTAAAGCAAAATTAAGACTGCACAAGTTCAACGAGTCAACACAATCCCTAAATCCAAGTACGAACATATGGTCGATCAATTAATGCGAAACACTTAACTCCAATCTAAAGTGTTTCTTAGGGTCAATTTCAATTGCACTTGCATTCCATTCGAAATATAAATGCAATGAACATGTCCTTTGTTTCCATAAGTGCCAACGTGTTCGTCCATTTGGGGCTTCTAATGGTCATTTACTGGCTCCGAAAATGTGACGACAAGTCATATCATTGTGTTGGAGTTCAATCAAAGCTCAACTACGAAACCTGCATTCACTCTGGGACTCAATTTTTTGTTTCTTAACTAAAAAAGAAAAGAAAAAGGTATAGCTAGATGATTAAAACACAATGGCACTCCTCAGAAAATACTAAATTTTAACTTGATCCCTGAACTATTCAAGTTTTTCAATTTGCTACTCTAAACCTTATACCCTAAACTTAAATATTAGGCAACTTAATGTCTAAACTATAATTGTATAATTAAATACCCTAACAGTGTTAACAAAAAATTGTAAATAACAAAAATATCCCCTATTCTATCACCCCTCTCTCCTAATGGCGTCGGCGACGACAGTGGGCAACAATGACAATATCGAAAGGAGGAGGGATAATTTGGTCAAAATATTATTATTTATGTTTGTTGAAATAAAAAAATTAACCCTAGACTGACGAAGGGTATCAATATTAAAATATTCAACAGTCGAGGGTAGTGATTGGTATGATATTAAAGTTGAGGTTATCAAGTTTAAAATTTTGATTAGTTGAGGGTACCAAGTTGAAATTAAGCTAAAAAGGAATTTTATAAAGGCACTACAAAACTTACTCAGGGTTGTCCAAAATTGTTGCTTTTATTTACAAGTTTGCCACTCAGAAAAAATGTTAGGGACTACCCACTACATAGAATAAAAGCCTTTTTTTGTTTTATTTTTCATACTTTTCTTCTTTTCTCTCCCAAATTTCAAATATTTTTCTCAATATATGTTCATGCCTAGATTTGATCTTCTAGTCACTAAAATTTGGTTTATGATTCAATTTGGGTGAATTTTCGAAGTTTAAAAACATTTTAGGGTTTCAAACTTCAGAAATCCATCCACAGTCACGACGAGGACAATGATCAACTGTCATAAATTTTGATAATCATGTATATAGTCAGGTTTGTCAAAAAAAATTACAGTCATGTCAATTAGTAGGACTGTCAAATTTATCCAATCCCGACTGGATATATTTTTCAGATGATTTAGATGACTGGTATCCTACATACTATGGACCTCAGGACATAGTGTGTGTAGAGTCGGAGACAGTGGCTCAGGAGGATCTCGTTCCAGTAGAGGAGACACTAGTAGTGGCTTAGCTAGTATAACACTTCTTATTGTTTTGTAATTGTTTCCAACTTTGAGATATTTTTAGTTGTATTATATTGAGACATATGTTGTTATTGAGATAGCTAGACTCTAAACTCATTGATGATTTGTGATGTATATTTCTAGACATCTCTTGATTCTCTTATATCATTATCGTGCCATTCATCTTTCGTATAGTTTCATTGTGATTGAGTATTGATATTGTCATTATATTCTTTTGTCCTCCTTATGGAGTTGAGGTTATCATTTGCAGGTTATGGTATGGATATTGTGAGATATGATAGATAGTATGGTTGGGCAGCCCCAAGTAAGTATTTGGATGCCTTGAGTAAAGTTTTTTTAAACTGGACTAGTCTCGAATAAGTTTTGTATTGTCCGGATAAAAACTCCAAAAAAATAGTGACCTCAAGCGTAATAACCTAAATTGAAAGGGTTAGCCTAAGAATTCATCCAGCTCCGGCCGGGGAAAGTGCTTAGCTGTGCTTCACAAGCCGTCATCTCCGTTTTATTATAGAAAGAGAGTAAGAGAAAAGTTGTCCTTCCAGATCTAGAAACCTCCAAACGCCACCGCTACAGCCAGATCCAGGTGACCCTCATTTCACTGTTCCATTGCTGCTCCCATCTCTTCTCGGAAATATTCGATTATTTAAGTTCCTTTGATTTGTTATTTTTCCGTCGAAACGATTTTAAATTTCCATTTTTAGGGAGCCCTAGATTACGAACTCGAGGAATGGACGGGAAGAAGAAGAAGAACAAGAAGAAGAAGGGGAACAACAACCAGACCAGAGCCGCGGACGACGTTCCGACGCCGCCTGGTGCGGAAGAAACCGGCGGCGGATCCGCCGCGGACGTCCAGAGCGTCGGGGCGTCGGTGTCTGCGTCGGTGTCGGACGCAGAGCCGGAGAAGCATAAGGTCCCCGAAGAAGAAAACAGTGTAAGCATAAATAAACCCAAAATAACATCCACGGATCCAACTGATTCGAAATTGGTAGGAAATAGCTTGGTGTTGGTAATTAGATCATGCAATTATGGGAACATTGCTGCAGTTGACGTGTATGTTCCAACAATATAAAAAAGTAAACAAATTAATTTCAAACAATCGATCGTCAAGTTCCTCTTTTGTTTGTTCTGGTTATCCGATTATAATTTAATCTTGCAAATATTTTGTTGAGCAGGTCAAGATACTTAGACAATTAGAGGAAGAGAAGAATATATGGCTACAAATGGAGGTATCTGTAAAATTATTTGATTATTATTTTTGCCTCTTAAGTGAGATTTATTGTTTTACTTTTTATGAACGCAATTGATTAACGGTGAAAAATAACTTCTTTTAGGCCATGGATGAATTGCAGTAGTCGGTGCCCTTTTTACTTTGGTACAAGACCCCAATGTTTGGAAATTATGACCCCAATGTTTAGAAATTATGTGTCCTTTTGATCCTCTTTTATTGGACAAATTTTAGAATTTGTGTAAGTTTAAACCAGTGTTTTAAAAAGCTTTAGGTGCTCTTAGACGAGCTGTCTCATCTCATCGTTTGGAAGCGTCTAAGCATGCCTACCCTCGTCTGGAGAAAAAAAGGGCCACCTGGATAGCTTCTAATTTTTTTTTTTCATAACAAAATTTGTCACTTTTGTACCTCATGTTAGGTTATCCAAATATACCCTATCCCTAAAAACTTACTAATTTTGAGTTTTTAGACAATAAACTAAAGAAAAGAGTCATAAACAATACAAAATTACCGATAGAAAACAACAAGTAACTTAATAAGATCACAAAATAGTCTATGAAACACAACATTAAGTTTACAAACAATAACATCACACATAAGTCATTAGGCAAATTGTTCAAATGGAAAAACAAACATATATAAACAAGCACAACAAAATAGGTTGTGTTAAATGGGATTGTTTGTGTGGAAGGGGTTGCCTTTTTGTGAGAGTTCTATAGAGAGAGAAAAGAAAAAAGAGAGAATAGAAGTAAAGAACATTGAAAGAAAAAGGAGAAAGATGACTACAAGGAATAAATATCTTACTCTTGTTCACTTGATTATAATGAAATCGTTGTCCTACATTTTTCTTGCATATGCTACTAGTCAACAAGAGCCTAATTTTTTTAACTCCAATGTGTTTACCTCGGTTTTGATATTCAATTCTCTTATTATGACTCCATATTATCGATTATCTACTACTAAGAATGTATGATTTAGACTTCGTCCTTCAAAGGATCTTTATCAAGTTGTTATTTTTATCCACATGATAATCATTCATGAGTTTTCTACCAGTCAAGATATAACTTTACTGTTTTTAGATTTTTAAGTATATCAATGACTCCATCCAATAAATTAGTCAAGGTCTTCTAGTATCAGATTTTTTCATCTCTTTTTAATTCTATCATCCTTGAATTGATGATAACTTCCTTAAGAATGAGATCCTAAGGTCATTCGTCTCAAAATCACTTTTCAATATCGTCCATAAATATATTGCCAATATTCTTTACCTTGTGGTTTACCTTGATATGTTATAATCCTGTATTTTAAATCTAATTCTTTGAATCACCTATAACAACTCTTAAAATCTTCAAGTACCCGTATTAATTTCAAACTTGTATGCTTCTATCTATTTTGATAAATTGCAACCTCAAGTATTTATAATCTTGTATTTAGTCGTCAATCATATCAATTTAATCTTATAATCCTCAGTTTTATCTCATTACTCTTCTCTTTATAATTTTCAAAGTTCAATTTATCATAGGATAATCACATCTCATAGGGAGCCATCATTTAGAAAGTACTTAGCTTAAGCACGATAAGACATCAATATCTTCCCTCAATGACTTTCATCATCTTAAAACTGTATAAACTAAAAACTTTCACCTTAATCTCTACGCCATAAGTCCACAATATCGTCATCTTAATTCTCATGAATCATAATCTTCATTTACGAGTTCTATTGTATCATTCTTAGTCTGAGTTATGCACCTCGGTTTATTTCTTCGAATTCATATCTTATTCTTCCATATACAACTCAACCATATTTTATTAAATCTTTCAACTCCGATGTAGTATCTTGGTCTAAATTTTTGATTTTCTTGATTGGCAATATAACCACGATGTATAAGATTTTGATTAACCATTATTTTATTCTCAATCTAAAATGGTTATGAACTCAACGTCCACTCCATTGTCCTTTCTATATTCCATAATTCTCATCTTGATGCAAGAATTAGTTTTAACAACGAACACGTATTCAAGTTAGTGTGAACAAAAGCAAGTGGAAATAGTTTTAAATCGATGTTCGAAGTAAGATTCTCAAGGGTTATTCCAGGAATCTATCAAGAAATTATAATATGTGATTGAGTACTCTACTTCCTAGAACATCTTATAATCCAATCAATCCTATTTTATTGCATACTTGCAATAGTATGACTAAACCTAGGTACTACCTCGACATCACACTATTTGTGATGACTGATCTGCATGGGCCACCACAAAAACGTGACACGACTCGCACCCGATAATTCGGACACGAGTACGTGGGTACGTCCAACCTACACCATAGTGTCGGCGTAGAATGCTGTATAGTAACTCACAAATATCCAACAACTCACGCAATATATATGAAATAAATCATAGTACTCATATCACATTTTCTAAGGAAGATAACACCAGAAGAACAATACGAGCATTAAGACACACACACATATATATATATATATATATATATAAAGTCTCATAGTTTAAGTCAAACAACTTCAAGGAGTCTAGATCCGAAAGTATAACATAAGACAATAGATTACCGGAGACATCCGGACAAAAGATAAAGTCTATAAGCTATACTAAAACTAAGTAGTCGCAGTCGGGATCTCCGTTGCGAGGGTCTCCTGATTCTCTGGTAGGGCAGGATTAAGCTCTGTTAAAAGGTCCTCCTGGGGTCTATAGTAGGTGGAATGTTGGCCCTCATAATCGTCTCCTATTTACAACATCCAGTCAGGATTGGAGCGAAGTACAATACAATGAAAGCAGTTTCAATATATGATAGGGACTATAAGACAGTAATAGACATGCAATATATGATAGGCGGTAAATCTGTATCATGGCATTACAACATGTGATAAAACTAGTAATCACGAGAAACCACAATATGTGACAACAAAGTATCGAAAATGACAAAAGGAAAGACTGAAAACACTCTAAGTGAATTTAAAATACTACTTTCAATATGCGATCGACTAAGGTAATAAGGCACAACATGTAGATGGCTTGCATTCTTGATTGGTAAGACATAACCATACGTGAATGTATGATTAGCTAGCATTCTTGATATCAACATGAAGTACATGTTTGATCACACATCTACTTAGTATTTTCTCCTTCCCCGACTAATACTCATGGATTCAAGACGAGATACAATAATTCTAGAAGCATGAAAATCACTACGCAAGGTAGGCACGAGATACGTGAACATGAACAACAACATGTCCAACACGATAACCATGACCAACTTGACAACATGACCAACATGAGAATCACGATACATGCTACCAATCCACATAGTACCAATCCGTGTATCCAGCGTGAGAATCAAGTATAACATATCTAGAATGTGAAGTATAGAAGCTATCAAAATACTGAAAACAATCAGAGAATGTACTCATTTGCCGTCCTGAGATGGTGATATGTGTCTGGTAACAAATCTGAGTCCAAAAAACCTATTTATGAGTTTACAATGTCAATATGGAATATGGAAATCAAAATCTAACTTATCTATTTAGTTAGTGAGTCTCTAGGTCAATTAGTACCTACTTGTGATACCTATATAATAAGTATTTCAATACTAAAATATAGTTTTATATAGTTCAAAGTAGCATATATAACTTATACATATATTGTAGGTTATTATAACACTTATTATACCTTATATAATACTTACAGTTTTCTAATTCAATACCTTGGTATTCCAATACCTTGGTATTTACCATAACACTTATCTAACCAATACCCAACTTACCTTGACAATTACCTATTAGTCAATACCTTACCTTGACCATACCCTCAAGGTAATAGTATCTCATGGATATCACATACTCATCCTAAACACTTTAACACTAACTAATACTCGAGTACTATTGGTATATTGATACCAATTCTATACCTTGATATCTCATACCTACACTAAACACTACTAATCACAATACCAATTTTGGTATTTCTAACTCACCTATACACTTTACCTCTTGAACACTCACTCAAACACTTAATCCCCTCACACTAACACTCATCTCACGGACATACACACTCACTTGATGATGGTGGTGGTAGTGATGGTGATGTTGCTGCCTTCACTGCTGCTGCTAATGCAACTGTTGCTGCAATTGCTCTCTCTCTCCCCTCTCTTAGACACACACATGTATTTATCTCTCTCTCTCTCTCTCTCTCTCTATATATATATATATATATATATATATATATATAAACACGTGCGCGCGCGCGCGCGCACACACACACAAACACATATATATAAACACTTCTATATTAATTAATACACACTCACATACCAATACCAATTGGTATTCTTGATACACAAAACACTCACATATCTAACACAAACTAATACCCATGATACTACCAAGTATCGCACAAGATTGAAACATAAATAAATCTACTCATGGATTTAAGTAGGATACATAAATTCCAATGAAACTCAACTCATAAAATACAACAATTATAATAACCTAGTTATCATATGAATTTAAATTACTAGGAGAGTATAACCGCCTATTGTCTAGGCATAGCATAATTAATTTTAAAGAGTATAGCCACCTATTTACGAACATAGATCATTTCAAAATAAAGAGTATAACTATATGAACACAAACACTAGTGACCTAATACTTTGGATTTATTAGGACCTACTATTACTATCAGTAATTAGGCCTAGGGATTAGTGAATTTTCCATGGGTTTTAGATTAATTATTCTACCATAGAACTAAAGGGAAGTAATGTTTACCTCTTGGGAAGGGCTCCCAAGTACAATCCTCTCAATATGGTAGAAGAATCGGGTCTAATTCCTCTTGATAGTGCTCTTTCCTATCCCTTCTTGAGTTCCCAAGACTAGGCTCTCTTTGAATGAAGTTTATAGGTGGAGGAAGGATTTTAGGGTTTGAAGTTGAGAGGATGAAGGGATGGGGATCCGTTTAAATAGGGCTTGGTTAAGAGATGGGATGGTGTGGCTTCTCTTGTAAGCTACCTTGAAGAGGTGGATTAGATATTTATTTGAAGAGGTGGAATGAAGAGGTTGGAAGAAAAATATCTAGATATTTCCTAATCCAAGATTAACCCTAATCTAATACTAATCCTCCATTAACCTAAACCAAAGTTAACTCTAAACTAAATACTAATTAGGATTAATTAACTAATCACTAATCCTAACAATAATAATAAATAATTTAAAAATAAAAATAAAAATATCGAAAAGTGGAGGTTACACCTAATTATCCATTCGTCTAATCTCGCCTTTGACGCCTTTGTCGCCTATGTGTTGCCTAAAGAAGATACCTCGTTTACCTTTGGATTAGACGGTGAAACATCATTCTTGTCTTTTGAGCACCTAGTCATGTGTGGACGACACCTTTAACAACACTGGCTTAAACAATAAAATCTATACCAATGATTCATAAATGAAAGTTACAAATAATATTTAACAATGAGACTAAGTCCTTCAAATATTGGAACCAAAATTTGAACAATATACTGTGAAAATATCTCAAATTTAGAACAAGTAGTTTTCTAATTCTTTCAACTATAAATTGTGTCAAGTCTGCAACTAAGCAATCACTTGTATAGGTAATTGTAGTTCAACAATTTTTTAAGAATTATGTGATATTTAGAAGTTCAACATTTGGGTCATTTTGGGAAAGCTTTTCTTTGAACGGATCAACAATAAAATCATATTGTAATCTTTCATTAGGATTTAATAATCTGAATCCATGTCAGTGGGTCATCGAGAATGCCTCCTCGACCATGTCAGGCGGAAAAGGGGCGAGGGGTGCGTTTTGTTGGTGGGATATAGGAGGTAGAGATGGGTGGAGGAGGAAGGGGAATTAGGATAAGGAAGCAAAAAGAGGAAGAAAGAACTAACAAGGGTGCCAACTGCACACAGTAGTATGCGAAGGTAGCGGCGACAAGAGGTGGTACCTGTTGGAGGAGGAAGACAGAAAGGGGGGGGGGGGGGGGGGGGGGAGGGAAATAAGGGAGGAAGAAAGAAGCGAGAGGAGGTGGTCGGCTTTGCTTTCAATCGTCAGTGGCAAGAAGAGGAGAAAGGATAGTTGTTTTCTTGTTGTTACATAAGTCAAACATAAACTAGGACGACCGGCAGAAGTATTCCGGGCTATGAAGGGCTAAATGTTTCAAAAAGATAATATTACGTGATAGCCTCGTAAAAGGTTAAGCTATAGGGGATTACCTGGTATTTGTCCCATTAAAGTTGTTTTGTTTTGTTTATTAATTTGTGCAGAGGAAATATTGCCTTTTTATCCAAAAAAACGTGACAGATATAGACTGGATGTTGGTTCTTAAAATTGGAGAAACATAATGTTTCCTGTATTTCCCAAGTAAAAAGGGAAGTTTGCTCTCTCTCTCTCTCTCTCTCTCTCTCAAGTGTGTGTCCACACTTAAAAAGCACGTGCTTTACAGAATGTAGAGGATTTCTGGTCATTGCTATAGAACAAATTCTTTGATTTGAATGCTCCTAAACTTTACAGGCTAGCATGGAGGAGAGAATCAAACTTTTACAAGATGACATAAACTTGTGCGTGGGGAAGGAGGTAGTATTGTGGCTATTATCTTATCTTGCATGACTTCTTATTTCTTAAGGTTCATAAGAGGAACTTGTTAAGAATATGGTGGGGCAGTCCATCGAAACTATTATGTCCGCATAATTAGGCTGTGCCTGTGTTTTTTGCACTTCTCGCAGGCCAGCTTAGAGGATAAACTCAAAGATCTGCAGATCAGAAGTGATTCATCTTTACTAAAAGAGGTACTCCTTTTCCAGTATGTTTAAATTTTCTTCTTAAATGAGGATCAAATCATCATTCTACCTTGTGATCTTTCTAATTATGAATGACAGACATATATAGATACATTGTAGTTAATGGGACAGATCACTTCAGATGGCCTAGAAGGTAAGTTCCAGATATAGGCAGCACCCCTAAGGGGTATGCATTCGGATAGAGGATAGGTTTCAGAAATGATGGATCATATTTTAATTTTATTTTCTGACAAACAAGTATAGTAGTTTGGTTAGTCCCTCCAAAGTTCAAACTTTACATTCCCCTCTGAAGCTGTCATCTTCACGTGCTTCCTTTTGCAATTGAAGAAGTTTGTTTATGACAATTTTCCCCCTCTATCATGCACGTTAATATTACTGACCAGAAAATATGGGTGAAGGGCTTTGTTATTGTTGTATCATCCACAACTTTGTGCTTGTTAGGAGTTTGTTGTCACGGACTTAGTATTTTTCCTACACTTCGACCCGTGCGGCGCACAAGCTTCCTCCTCGAAAATCCGTGCAAGCCTTTTCTGAACGAACTTAGCTAGAATGCTAAGTTAAGAGAGAGTAGTGGAGCAAGAGTGGAACTTGAAAGACTTTTACTATATTGAAAAAAGTTTACAAGTTTTTGTGGTGAGGAGCAAATGAGCCTCCCATTTATTTATAGGCCTTATAAGAAATTTCTGAAATAAGAGTATTCTAGGTATTATGTTAGATCCTAGATATTTACAAGGAAGATTCTAGAACTTCTAGAAGGCTATGAAGATTCCATGAGTCTTCAAGAAGATTCTACCACGTTCTCGAAGATTCCGAAAGCTTCTAGCAATGTCGGTTATGCAGATCCGACTCGGTGGGATGAAAAATATTGTCCTTGACATTCTTTCCCACCTATTGTGTTGACGTCCTCGTCACACGTCCGCTGAAAAATTCTTCGATTTTGTCCTCGAACTGATGCAACATGTCGGCGCGTCCTCAAAATATGGTGGAGTCTTCTCGAAGACTCATGGAGACTCCATAGCCTTCTAGAAGTTCTATAATCTTTCTTATAAATATTTAGGATCTAGCATAATATCTAGAATATTCTTATTCCAGAAGTTTCTTGTAAGGCCTTTGAGGTTCTATAAATAAGTGTGAGGCTCATTTGCTCCTCACCACCCAAGTAGTTGTAGACTCTCTAGTATAATAAAGTTTTTAACATTCCAATTTCTCTATTTTGCTCCATATTTTCTCATTCTTGTCTTAGCGATCTAGCTAAGCGTTTAAGAAAGGCTTGCACGGATCTTCGAGGAGAAAGTTTGTGTGCCGCATGGAACGAGATGTAGGCATAAACACTAATAAGTTCTTGACAAGTGAGAATGTCACATACGAGATTTTTTTTCCCACCGAGATAAAGTTTAACAATACAACAAGTCAAGGGGTTTAGCTAGAAGGCTCTAGAATTCTCCAGAATGTGACTTTCTCAAGTTTCTAGAAGTTCTAGAATCTTTCCAACATGTAAATATTTTAGGCCTAGATCTTTCTTTTTCTAGAAGTTTCTTGTAAGGCTCTTGGGAGCTTATAAATAAGTGGGAGGCTCATTTGCTCCTCACTAACCAATAAATTGTCAACATTTCAATCTCTCTCTTTTGCTCCACATTTTTTCATTCTCGCCTTAGCGATCTAGCTAAGCGTTTATGGAAGCCTTTCACGGATTTTCAAGGAGGAAGTTCGTACGTCGCACGGAACGAGGAGTAGACAAAAACACTAAATCCGTGACAAATGAATGCCACACATAATATTTTCGGCCCACCAAGACGGATCTGCATAACCCTCGTCCGACATGGGTTTTGCTGAAATCTTCATAGCATTCTAGAAGTTTTAGAATCTTTCTTGTAAATATTTAGAACCTAGCATAATACCTAGAATATTATTATTCCAGAAGTTTTTTGTAAGACCTTTGAGGTCCTCCAAATAAGTGGGAGACTCATTTGCTTCTCACCACCCAAGTAGTTGTAAGCTTTCTTCATTAAAGTAAAAGTCTTTAAAGTTCCACTTTTGCTCCACTACTCTCTATTAACTTAGCATTCTAGCTAAGTTCGTTCGGAAAAAGCTTGCACGGGTCTTTGAGGTGGAAGCTTGTGCGCCGTACGGATCGAAGTGTAATAAAGACACTAAGTCCGTAACATTGTGCCGAACCAATTATAGTATATGCATTTATCTGTTGAATATCACTACAAACAGTGTAAATCCAAGTTTCTGAAGCTGGGATACCGTGTCGGAGCATCGAAATGGCAACCAGAATTATATTGGAAAGCAAGAGTTCCTGAACAATCCAAGTAAATTATGATTTCAATTACGAGAACACCAAATTTATGCCCTCCTTCTCTTTTGTTCTCAGTGAGTAAGGTGTTTCTTGCATGTGCGCTCAGCTGGACGGGTTGGTGCATGTGTATTAATCTGAAAATATAGTAATTTAATAATGTCTTATGAACTGAACTTATACAGTAAACCATGACGATTTTCCTGCTGTGTGCAAGAGCAAGTGTGTTACGAAACATGAAAGATTCAAGCTATCAATGTTTTAGGTTTATTGAAAATATGTTACTGCATAGGTTTATTGAAAATATGTTCCTTCTTTTGCAGTAACATTAATCTTAGCTGGACGGGTTGGTGCATGTGTATTAATCTGATAATATAGTAATTTAATAATGTCTTATGAACTGAGCTTATACAGTAAACCATGGTGATTTTCCTGCTGTGTGCAAGAGCAAGTGTGATACAAAACACGAAATATTTGAGCTATCAATGTTTTAGGTTTATTGAAAATGTGTTCCTGCTTTTGCAGTAACATTAATCTTAATTGCTGCTTACAGACTAGTATAATGACATTTGATTAGCTGTAATAGCAAAAATTTAACATTTGGTTGGTGAATAATCTCCTGGACAATTTACAATATGCATTTTAGCAATTGTGTTGCATGATTGTTTCGATTGCTGTTATGTATACTATAAAAATTCTTAGCTTGTTGAAGAGAAGGGAAACATGGCATCAAGTTCTCAGTGTTAAAAAGTAACTTAAAAAATAAAACAAAGGTCCAAAGGAGTATTGTTTAGTGTTTGCGTGTGCACAGAGTTCTTTATCTATATGACTTAGCTGTTGTAGTTTAAAGCTTCAGAAAGAAACTGTAAGTGCTGCTGAGAGTTGCTAATCATTGATATACAGGCCACCTTAGAGGACAGAGTTAAATGGATAGAAGGCATTCAAGATTCATGGATCAAAAAAGAAGTGAGTAATTGGATCAATATGTTGCAGTATGCATATTTTTCACTTGTATTATTGCATCCAAGGTTCTAATTGTGAATTTCTACCTTTGCAGCATCAAGTACATGTCATAAAAAGGTTCATATATGTATATCAATATACAAACTCATTTATTTCTACATGCAAAATAGCAAGACTTCTGTTTTCCAGCTCTGAACATAGTCTTATAGTGTGTCAGTTCTCTTACAACTAATCTACTCATTATATATATATAGCAGCAAATTATTCTCTCAACAATAATGTTTACATAATACGGATTTTGAGTTCTGGATTAGTTAGGCGACTTTGGTCCTATATCACATTTTGGAAATACCTACTATGTTATCATTAGTTATTTATTTATTGTCACTAGTTTTACTCATATTAATTGTTTTTTTCATAGTCATGATATTGAATTTATCAAGTTTCATGGCCTGATGTTTTTCCAGACTTCAATTACAGAAACGATTGCTAGACTGGAGGAAGTTAATATTGGGCTGCAAGTGCAGGTACGCACTTCAACTTGCTCCTTGACTTTCTGGTCCAGTTCAACTTTTCTCAAGTGTTTCTTTATAACTTTAATTTTGTACGCACATGAAACTTGATGGTACTGAAGCATGCAAGGGGCATATTTAGCTAATATGATCTATTCTTTAGGTTTGATGGGCCTTAGGTATTAAGGCAAGTATAAAAAGGTGGATCTATTTTCAAGGAGTTTTATAAAGAAAAGAATATTCTAAATGTTGGTAAAATAAGCTGAACTCCTAAGAAAAGATGTCAATGTGGGGGAGCAATCTACCATTGGAGATGTGCAATATAATTCTATTATGGCAACAAATAATTTGACTATCAAAAAGTTTGGAATGCATGAGTATTTTGTCCATAAGCAAACTAAAGGATATAGATAGTTGTATACATATTTTTTTTAGTTTATGTAATCTACAAATTTTGTGTTCCAAGACCAGAAAAGGATTTAAGAATGAATGTCTGAAGGCTTCCACAATATTCATGCTCGAGGAAAACCTATTGAGGGAATTGGAAATCATATGCAGAAGCAATATTTAGAGATGATGTTTCCACGTGCAGAAGATTCTGTTTACTAAGGGCGGAAGACTCAGCCCCCTTTCGCTTGACTGAACCCCTAATTACATGGAAGAAAAGGAAGGACTTGCAGTAATAGATACTTGAGTAAACCTTAATGGAAGCATTGGGAACATATACAGAAGCAATATTTTGAATTTTAGTTCAGATGCAATCCCAGTTAGAAGATTAGGTACTAGGGACTGAAGACTCATTATATCTGGACCAGTAACATGGTTTCCTAATTAGGAGCCCTGGGAATCCTAATTACATGGAAGAAAAGGAAAGAAAAGCAAAAGAACTTCTCAAGCATGTCAAACATAATTCTTCAGAACAGTTGATAATAGGATAATTTGTCAGCCAAATCAAATAAGTTCTCTCTCCAATAAGAAAAATATATCTGAAATCTCGTTTTTCTTCAATTTCCTTTTCATGTTCTTTCTTCTTTGCTGCATCTTGTACATTACCTGACATAGTTTGGTGCAACTCTCTCCAAGCATTTTCTTTGGGAATTTTACAAACCATTGTTTCGTCAAAGTTATTCCACAATTATATTCGAGTATAAAGAAATAATTTTTTTTCTTGTTATTGCAACTAGATCTTTATGTCTACACTACATCACCTTAATTGTCACTCAGAGATTTCGTTTGAATCCTACATTAGTTAGTGTTAGAACTTGGACTGAGTCTACAGTGCCACATGATTTTTTGCATGTTCACGAGAATCAGAGAGAATATGTTCTTTTGTAGATTATTCCACATGACAATAGCACAATCTAAGTAGTGCAAACAGCAATTGGATTACAATAATGTCACATCCCAAATCCACAATCGAACAAGAATTTTTAAGAGGAAGTTCACCAAACGACAAAAGGAACCCTCCAAAAGTGTCAAAATCATGCTAAAAAAAATCCTTAGGTTGGTATATATAATTGAAACATGAATGCGTGTACTGTATGGATTCTGGTATTGGTGGGTCACTCAGTTGCTTTAAGTGGGTTGCTGAGTTCAACAACTAGGTGGATTGGCCGTCACAGCATATTTGAGCAAACATTGCTCTCTGTGAAGTTGCAGGTACCTTCCTTGGTTTATGAAGTGGCTTGGCCAGCCTGTGCTGTTGCTTGTCTCCTTCAACGTCACATTGGCTCTATATTGTTTCATGTGAATTCTCTTAGATTCACAGCTTCTGAAAAATCTCCCACTATTTGAATTACACATAACCTCCAACCATAATCGAAAAAACCTCAAGATCCTTATCAAGATTTATTAGAGAGAACATGTGCAGTTCTTCACCTTTATTCTAAATCCATCCCAAGCATACTAAATCAGAAATTGAAGTTGATAAAGCCCAACAAGAAGTTGAATTTACCAATCCTAACACACATGCAGTAGCTTCACCTTGGAAAAAAGATAATGTTGTATTAACAAAAATCCAAAATTCTGTTGTCTCCTTGTTACTTCAATAACAAACGAATTCTTCATTTTCTTCCCTTTGTTGACCATACAGTCTTCTTTCTGTGGTTGCATCGCTCCACCTGTTACAGTATTTCTGCAACCATAAAAATTTAATGCCAACACATGTCATCGTACTAATACCCCCATCAAAAATCATTTCCTTTTTCTTTTCATGAGAAGATGGGTTTGTATTCCGTCTTGGGACTTGAAAGAACTTTCTTTTAAGGGTCAAAAATCAAAGTCTCAAAATTATGGTACATGATACAACTTCTAAAGTTCTATCAGAGATCATTTGAACACAAAGTTCTATCAGTGTCATTTAAGGAGAAACATAGTGTGTGCATCAAAAAAATCAAGCAACAAAGCAGCCATATCTGATCCAGTGCCATTACCACCACAAGCTGACTGAAATCCAGAACACTAAGCAACCTTTTTTCATCTTGAAGTGAATCTACCAAAAAATACCGAGTAGAATATGCTGAATCATAAATCATAGTAATTATAGATTTCTTTGTGCATTCAAATATTTGTGGGTTTGGTTAAAAGGCATTCCACCCAAATCACAAGTTCACAACTACCATAATCAAATCCAAACCAAGCTGATATTATTTGAACCATTTTTGCCCTCAAATCATATCTGTTACAACTGAACACAGAGAGAATCGTGACAATCGAAACCAGCCAAATGTTTTCTAAAAGATTTCATATCCTTATCTGGGAATAGCTAACTAAGAGTTGAAACCCAATTCATCCTGAGTACCCCGGGCTTGACATGTACCAAATTCCTCTAAGGTTATGCCAAGTAGTTAGTAAAATACACATCCTCTTTATTTCATCCATTTGTGTGCAGATGCTCATACTAGTTATCTACTTGTAAGCACATCTATCTTCTCTACTTCATGAGGCTACGTAGTCCTTACATAGATGTACTTTTGGTTTCTTTCCTTTGAGCACCCTCATAGACAGCTATATTTTGACTATTTGGTTGCGCATGATGTTTCAGTTTCCTGATAATGTGGAGCTAGCAGCTCCTGCTTCATGATTTTCTAATCTATTTGGCATCTCATAGATCCAACATAGCTTGTTTCTGAGCTTTTTGGCTGTCATCAAGGACTTGATAGACATTGTTGCATTTACATTTCTAAGAGATGACAGCCAAAAATGTAAAAGCAAATCAGCTGCCTCGTCCGAAGCTGTTATGAGCAATATACTCATGGTTTAGCTCACATGAATGCTTTTTTCTTGGTGTGGAGGTTTTCTTTATACTATTGGGACTTTGGTGAAAGGTGTTTAATTAGAGTGGTAAGGTTTTAAAACAAACCAGCCAACTGTTAGACCTTCCTTCCTTTGCAGGTTATTCTCACTAGGATGTCAACAATTTCATCCTTTCACTGTTTACAGATATTTTGATAATCTCTTATGAGACCTTTCACCTGTTCTACTTTTGCACAAAAAATAAAACTCTTCATACAGTTAACTAAATAGGGGACTCTAGCTATATATATTTGCATTTTTATGGTTTGTGTTCAAGTACCATTGCTGGGGCCTTGGTTTGCGGATGACCTGTTATATATCAGTGTATCTAGCACTATGAGAAATATATTTAGTTTTCATCTATTAGATTAACTCATTTTGATTGTTTAGTCTCTTATCTATATTTTATAGACCTTTTTAGAGCTGTTGATAATCCTTACCTCTTCTAGCCAACCTTCAACAAGCTGATCAAGGTTCTTAACTCGTATTGTATTTCTTGACCAGACTTGCTATAACAAAAAGATTTTCTTCTCGCCTCCCAGAGCTTTTGAAACAGCTGACAAATATAGTCATGTCAATTATAGGCATGGCTGATGGTTCTGAATAGATGCTTCAAGTGTATGCATTATTCCTGGCTAAAGCCATTGGTTTAAGCCTAATTTTATACTTTGGTCCTCTATTTCCCTTAAACTACACAGAGCTGTTGCCTTCTTTCGCAGTCCTTGACACCTTCTACCTTCTCTTACAACTACAGAGAGGATCTTGCCATCTTATTAAGTAAATTCTATGCAATTCAACCACTATGCTGCCTATGTTTCTGATATGACTATTAAATTCCAAAGCTTGGCAGGTGAAGGAGCTTAAAGAATCTAGAGACAACCTTTCTGAAGAAAATACACAGTTAAAGGAAAGCTTAGCAGTAATGGAATCACGGATACAATACCTTGAGACGGAGGCTTCTTTCCCTAGATCCTCAACTGTGAAGATTACAGAGGTAATTCTTTTTTTTCCTCCTATATGTTGAAGCATTGCATGCTTCATTTCATCCATAACATTTCTTCAGTTATGGGTAAGCCTGTTGGTCCCAAGTGCAAATCAAAAGAAGGGATATCACTAATGATAACTCATTTGATTGAATGAGCTTTGGTGGGAACCTCTAATTCTTCACTAATAAACTCATCTCAGTAGAGTTCCAAATCGATTTGGCATCCATCTGCATGGAATAAACATTTTAGGTTCTCCTGTGAGAGAAAGGTGTCTTTGTTGGCTTAGTATTTGGTAAAACTGTTTTTAGAAACAATGAAGCTCTTAGCTGTTCGTCAAAAAATAAAATACTTTTTTTGCCAAGGTAGGTTAGGTTCTCAACCATCCATATACGACCCCCTTGCCCCTTGTCACTATGGTGGAACTGTTCTCTCTCTTAGATTTTCTGTGTTTCTTCTACTTTTAATTTAATGGTTTCTATAGAATAGAACTGAATATTCCTTTCTTATTACCGACAATTGGTTAAGAAAGTGAAAGTTTTCCCTTTCCCTATATATAAACTTGCGTACCATTGTTGTATCGGCAAAGAAATTATAGGAAAATTTGATAATTGATCTGCTGGGTGAGCCCTTGTCTGTATATTAATACCACAGCCAAATAGTAAATGCATAATGGTTTCCTTGAGAAACAGGGAAAAAAAATTCCTTTTGGTAAGATGTGCTTCTGAATTCTGAAGTGCTATGCTTGATATTGTAGACTTATCTCAAATAAAAAAAATCCCAAAATTATAAGATGACTTTATAACCCACTATAATTTGTGGGTCAAAATGATGGGAAATCACTAAACATATCACAAATGTAGGTGTGCTTGAAATGAGACTTTTCAGATAAATGAGCAGTAAAGCAATCTAATCATGGAGTAGGAATTGGTTGCATTCATGGGAGTTCAGAGGTGGTTTTGACTTGAGAGTTGAGACTAAGGTGTGGGAATACTGAGTAGTCTGGACTCTAAACATGTGCAATGGAAACTGACAGGTAGGTGAGTTGCAAGTGACAGGCTTCTCATAGAACTGCTACGACTAGGGGTTGACCGAAAATGCATATTGAGGCAGTAAAGCAGGATGTGTTGGCAGCTAATTTTTGTCTACGTGAAGAGGCAGAAAAATAATCTATAACTGCCCCTTAGGTTATGACTCTTTCCAAATTATGGATCTGTGCAAAGGGAATGACGGTTATTTACCCAAACCCATTTTCATATCAGCATTTGGAGAAATAATGAAATGACGAGAACATATATGTTTGTACATATAATGGACAAAGATTCTTTAAAATTTGTATTATTGTTGGTGTACGTGTGTGCGCGTTGGGAGATGGGGGTGGTGAGTTGTTGTGCAACATCTCTGGTGTGCTTTTGTGCCTGGGATGGAACCATTATATATGGGCACAATTACAATTGTGAGATTACAATAGTGTTTCTAGACTATTTAGCATCTGTGTCTATTTCCAGTCCAGATGCACATACTCAAGCGCAGAGTAATATGAAAGAGCTAAGTTCATCATCGACATTTCATATTCGTATATTACAATATCCAATTTAGATATAGATTTCTAGAATAAAATAGGTACAACCACAATCCAATTAGGAATTTAGCATTTGTATCTCTTACCAATTTTTGTAACAGTCGACCAATCATGATCTCTATCATCCAAGTTTTAACAAGAAACAACTATGTTTAGCAGGAACCATGTGTGAATTTGGAAGAGCTTTTGAACTTGTTTTGCATGACAAAAGCCAGACTATGATTCTCCAAGCCTGATTTCACTATTTTTTTTTATTTATAATTTTACTTGTACGCAAGAACTATATGCGGACATACTTCCAAGCATTATAAGTTGTTGACCTTAATTCTGTTTACCTACTACTGCTTAACTAATCAATATTTGTAGCAGCAGTTGCCTGAAGGAAAAGATCCAAACTATCAGGTAGAAGTAGTCAACATACCAGCTGAGCAGATAAAACCAGAAAATATAGTTCCCCTTGAGAAGGTAACATGTTAAACTCTTAGGTGACCTTTTTCTCTCTATCCCGTATATGATTTTTCACTTCTTCCCCTTCTATTTGAAATGTTATCATGGCTGAATTAACCTTCTGCCATGCATTACTGACTAGCCAAGGAAACTTAAATCTGTGAGGTTCTCTAGCAATCAGTTCATCTGTCATCAATCATTCTGCACATTTATTAACGACACATTAGAAATTTTATTTTCTATTTATTGCCGTGTGTATGTGCTTTGTTTTTTCTATGCGGGTTGTGCAATTATATCATTTATAGGGAATTTTATTACAAATTGAACTTTTTGAAAATAAAATTTTCCCAGGTCAAAGACGTGCATCCTGAAACAGAGCAACAGAAGATTAGTGTAGACGATTCGACAAAAGAGGACGTAACTGCACCACTTGAAGCTGCCGTTTCTGCAGACTACTCATCAGAATACAATGTAGGGATATATGAATCAGGTGAAATGATTCGGAGTTTGTCTGGAGCTCATGAAACATTTGGCATTCCCAATGGCGGCGTCGAGGATTTCGATAGTCTTAATGATGTGCGGGGAGTACAGAGACTCGGGATTGATAATTCGAGGATTAGTGAAGATGTCGTTTCAGTTCCATTGGATGACATTCAAGTTGTGGAGACTGAACCACAACCAGTAAAGAACGAGATGACCCAGGAGCTTCCTCTTTCAGATGCCCCATTGATTGGCGCTCCGTTCCGATTGTTTTCTTTTGTTGCCAAATATGTCAGCGGTGCTGATTTAGTGAACCAAGAGAGGAGTAGGTCTGGCTGATTCTGAGTTTGAGTGACCTTGCCTTCGGGAGGGTTATTTCACAAAGCCCCCGAAGCACTCTTTTCATACTGTTTCTCCATATTGACAGTTTTGGATCACTTGTTTTATTTGACACCTAACAGGTATTACATGTAATCATTAAAAGATTGGACAATGCTATGCATTACATGCTTGAAAAGATTGCAACTAGAAGGAGAATTATTATTGTATGTAATGTATGAAAGCTAATTTATATCTCATATTCTTTGTTGAGACAATATATCCTTCTATTATGTGCTGTTGTAGCTGTGTTGCATAAGAAATTGAAAAGATGACCCAAAAAAAGGGAGGAAAATATGTACATCTCCCATTTTCACTCTGATTTTCTCTCGCTGCGAAAACTTAAGTGAGAAAAAGAAAGCTATAGCTTGGATTTGGTGATTATTTAGGCCATCTCCAGTGGGGGTTTCTATACCTTATTCTATGGTAATTTTTTTTTTTTAGAAAACGAAAATTTTGCCAACTAGGATAGAAAATTTCTTAAAATACAATGAAGTAGGATAAAAACTCAATTTTAAAATGTCCATTGGAGATGGCCTATAGTTTCTTGCCTCCTAGAGAATTGGGGGTTTGAGTTGCAGAAAGTCTCTCTCCACATACTGGGTTTAGGTTAGTAACTTGAGGCCAAGTTCATGGGGGTTTTAGGCTTATGTTTTGTGACAGTTTTATAAAATTTTATGCCCCAAGAGGATCAATTGATTAGTTCCTTTAAACCCAGGGAACCACCACCATTTTTCTTTATTTTTTTTGTTTCTGCGTTTTGATTGAAATTATAAAGAACCAGATCCCTAAAATTTTAGGCATCCTTGAATCTTTCTAAAGATCTTGGCTGAGAGCTAATCTGGGGATGAGACAGGTTCATAAATTGTAAACTTGATCTAAATTGACTTTTTTCTCTTCTTCTGTTTTGGCTTAAAATTTGCTTGTGTACATCACTTCACTGCCAATGTAGTACATTCGCCGTAAAGTTTTTTTGTTTTTTGTTTTCCTTCCTTCCTTGCATGCTGTAAAAAAGAAAAAAATTTCAACAAATAACTACTATACTAATTACTGCAACCAAAGATACATGCGACTTTCCAAATTGCATTTGTCAAACACTCGTTATGTATAGGGGTGAGTGAGCATTTGGTTTATATTCGGTTTCAACCGAATCAAAATAGTCAAAGTCGAATAAACCGAAATTGAAAAAATCTAAAACCGAAACCGAACCGAACCGAATAAAGTATTCGATTTATTCGGTTGAACTATTGTTATTGTTTAATGGATCGGACCCAAAGTTAAAATTGTGGCTAAATTATATTAAAAGTTATAATTTTATACACAAATTTGTTGTATTTTAAAATTGTATCCAAAGTTGTATTTTAAAATATATACATAGAATTGTTGTTTTTAAAATAAACACATTTTTAATCATAGAATAAGAATATTTACATAATTATATAAATCTTATTCACTTTTCGGTTTTGGACAGAAACCGAATAATTTTTTTTGGTATTTTCGAAACCGAAGCCGAACCAAATATCTTATTCGGTTCGGTTCGATCCAAAACTGAATAATGCTTACCCCTAGTTATGTAAATGCATCAATATCACTTACAACTACAAATGTTACATAATATTCCTTCCACCAGTAGTCTGTAAAATGTGCATCAGCTGCAGAATTGAGATATGAAAAAGACCTATATGAACTAGTTCAGAAAGCCATATGAACAAACTATCCCTCTAAAGAAAGTCATCTGTGGACATTGGATAATTTATCAAGCTCAATCTTTATATAAATAGATGCCAATTCCATTGATCCATAATCATCACTTTCATGAGCTATAAAGAAGTTTTTTTCCACATCAAATGTGAATCTTAACTAACATACATATCATAAGAAAGCAAGGATTTCATAGAACTTCCTTCTGATACAAACCTCAACATGGACAATAGAACCACTTTTCTCGTTCTTCTCCTTCTATATCACCCTTTTAAACAGTTTCCACCTCCGAGTCCTTAGTCTCTGACGACTGCCGGCTCTCTGACTCCGACTGCCGGACCTCCTGGATCATCCTCACCACCTCCTCCATCGCCGGCCTCTGCTCCGGTGCCCTCGAGACGCAAGCCATTCCAATCTGAAGCACCTGAACCATCTGCTCCTCGATGTTCGGATATCCCATCAGCTCCACATCAAACACCTCGGCAGTCCACTCCTCACGGACCACGGAGTGGACCCATCTCGGTAGGTCTACGACATCATCGTAGCCTGGCGCCTGGACTGGCGATTTCCCAGTGAGCGTCTCGAGGAGGAGGACACCGAAGCTGTAGACGTCGGTCTTGAAAGTGGCCTTACGGGTCTCGATGAACTCCGGTGCACGGTAGCCCACCACGACCCTGGACGGAGGAGCAGAGGGGGAGTTCATGAGAGGGGTGAGCCCAAAGTCGGAGACGAAAGCGGAAAGGTCTTGAGCGAGGAGGATGTTGGAGGACTTCAAGTTGCCATGAGCAATTTTACCCAAGTGGATGTGTAAGATGCCCTTAGCCGCGCCCAGTAGAATCTTGATTCTGGTCTCCCAATCTAGAGGAGTTCTTCCACTACCTCCGCGATTCCCTGTTGGTACAATTTGTTTCGATATAATTATTACTATTTAGAAAAAAATATGAGGAATTCTTTTCCTCAGAATAAATTTGATATGAAGTGTGAAGTTCTAATACTCAATGTTATTGCAAATTAAAGTCATTAATTTCCTATTTCAAAGCCTTGTAAGAAGATGAATTATTGATTCTGGATAAAATCTTGAAAACTTAGGGTCTATTTGGCAATTGTGGAAGTAGCGGTTGTGAGATGTTTTTAGAGTACCCATTATAAATGGGTTATAAGGGGGTCTGGTTTCGAGTGGTTTTAAGTAGCGGCTTTTAAACCAATCCAATCCAAGTTCGGTAACAAACGGTTTTGAAAGTTTTTTACAAAAATAAATGAAATAAAATAATAAAACCCCTAAAAAACTACCGATTTAGGGTGTTTATAAAGCCACACAAAATTACATTCCATTGGTTTTTGGAAGTTTTTTGAGCCGACCAAAACCCAGTGCCTCATACAAATTACCAAGCATAGGTTTCCATAAACGGTCAGTTCAAAAATATCCCAAAACCGGTGAAAACATCTTTTACCAAGGAGACCCTTAAAGTTGGTGATATAGCATTCTTAAGAACAGCATGTCAAGGAAAGATGCAACTGATATAGCTCCATAGACTATCCTAATTCTCTTTGCCTGTAATGAGATGAGACGATATGCCTCCACAATAGGTATTATAACGTGAGCTACAAGTACAAGCTCATATGATTAGGATAAGCCACAAAATGCTGGACCAAACAGACACGATATGGACAAGGGATACGAACATTTTCACCTTTACCTGTGTTGCACAAGTACGGACACGATATGGATATGGACATTATGTTGCCCTGTCCGTGCAACATAGCTCCCTAGTATAAGAAAACAAAATTGCTCGTAATATGTATAAGCAGGTTGATTTCTAACTCAATTGGACATTTATTCCAAATTCTTGGTTTGAAGCATAGTTACTAGATCCCTCTACCCCTTAGGAACCGCGTTGTGGATCCCCCGATCCCAACTGCAGTAGGTTTCCGATCCGGATAGCCAAAACTTGGGACATGGGCAAACACGATCCTTACAAGATGAAGTTCAACAAAGATATCAACCAAATGATAATATAAAAAGACAATCAAATCAATTTATTGTCAAAATAAAGCATACAAGAGTAGGTTCTTGTAGGCAGAACTAATTATTCCACACACACACACACACACACATATATATATATATATATATATATATATATATATATATATATATATAATTATTATTTTCCCCTCCTAGCTCAAGTGGCAAGGAGTGGGAGGCATAAGAACCTTGGATGGATGGGTTCGATCTCCCTGGGGAGCACTATTTTACTAACAAGTAATATAATCCCCAGAGCAGGCCCATTTGGATTCCTGAGGGGGAGCTAACTCACTAACGTGGCCATAGAATTATATATATATATATATATATATATAAACACAAACAACCAGTCTCAAGTGGGCTTAAAGTTTAAGCGTACCCCTAATCTGTATTGTGTATTATATTGAGGCGAGCAACAACTCAACCCAGGTAACTATGGTTTGAAGTCTTCCATCTGTATAGGCAGGTCAATTTGCCGGTGCACAGATGAAGATTGCTGCTTTTATGTCACTCAAGTGTTTTACCAGTATAAGCTCTCCCCACACTACTAACACTGTTTCTCCTCAACACTTGTTGAGATGCTGAATTCTTATTTAAATATGAACAAAGGTAAATGATCACCAGAATCAATCACACAATGGAAATTTTTTATTTATTTTAGATGCTTAATTCACTTTCAAATATCAGTGTTATTCATATCAGTGTCCAAGAAAACGTGTGTGGAGATTCAATCCATCTCTTGTACTGTTTTATTTTCCTATCATGTGACCATTCCATAACTAGTTTCCTTCTTCTGTCACTGTCAACCCCGCCACTTCTCGATTCTCCCATCTACCATGAATTTGCATCTTGTACAAGAGTCTCCTACATATCTCAATGTCACATCCCAAAAAATCTGTGTCTATGATTTTTTTTGTCATTGTTCTAAAAAAATTTACAGTTCAACATCTTCTAAAGTATTGAAAGCCTCTATACCAACCAAAGTAACCTCTAACTTGATCATCCTTTTGACCACACCATTCTCAGTTTTCTTGAGCAATGGTGTTAGTAAATTCTTTTTTCCATTCTTCCTCTCTTAGATGGTGTCCTAGTTCGTAGAATCCAAAACTACCTGCCACTTCACACAAGAACAGGCATGCAGTGTTCTTGCTATCATTTCTATTAAACATTTTGCAAGTGCTGAGATTGAATTCTGTTGAAATTAGTTGATGATTTTATTGATTGTCTCATTGGCATTATATAGCCTTACAGTCATTAATACAATGATCTCAATCATTATGACAATAATCTCATAATGGAATATCCTGTGACATATTCTGGCATCCCAAATATGTCCTCAGGATATTCCCATGTGCTTATACTATACTTAAATATGACACCCAACATACCATATCAACACTCCCCCTCAAGATGGGTGAAAGATATTCACTAAGCCCATCTTGTCACATCCTCTAATCATGCTCACTGAGGCGAGTCCCTTGGTTAGTCCATCTGCTACTTGATCCCTGGTTGGAACATGGCCAAGCTCCAGTAATCCACTATCCAACTTCTCTTTGATGAAGAATCTATCAATCTCGATGTGTTTGGTCCTGTCATGCTGTACTGGATTGTTGGCGATACTAATAGCTGACTGATTGTCACACCACAGCTTCATCTTGGCTCCTTGATCCAGCTTCAGCTCCACCAGCATATTCTTCAACCATAGCAGCTCTGCAACTCCCAAGGCCATAGCTCTGTACTCTGCTTCAGCTGTCGATCTGGCCACCACAGACTGCTTCTTACTCCTCCAGGAGACCAAGTTACCTCCTACAAATATGCAATATCCTGAGGTAGACCTCCTGTCATCAGCACAACTAGCCCAGTCAGAATCACAGTAGCCCTCGATGCTCACGTGATTGTTCTTCCTGAATATTAGTCCCTTCCCGGGAGCACCTTTCAGGTACCTCAGAATCTGGTACACTGCATCCATATGACCCTTCCGTGGGTCATGCATGTAGCGGCTCACCACACTTACTGCAAAGCAGATATCAGGACGTGTGTGGCTCAAATAGATCAACTTGCCAACCAGTCTCTGGTATCTATCCCGATCAACTGGTTCTCCAGCCTCAGCATCAATCTTGAACCTCTGATCTATTGGTGTCGCTGCAGGTTTGCACCCCAACATCCCAGTTTCTGTGAGAAGGTCCAGTGCATACTTCCTTTGAGAGAGAACAATCCCCTCTGCTTCTCGAGCAATCTCAATCCCAAGGAAGTACCGAAGAAGGCCGAGATCCTTCACCTCGAATTCCTTGCCAAGCTTTCCTTTGAGTTGGGCGATCTCCTGCTCATCATCTCCTGTGATAATCATATCGTCCACATACACCGCAAGCATGGTGATGTGGCCTCCACTCCGACGGAAGAACACAGTATGATCCGCATTGATCTGCTGATATCCCATCCCTATCATCGCTCTTCTGAATCTGTCAAACCACGCTCGAGGAGACTGCTTCAGTCCATAGATGGACTTCTTCAACCTGCATACCTTGCCTACTGTCTGATTGGTGCCAAATCCTGGTGGTATCTCCATGTACACCTCCTCCACTAGATCTCCGTGAAGAAACGCATTCTTCACATCCAGTTGGTGTAGCTTCCATCCACCATTCGCTGCCAGAGAAATCAGAGTCCTGACAGTGCTCATCTTTGCAACTGGTGCAAAGGTCTCGTCATAGTCGATGCCGTACGTCTGACTGTATCCTTTGGCTACTAGTCGAGCTTTGTAGCGCTCAACCTGTCCATCTGGGTTCTGCTTCACGGTAAAGACCCACTTGCATCCAACTGCTCTCTTCCCCTCTGGCAATCTCACAAGCTCCCAAGTGTGGTTCTTCTCCAGAGCTCCCAACTCCTCGTGCATTGCCGCTTTCCACTTTGGATCGTTCTTGGCAACCTGCCAATTGTTAGGTACAGTAATACTATCCAAAGATGCTATAAATGCTCCATGAGAAGAAGAGATATGGTCATAAGAAACAAACTGAGCAATATCCCAACCATATCTGTTTGGAGGATTTCCTGCATTGCTGCGAGTGGTCCTCCGTACAGATAGTGGTGTGGGAGGAGTAGAAGTAGGAGGAATGATATTTTGTGAAGGAGGGGGTATCACCTGAAGGGGGGTTAGTGTCGGTGCCTCAGGAGTTGGGACGAACGCAGGCAAAGGACTTGGCACTGGCACTGTCGGTACTGGTCCTGCAGTTTGCTTCTCTCTCCTGCTGTAGGTAAGTAACTCTCCCTGAGCCGTAGGCCTAACACCTTCACCTTCTTGTCCCTTCTCCGTGCCTCCATGCCAAACTTCTAAATCGGTTACCACAAAGTTCTCCATCTCCCCCTCTCGCCTAATACTGGCAGTATTAGGCGTGTTGTGTGAAGTTCCGTCCTGGTGGTAGTATGGCTCATGCTCCCGAAAGTGGACATCCATACTGACAAACTTCTTCTTCTCTACTGGACTCCAGCACACATACCCCTTCTGGGTCGCCGAGTAGCCTACGAAGATGCATTTGACCGCTCTAGGGTCAAGTTTCCCAACTGATGGCCTGTTGTCCTTCACAAAACACACACACCCAAACACCTTCAGTGGGAGTATCCCACTATTATTGCCTTGCAATACCTCACATGGGGACTTCCATCCGAGGACCTTCGAGGGCATCCTGTTGATGAGTTGAGCTGCTGTCAACACTGCATGCCCCCACAGACTCTGTGGGACATTCATGTCGATCATCATACTTCTTGCGACCTCCAGAAGGTGTCTGTTTTTCCTTTCTGCAACTCCATTTTGTGCTGGTGTGTATGCACAGGTGGTCTGATGCTGTATTCCGTGTGCTGACAAGTATTCTGCAAGCGTCCTGTTGGTATACTCCGTTCCATTGTCAGACCTCAGTACCTTCACAACTGCTTTGTACTGAGTCTGGACATGCTTATGGAAATCCCGAAAACAAGCAGGTACATCATTCTTATTTTTCATCAAATATAACCAGGTAACACGAGAGGCACACTCAATGAAAGAAACAAAGTACTTATAACCATTCATAGTGTTAGTAGCACATGGACCCCAGACATCAGAATGTACTACCTCAAAAGCAAAAGTGCTCCTATGACCCGTGCCAACATATGAGCTCCTAGTAAGTTTTCCTAACTCGCACGCATCACATACTAATTTCTCTTTTTTTGTTTTTGCATAAATCTCTGGATATAACTTACTTAGAGTATCAAAGGAAGAATGTCCCATCCTCCGATGATGGAGCATCAAGGTATCCTCAGTCCTCTGCTGCAGTCCTTCCATGCCAGCCTTCTCTGCCATAGATACCAATGCTGAGTCCAGTCCTTCTCGATCTAGGTACCACAGTCCCTCATGCCAAGTGCCAGTCCCAAGTCTTCGTCCTGTCCCTTTCTCCTGGAAGGTCACCTTAGGAATATCAAAAGAAACAATGCATTTAAGTTGGAGGATTATAGAACTAATGGACAAGAGACTGACTGGAAAGGATGGAGCATGTAAAACATTGGATAATCTTACTGAACCTGTACAATTAACAGTACCCTTACCGACCACTGGCTGGAAAGTGCCATCAGCTGTCTGAATGTTGTCTGCTGATGCTAGGTGAGTGTAGGAAGAAAACTCACTAGCATTCCCAGTCACATGTCGAGATGCTCCCGAGTCGATAATCCAGTCTGATGATTTAAGGGAAGAGATAGACGCAAGGGCAAGTGATTCGTCAGTACCTTCTGATGGATGGGCATATATGGCAGCGTTGCCCCTAACAAAGAATGAGGTGGACGCCTCCTCTGTTCTACTCCTCATGTCTCCCAGTGCCTGGTCCTCCACAGTAATGGTGCCATCAGCTTCTCCGTTCCCTTCTGATATCAGGAGGTTTGCTCGATAACCTCCTCGGCCGCCTCGTCTACCCCCTCGACCACGACCACGTCCTCCATTATATCCTCGTCCGCCGAACGGTCCTCGTGCACCACCTGAGTCTCCCTCCCTAGGTGGTTTGGTACAAGCATATCGATGATGACCCATCTCCCCACAGTTGTAGCACTGCCGGTTATCCTGCCAGGGTTCTCCCTTAGATCGTGTGTTACCTGAGCTGGTGATCGCTAGTGCTGACTTTGCTTCGGGGGGACCACATGTCCCTGCTTGCAGCCTGATGCGTGTCTCCTCCTGGATCATGGCTGAGATAGCCTCCTCAAGGCTAGGGATCTTTGGTTGGGCTAGAAGTAGGGCCGTCCTCTGTGCGAAAGCTGCAGTCAGCCCTTTGAGAAACTTCATCGTCCTCTCCTGCAGACACACCTGTCTCTCCTTACACTTAGGGTCCCCGCAGCTCGCCCGATCTGAGGAGTGATCATAATCCAACCACAGACGCTCCAACTCCGTGGCATACTCCTGCACCGTCTTCTCTCCCTGTACGGTGTCATCAATCTCTCCCTTTATCTGGAAGACCCGTAAGTTGTTCCCCACACCATCATAGGTCCTTCTCAACTTCTCCCACACATCTTTTACCATCTCAATACCGTCTACTGTGGCGGCAATAGACTGGACTAAGGAGTTGAGAAGCCAGATGTAGATCACCATATGAGTGGACTTCCACTCATCGCGTCCTGTCGAGCCCTCGTCCGGCTCTGTCGTCTCGCCTGTCAGGAACCCCTCCATGTTTTTTCCTGCGAGAGTTCTTCTCACCCGCCGTGACCAACTCAGATAGGTGGCTGGTCCATCTAATTTCAGATCGATGGAGGGAAGCTTCAACTCCGGCGACGTTCGTGTCGTGTTCTCACCAGCCGACATCGTCAACAACTTCATCAACGTCGCCACCTCTGCAGAATCTAGCTTCTTGATGATCTCCTCCATCGATGCTTCGTCTATCCAATCACGTCACGTCCGCTCCACGACTCACGCTCGTCCTCGTCGTCCGCTCCTAGATCCGAACATGTCCCTCCTTTTTCCAGATCTAGGCATCCCTATTAGGCGATGTCTAGTGCTGGTGTGGAGGAGGCGGCAGCACGCATGTCACAGCCGCCGTCGCAGCAGCAGCAGCAGTCGCAGCAGCCGTAAAGATTTTTTTTTTTTTTTTTTTTTTTTTTTTTTTTTTTTTTTGAAGGGAGGGGTGTAGACGAGGCGGGAAGGGAGGGGGGCGTGGAAGAGTTCGGTGGAGGAGATCTAGAAAATCCTCCTGTGGGTTTGTGGAAGCTTGGTGACGGCTAGGGTTTGTGGAAACTTGGCTCTGATACCATGTTGAAATTAGTTGATGATTTTATTGATTGTCTCATTGGCATTATATAGCCTTACAGTCATTAATACAATGATCTCAATCATTATGACAATAATCTCATAATGGAATATCCTGTGACATATTCTGGCATCCCAAATATGTCCTCAGGATATTCCCATGTGCTTATACTATACTTAAATATGACACCCAACATACCATATCAACAAATTCCCAATCTATTATGTTGGCCAGCAATTCCTTTGTTGGAATAATCCCATGAATCCACTTCCATACGAAGCTTTGATTTGAATTTTGGCGCCTTAGTTTGTAAATTGGTGTTATGTGCCTATAGGCATGTTTGTTTCTTGAGGAGATCAATGCATGCCTTCTTTACTACTTTCATACTTTCCATTATTTCTGAATCTCCAATTTCACATATTATTAATGAGTTCTTGTTCTATCCGCAGAGCTTGCAATTTTCACTACCAATTAATAAGAATAAGGTTCATCACACATCTAGATGTTACAGAGCATAGGAACTCAAAAATGAGTTATGTATATGTTTAATACAGGAAAATTCATAGTACATAAGGAGACACATTGGTAAAGTTATTTTATTTTGTTATTTATCTTATGAGGGTATAATAGTAATTGTGGGTGTATTGCATATCAATATAAATAGACATGAGATGCAACCTAGGGTTTTATGTCTTTGCAATCTCCTTTCTCATTTTCTCTCTTCTCCTACTTTTCTCCTTTTCTCCTCTCTCCATCTCCAAACTTCACTGTAATGTGTCCAGGTCACAGTGTCCCTATCATGTTGTTTTAATGTTCATATCTGTGCAACACAGTCTACATGTTTTTGCCAACTGGCCAGTGCACCACATTGCAAATGCTAACTAATAATTGGTTCAATTTTGCATAGCTTGATCATTTCTTTTTAGGTTAATTTCCACTAGAATACCCTGATTTTCAGCTTATTCACTTTCCTAACATAACTCCTACCTTTTCTTTTTTCAAATTGCTACCTTAAATTAGTTATGACTTAGTGCCTTGACGCCATTCATGGAATGATGTAAAAGACACTTTTGCCCTGACAACCCAGACAAATGGGTTAATCTTAACATCCGAAAAAAACTATAGAGAGAGCTCTCTTTCTCCCACACTCGAATCAAACATCACAAGATTTTGCACTAGTATTTGGAGACATTTAGCCTCGTCTACAACCAAAACTTGAGAAGAAGATTGGAGTTAGGCAAATAAACAAACAGTGAAACTTAAAGAAAAGAATGCAAGATACCAATGACAAATGTCAACATTAAGGTTAGGGTTAACTGGAAGACTAAATACCTTGAGCTAGGGTTTCTATTGAGAAAGAAATTAGTTCCATACCTTCTTTCCAAAATTTATTTGATGGGTGTAGTTTCTAACAACATAGGTCATCTAATATGTTGGGGTAAAAGTATCCATAAAATAATGCGTGATGGTCGCGTGAGAAGGAATATGTGGAAAAGGGGTTAACAGAATTTAGCAAATGATAATGACTAAAGAGTTCAAGGTGGTCATGTGAACATAAAAAAAGAAGAAGGGACGGGATAGTAAACATATGCGAAAGTTCAGGGTATTTTAGTGAAAACTATTCTCTTTAGTTTGAGTAGTTCAGCAAATTTGTATTAGAATCTTCCTCTGAATTTGATGATTTTATATATTTTTACTCAGCCATCTTCACATCGATCCAGTAAAATTTAGTAAGTTACTGTGCACCAATCCCCTCAAGCCATTAGTCGAGTTCTGTCTATTCATCAGTAAAGAATTTAATGACAAGCATAAGATATGGAATGACCAAGGAAATGAGAGGTTTGAGAGGCATACCATGCAAGCGGGCAGAGAAGCTTCCTGCAGGGACATAGTCGTACACCAGAAGCTTCTCGTCCTTTGAGTAGTAGTAAGCACGAATAGGCAGAAGATTCTGGTGTCGACCAGCCCTTCCAATGATCTCCATTTGTTGTTCAAACTCCTTCTTGCCTGCAACTACCTCTTTCAACCTCTTCACCACCACCATCATGCCGTCCTCGAGGCCAGCCTTGTAAGCCGTCCCATAACTCCCCTTTCCAAGGACTTCGGCCGAAGATCTCAGCAGATCTTCCAAGTCAAAATTATAGGAACATCCGTCAAAGAAAACTAACTTATTCTTCTCAGCCATTTGAACTCCACTGCTGAGGTCCTCCTTAGGTTTATCGGTCCTCACACCAACAAAACCTCTTGACTTTGATGCTTCACTGCTTTCTCCAACTTTCTTCTTCTTCAAAATACATAGAATGAGAACGATTGAAAAGAGTAATAAAAAGGTCAATACCCCAACAGTAATCACAACTATCATTCTTGCACTTAATTTCTTTGTCTTAGTCTTGCTATTGTCCTGTGGGAACACCGGTCGGTGTGACAAGGGAGCTGACGGTGAAGGGGAAGGGAGAACTGCCGAGCATTCAGGTAGAGGGGGGCCACACAGATGAAAGTTCCCGACAAACGAATCATTTGGGAACTTCTGGAGGGAGAAGGGTATGGAACCATTAAGGTGGTTGTAGCTAAAATTCAGATACCTTAGCACTGGGAGTTTGAGGTCAGGGATGAATCCAGAGAGGGAGTTGTTCTGTAGATTCAGTACTGTGAGTTGAGAAAGATCTCTGACACCCAGTGGGATTCCTCCTGAGAGAGAGTTGTAAGAAAGGTCGAGGGAGTAGAGGCCGGGAGAAAATGAAGTTGGTAGCTCCCCAGAGAAAGCATTGTGCTGAAGGTAGAGAAACTGAAGAGCAGGGAGCGATGTTACTTCAGCAAGGAGATTGCCAGTTAGTCGGTTGGATCGGAGGCTCAGGACTTGAAGGTGATCGAGTTTCCCAAGAGTGTTTGGAGGGATATTCCCAGAAAGCCCAACCCCTGGCAGCCTAAGGGCAACCACATGGGTTTGATCCACAGTGCATGTAACCCCAATCCAAGAAGAACAGACAGGGGTATTTGACTTCCAGTTGAGTTTAGGACCATGGCGTACTGAATTGATGAAAGCAAGGAGGGCTTGCTTGTCAGAATTCAAGTCTGATGTAGCTGGAGATGGGAAGAAAAACAGGAGGAGGAGAAAGAATTGAGACGAAGCAAGAAGAAAGCATTTGAGCTTGAGGTGATCCATGGTTGCTTTCATGAAAAGCAACAGGTATTACAAATCATAAGAACTATTTTCTCAACATCTCCTCATCTCCTGCAATATCAAACAAAGAACATTAAGTGGATGCTCTAAACATCAACAAGAAATGTTATTCTCTGAAAACTTTGAACCATTGATTACGGAAAAGTGCAACTTTTACGAAAGGTAAAACAAACAAAAGTGATGAGGCCCCACATAAAAACCTCCCTACCAAAGGCAATCCACCATTGTAACGTCGGTACATCTAAACAGAATTAAGCTTCTCCTGGTAGCGAGAAGAAATTCGACTCTAATATCGCTATCTAAGTTCATCTTCTTCATATTTGGCAACATCACATCACATGCATAAACATTGAAAATTGTTGGTTGACAAGCAAACAGGGGCCATACTAGAGTATTGCAGGCTAAGGAACATATAGGAAAGATAAAGTAAATCACCAAGAGCAGCTGTTGGAAAAGCAAGTAATGTCTCTGTCAGCTGTTACTAGGCTTAACTAGCCTAATATGCAATTATGGCAACAGGAATGCTGGGCCATTGTGAATGAATACCAGCATCAATAAGCACACTTAAGTGGTTCTTGACATTAACTCAATAATTTTTCTGCGATGAAATATAATCATTGCTCGAACAGTCATCGGACAGAGAAGAAAAAAAAATAACAAGGGCCCCATCCATAAAGAGTCTGTCTTCACAACTTTAGCACCCATTTCAAGCTTTTGATCTAATTCTTAATACTGAAGTGGAGCATCATATAGGACGCAAAGAAAGCTGATCTAAAGCAAAAGCAAAGGCAAGATCATGTCCTCCCAATAAAGAAGGGATAAAAAAGGAAAAAAAAAAAGGAAAAAAGGAAGGAAGAAGAGTCTTACTCATCAAGGAGGCTTCACAAGAAAAAGTAAAGGAACATACATTACTCTCACATAGAAATCAAGTAGTAGAAATTTCAATTAATAAAAAGTAATAGAATATATGTTACTCTCACATAGAAATCAAGTAGTAGAAGTTTGATTTATGAGTTCCACTATATATTTAAGAATAAAAAAGAAGAAGAAGAGAAATTTAAGTTAGAGTAAAATCATCCAGTAGCAATTTATTTGAGGATCAATCATTATATATAATTATATATAAAACCCAGTATCATTCTCCAAATATTAAGTAGGAAAATGAAGCTCAAATGCATGACATTCATTCATTACGATCCAAAGAACAAACTAAAGCTAATATTACCAAAAAAAAATCACAACTTTATACAAAAACCATGGTATAAAGCACTAGAAATTCCAAAAAAGAAGGAGAAACCTGGAAACATCAAAATGGAGCAAAAGAAAAACTTGGAAACAACAAAATGGAGCAACAGAAATGACATTAACTCAAACAGCCTAGTAAAAGATTTATACCAACTTCATGGAAACAATTACTATATACAAAACCCAGTACCATTGTCCTAAATTTAAGTAGGAAAATGGAAACAAAATATTCCAAATTGAGGCTCAAAGGCGTGACAATGCATTCATTATGATCCAAAGAACAAACCAAACCTAAAAAAATTGCCCAAAAAAAAAAATCAGAACTTTACCAATTTAACTCCCCAACAACCATCTCAAGCTTAAACTTTCTCAATACCAATTAGGAAATTGAAGCTACAAACGCATGGACATAGCTAAAATTGTAACAAAAAGAATAAAAATCGAAACTTTATCACTCCCATGGTACCTAGACTCCGCAAGGAGCTCCATTTCCGCTGAACGCGAGCAGGAGGCCCAAGAACTCGAGGCGCCCACGGGCTGAAACGAGGCACATTGTCATTTTGAGAGGCGAAACTGAGGAAATAGCCATGAGAGAGAGAGAGAGAGAGAGAGAGAGAGAGACTTTACTTGAGTGCTCAGAGGCCCAGAGCACTTGCAGCGCAATGGGCTCGAATCTCGAGAAGAAAAAGCTCGGTTTTTTCAAAGTAAAGGTTAATTTAGAGTGGACTCCGCCTCTCCTTACCGGACTCCGCCGCGTTGAATTTGTCTTTGTTTGTAGAGAAGTTTAGTGAATGAAATGAAATGCCAACTGTGGAAACTCAGAACTCACTTCCTGACTTCGCCGGGAGGAAAACAATAAATAACTACTATAGTTGACCAGGACTGTTATCAGGTCGGGTCGGATCGGATCGGGTCGAGATATGCTACTTTCGAACCGGATTCTATAAGTTCTGAACCAACTCTTTTGATATAAGTTTTGGGTCTCAGACTCTCAATCCTCTACAGAGTGCCCATACCCTATTATTCATTGGAAAATGCATGTCCCATTTCTAGAATACAAAGAGCAGAAGAATAACTCCGACCAGCTACGAACTACAAAATAAGTCAGCATTCCGAAATACAATCAAGATTATATAATACGAGGGAGCTGACTATAATTCAACAATCTCCTATGATCCACAAAGTTCTAGTTTCAATCCATTAAAAAAAAACATTAATATAAATCACATGTCTGATAAGATGGTCCAAACGCTAAAGCATATTATCGTGAAAGTCGAGATACAAAATATACATCTAGCATAGTATACAAACATACATGGTAAAAGATTGAACTCGTGGTTATAAAAGAAACTAACAAAACTATCTAACCACCCCCATTGATGTAAGATCATCCTCCGAAAGCAATCACGTCTCTATCGTGGAAAATCCAAGAAGAACTATTATCATTTTGACATCGAGCTATTTTTTCGCAAGACCTCCCATACATTATCATTATTGCAGTAGAGTTTAACTACACCGACATGATGAATGGGTGTGGTTCATCTATGTCCAGAAAAAAAAAATTCATGTTTCAAAAGGAGTTGGATTCCAAAATATACCCAAAATTTTCACCCTCAACCGAATCCGAAATCTGATAAAAGATCCTAACATAAGACAAATGTTAAGTTTATATCAGTGTTTTAAAAATCGGATCGAACTGTCCGGTTCAACCGGTAGCTTTTTCAGACCGAATCAATATTGACTCACTTTTTTTTTCTTTCAAAAATTGGTTGTAAATAAATCTTTTTGTATAAATTAACGTCCAGAAGGAATTGAATTTAGACCACTTAGGTTAACTCAGTGGTTGAACCAGAACCGGTTTGACCTGATCCAATGCGTTATGGCCTCTCCGGTCCGGTTTTTAAGACACTGGTTTATACTACATATTACTGGAAAAGATTTGGGCTTTTGATAAGGGCACTGCCCATTTTACTTGGGGCTAGCCCAGGATTGGGGTAGCCCACAATAGAGGAACCTTTACTCATACTAGCCCAAGTTTATACTTGGGGCTAGCCCAGGTTTTTGAAAAAAAATATTGTTCTGAAACCTAGCTTCCCCCCTCAGCCCGACCGGAGCTTTCCCCCCTCAGCCGACCCCCTCCCGCCGGCCGATCTCCGCTGTCCTCCTCCTCCTTGTCGATGGCTCCCAAAGTCTCGAAAGAAGCAAGGTAGAAATCATCATTCTCCTTGTGCTATTGTATTTAAAAAATTGTCCAAAAATTATAAGAAATCATCTTGCATGTTGAAAATTTTGAGTTATTTTCTTTCAAATGAGGGCATACTAGTCCTTGGCGGAGTCTAGGATGTAGTTTAGACATAGAAGTCGTTTGGAACATGATTTTAGGGCGTACAATATCGAGACTGCTCGACATTGTCGAGCAGTATCGAGCGGGACTGTAGAATTTCCTACAGTCCCATATAGATTTAGGACTGTAGGAAATTCGACAGTCCTATATATATATAGGACTGTCGAATTTCCTACAGTCCTAAATCTATATGGGACTGTAGGAAATTCTACAGTCCCAAAAGATTAGGACTGTTGAGAAAACTGCAGTCCTGTATACTTACAGGACTGTAGAAATGGCTACAGTCCTGGGAAAAAATTCACTTATTATGTTAAAATAGAAAATAATTGTTGTCTGTATCTTATAGTCATGCCCCTGGAAAGGACACTGTGGATGAAGAAATGAGAAGACGCCCTACTGCGTCGATGCGTAAGGAACGCACAGTTTCGCAAGGCGTGACTATTCGCGAGGTCGAGGCACGCCCTGAAGTGAGGAAACGTCCATTGACGAAGAAGATTGCCACAAAGAGACGTGCTCCTCCTAGTTCTTCCGGCTCTTCTTCCTCCTCCGATGATGTCACGCCCCAGTCCCAAAACACCTTGGGACCGGACGCGTGATAATGGCCAGCAGTACGCACCGATGGACCAACTCAATATAATGGATCCATCAGGGCATACTTAAGCTGTAAAACAAGTCTACGACAATCATGGTACAACTAATCTCATCCACACAAGATATAAAATATGATCCACAGAATAATAAAGAATGTAAATCATCATCTAGTCTCACAAAGTACTTCGGGGAACAACCCGATAAATATCTAGTACAATGGTTCATCTGACCAGATTATAAAAGACTGAAATAAATAATAAAAGCTGAGCATAAACATGGATGCTCAAGAGAAGTCTTCGGCTAAGACCTCGCCCTCAGATGGTGGTACTGCTCCTGGATCAGCTCCTGCTCCGGTCCCGTAGATCTCGGGATAAACCTCGTCTGCAAAATCTGGGGACAAAAATCCGAATCCAGGTCCTCAGGGGACATAGCAAGGTACAAGAAAGCTCATGCCAATAAATAAATAAACAGTGCAGCAAATAAATAACTAAATAAAACAGTGGGGTAAATATGTAACCATCTAAGTGAAAATGCAAGTAAGAGCATCACTAGTCTCAGGCTGAGCCACTACAAGCTCTGTGTCGGGGAGCCGGTAGCGGTAATAACCGGTAGTGGGTCTAGCTCTGCTACGAGAGTCTACGACCTCTCAATAATAGAAGATATATATATGTAACAGCCTGTAGCCTGTGTGTCTCTCCCCACCCAATGTAACCACGCATATCATGACCATAACGTCTCATGTCCATGTCAAGCGCGATCATAGCTAAATGCAACCAGTCATATAGTATCTAAGAATATAATGTCCATGTCCTGTATCCTATACAGAATCATCGCGAATATCTCGAGAAAATCCTGTCTCATGAATAGTGTCAAGTGTCCTGGGTCATAGGGTACTTGATAAGACAAGTACGAGAATATAAAGTGTCACGGATGTCCATCTCTAGATGACCGTACCCAACACTGCGTACAGTGTCGGCACCCGACTGATAATCGGACGCTAAGTACGTCACACGGTCCTAGGTTGAGCATGCACAAAAATATGATAAAGCAAGAAAAATATATATAAAGACTGCAAAGTTTGGCAAGGTACACTTGCCTGATGTCTGGGTATCAACAACTGTCCCTGTATCAATGGATCCGGTAGGTACTACTCCAAAAGCTGTAACAAACATCACCAATAGTCTCAGAAGGTGCCAAATAGCTAGAAATGCCTGCCCTTACGTCCAATTTGGACACAGGGGCAAAAAGGTCATTTTCGGATTAAAGCGGGGTCCACATGTGGGCCACTTTGCACTGAAAAGCGTGTCAGGGTCAAAGGTCTCCAAATTCTGCAAACTCAGTGTCTACAAGTCAGGAACGATGATACGAACCCAACGGAACTTCCAAAATTGGATTCCGATGAGCCGATCTCAAAATCACCCGTCAAGTGGAGCCTGTAGGGCCCACGATACGTGATTTTGTCAACGTTCTCGGAATTGGACCAAACTTGGGTCATAGGACCAGCATATTGCTACGAGTCCGATGGCGTAAGTTTCGTCTCGATCCGACGTGTGTACACAAAGTTACAGCACGTTCCAGAAAGGACGGATACGGGGTGTCGTCGGCGGATACGCGTTGATTCCGGGGTGCACGCACCTCCGAATCGACTTCTGCGAAATCCCACACGACCGTATCAACGTCGCGCACAGTTCGGTAAAGACCGCGTGCGACCAAGTCGTCCCATCTGGCGGGGCGACTCAGTTCTGGGGTGAAACAGGGCGTTGTTTTTCCTGTTTTTGGATCGCGGTGTGCGATCACCACAGGACGCGATGCTCCGAGCGAATTGCACGGGCACCGAGAGGGTTACACAGTCTACGCGTAGCAACTGAGGGAATTGAAATTGGAGTTGCGATGAGGGTGAAAACAGTACCTGAACCGAGCTCCAAAATCTGAGTTCTGCGTGTCCGAGGGTCGACTCGTCTCCTGGATCAGAGTTTCTGCGTCCTCGTGTCCGAGGCGAGTCAGAACTTAGGGCTCTGTCTGCGGATGGCTTCGCCGGGGGTCAGCCTCGAGGTCGGCTAGGACTTCGGTGATCAGCCGCTGACGGAGGCTCCGCTCTGCACAGTCGGCTAGGGCTTCCGCGCTTGGGACGATCGGGTGGAGGGATGGCTGAGTCGAGGTGGTGAGGGGAGCCGGCACTGGGTTCAGTCGAAGGAGGCGGTGGCTGAGGGCTCTACGCGGGGGGGTCGTCGACCGAGAGTCGTCGACCTAACTGCTGGGTTCGCGGCGGAGGACGGAGAAGGGGGAGTCGGTCTGGGCGAACTCGGCGGCGGGGTTTTAGGTGATGGAAAGCGGCGGCGTCGCGGATCAGCTACTGGGCGGAGCAGCCAGGTGATCGTCGGCGACTTGATGGCGGCGGAAGCTTAGGGTTTAGGGGATGGCGAGGCACGGACGCCGAGGAGGCACTATATAGGCTGCTACAGGAGCCTTCGGCGGAGAAATCCTAGGGTTTCCACACGGTTTGGATCCGGGTCGGGTTCAGCTTGGATCCAACCCGACCCGAACGCTGGGTTTGGTTTGGTCTAGCCTGGATTTTGTTCAACTTGGGTCTGGTTCACTCTCTATAGCTTTTGGTCCTCGATTCGTTGCTCCGGTGTCCAATAAATTCACCGAAAAATGCCATGCGTCCGGTTCTCCATTATACACAATAAATTTTTACTTTCAGAATAATTTAACACCCATAAACTGCCCGTAAAATTCTTTAACTCCTAAACACCTCGGTTCTTCATCCAAAATCCCGAAAACATCCGGAAAAATTATATTAAAAATTATCTGAAAATAGGGTGTTTACAATCTTCCCTCCTTAAAAGGATTGCGTCCTCGCAATCAAAGAATAAACTACTCAAGAAAGAGTTATGGAAATACAAGGTTGCTTAGTTTACAACTGTCTCCTCAAACAGGTGGGGGTAACGCTGGCGCATACTATCTTCTCGTTCCCAAGTCGATTCTCCAGGGGAATGATGTTTCCATGCTACTCGGACCAGTCTGATTGTCTGTCTTCGCAATGTCTTCTCACTGACGTCGAGAATGCCAACCGGTTGTTCTTCATATCTCAAGCTTGGGCCCACTGCGATCTCTGAATGGTCGACTACGTGACTTGGGTCGGTCACGTACCTGCGCAGCTGTGAGACGTGGAATACGTCATGCACTCTCTCTAAGGATGGAGGTAATGCAAGCCGATAAGCCACCTCACCAACACGCTCGAGGATGTCAAATGGCCCAATATACCTTGGGCTCAGCTTGCCTCTGCTCCCGAATCTGATAGTACCACGAGTAGGCGAAATCCTCAAGAATACGTGATCTCCTTCTTTGAACTCTAGGGGACGTCTGTGCGTATCTGCCCAATGCTTCTGTCGGTCCTGAGCTGCTCGTAGATGATTCTGAATCTGCTTCACCTTCTCCACTGTTTGTGTGACCAATTCTGGTCCCAGTATCTGACGTTCACCGACGTCACTCCAGCATGTAGGTGACCTGCACTTCCTTCCGTATAAAGCTTCAAATGGTGCCATCTGAATGCTGGCCTGATAACTGTTGTTGTAGGAGAACTCTACTAAGTGCAAATGATCTTCCCAAGATCCTCCAAAGTCTAGCATACATGATCGCAACATGTCCTCCAATATCTGAATGGTGCGCTCCGATTGGCCATCTGTCTGCGGGTGGTACGCCGTGCTGAACTTGAGTCTGTTGCCCAGATTCTCTTGCATGCTTCTCCAGAAATGAGATGTAAATCTCGAATCTCGATCCGATACAATACTAACAGGCACTCCATGTAATTTGACAATTTGTCGCATATACATGTCGGCTAGTACCTCTGTGGACTGCCCAACTCTAAATGGCAAGAAGTGTGCCGATTTAGTGAGTCGGTCCACAATAACCCATACTGCATCTCTTCCGCTGGGGCTCCTTGGGAATCCTGTGACAAAATCCATCGTGATGTGCTCCCACTTCCATTCTGGTATAGGAAGCGGCTGTAACATACCTGCAGTCCTCTGATGTTCTGCCTTCACTTGCTGGCAGACTAAGCATTTGGCCACAAACCTTGCGATCTCTCTCTTCATTCCATGCCACCAGTAGTACTGTCTCAAGTCTCGATACATCTTGGTTCCTCCTGGGTGAACAGAGTACATAGAGCTATGTGCTTCAGTCATTAGCTCCTGTCTCAATTCTCCATTTGGAACATACAGGCGGTTTCCAAACCTCAATGTTCCGTCTTCGTGGATGCGAAGTCCTGTCTGCAGGCCAGCTTCTGTCCTCTCCTTGAGTCTTCGGAATCTAGCATCGGTAGGCAATGCCTCTTTAATCTTCTCTACGAGTGATGACTGAATCTCAAGATTAGCCATCAATCCATTCTGTCCCGGTAAGACGACCTCTATCTGTAGCTCCTGCAAATCTCTCAATAACTCGGGCTGCATCGTCAAGAAATAAGCCATAGGCTTCCTGCTGAGTGCGTCTGCAACGACATTCGCCTTTCCCGGATGATACTGCAGATCTATGTCGAAATCTACCATCAGTTCCAGCCAGCGTCTCTGTCTCATGTTAAGCTCCTTTTGAGTATACACATACTTCAGACTCTTGTGATCAGTAAAGATTTCGACCCTCTCTCCATAAAGATAGTGCCTCCATATCTTTAATGCAAATATAACTGCTGCTAGCTCCAGATCATGTGTTGGGTAGTTCTTCTCGTGGACCTTCAACTGTCTCGACGCATAAGCAATGACTTTGCCATGTTGCATCAAAACACATCATAGTCCGCTGCCTGATGCATCACTGTAAACAACAAAACCTCCTGACCCTGAAGGAAGAGTCAAGACAGGTGCTGTTGTTAATCTTCTCTTCAGTTCTTCAAAAGCCTTCTGGCAGTCTTCTGTCCATATAAACTCCTGGTCCTTACGTGTAAGCTTCGTCATCGGTTCTGCAATCCTTGAGAAATTCTCTACAAACCTTCGGTAATATCCCGCAAGTCCGAGAAAACTTCTCACCTCTGCAACTGATGTGGGTGTAGGCCAAGTCTCTATTGCCGCAACTTTCTCTGGATCTATTGAAAGTCCTTCTCCTGATATGATGTGTCCCAAGAAAGGTACTTTGTCCATACAGAACTCACACTTACTAAGTTTAGCATATAACTTCTCCTGCCTCAAGGTCTCTAACACGATTCTAAGATGTTCCTCGTGCTCTTCATGGTTCTTGGAATATATGAGAATGTCATCAATGAACACCACTACGAATTTATCCAAGAACTGATGAAAGACTCTGTTCATTAAGCTCATAAACACTGCTGGTGCGTTGGTTAAACCAAACGGCATCACCAAGAACTCATAATGCCCATACTTCGTCCTGAAAGCTGTCTTCGGGATGTCTTCCTTCCTCACCTTGATCTGATGATAGCCAGATCTAAGGTCAATCTTCGAGAATACCCTTGCACCACTCAATTGATCGAATAGATCATCAATACGTGGTAAGGGATACCTGTTCTTGATGGTGACAGCATTTAGTGCCCGGTAATCAATGCACAATCGTACTGTTCCATCCTTCTTCGGCACAAATAATATGGGTGCTCCCCAAGGTGAAACGCTGGGCCGAATGAATCCCTTCTCCAAAAGATCATCAACCTGTTCTTTCAACTCCACTAACTCCTTAGGTGCTAGCCGATAAACTGATGAAGTGATAGGCTCTGCTTCTGGGGTTAAGTCTATTGTGAATTCTATTTCCCGATCAGGTGGTAAACCTGGAAGGTCATCAGGAAATACATCCACAAACTCAGAGATGACTCTTGGGTAACCTGTCTCCTCTTCAACAGATAATACCCGAAGAGTAGGCTGAACTCCTTGCTCTACTGCTCCTCGAAGAAACTCAAATTCTGGATGTCCAGGCGGTCTAAATATAACCCGCCCAAGTCGGCAATCAAGAGTCGCATGGTACTGACTTAACCAGTCCATACCAAGTACGATATCATAGTCCGGCATAGAAAAGATCAGAAATTGACCTCGCATCTCTCGGCCACTTACGACTACTGAACATGATCTACAGACGTCACTAACCGGAATAATTCCACCTCCCGTAAGAATCCTCTTCATCTTCGGGAGGGGTGCAGTAGCTACTCTATGGGTGGCAACAAAGCTAGCTGCTATAAATGAATGCGATGCTCCAGAATCAAATAATGCTACAGCTGGTAATGAAGCTACTAAAATAGTACCTGCGATGACCTCGCCTGCTGTAGCCTCCTGCTCAACAGCTAAGGTGAATGCCTGGCCTCGACCTTGTGCTGGTCCTCTCTGCTGCTGCTGTTGCTGAAATAGGGCTGTCTGCGGTGCCAGTGGTGGTCTCTGCTGGTAGCCTCCTGTAGCTGGTGGTCTGACTCCTCCAGCTCCTGTCTGCTGTGCCCCTACTGCTCCTGTAGCTGGTCGTGGTGCAGGTAAAGCTAGTCTCTGTGCTCCGTCTCTGCGTTCAGAACAGTCCCTAGAAAAGTGCTGGTTGGATCCGCAGCTCAGACATAGTCCCAACTTACGTCTGCACTCCTTCTCAATGTGTCCTACTTTGCCGCAGTGGTGACAAGTAGGAAGAGGTCTGTCCCTATTTGCTGATCTCTCCGGTATACTCCTCTGGAATCGTTTCGCAGAATCCCCTGGTGCTGTCTTGGATGGTGCGGATGGGTTTGGCCTTTTCAGATTTGATTCCCTTCTAGTGACGCGCTCCATGCGTCGTGCTGCTGCAAGGACCTCAGTATAAGATGTAGGTGCGACTGAGCCAATCAATCTCTGAAGCTCGAACTTCAGTCCATCAAAGAACTTTTCAGCTTTCTCCTCCTCTGTCGAGATCAATGTCGGAGCGAAGCGACTTAGGCGTATAAACTCCGCGTTGTATTCCTCTACTGTCATACTGCCTTGGATGAGGCGGTTGAACTTGTCTCTGAGCTCTGATCGTGCAACTGCCGGAATGTACATCTCTTGGAAGAATCTGGAGAACTCTTCCCAAGTGACTCGGTCCTGTCCGAGCCTTCTTTCTTCTGCTAACCACCAGTGGTGCACATTATCAGTTAACTGCATTCTGACTGCAGTCATCCACTTCTCTCTTGGAAGTTCAGCGGCTTCCAGCTGATGCTGAATGTTTGTGAGCCACTCATGAACTTTCGTTGGCCCTTCTTTACCAGAAAATGTGCGAGGCTTGAGATGACGGAAGTCGGTGATAGATCCCGTCGATGTTCGCCTCGCTGGCAGATTTGCCTGCTCCAATGCGGATACCAGGCTGGTCCTCAGATACTCGGCCTCATGCCGATGGGCCTCTTGCTGAATCTGCATCATGGCATACATCATCTGGAACATCTGTTGCCCGTCCATAGCTTGTCCTGGCGGGAAAGCTGGCATCTGGGGAGTGAACTGTGGTGGAGGTGGGATGTCATCTCTCCGGAACCTTGGATTAGGCTGACCGGTTTGATCGCTCTGCGATGCTTGTCCTCCACTTCCAGGGGTCACTCCATCTCCATAAGTAACCACAGCGTCGTGTGGCGTATCCAAAGGAATCTTGTCTCCGTTCCTGGGATCCATTTATCTGCAATCAAAATATAACTGTAAGAACGCTCAGAGGAATCAATACAGGATGCAATTCAAGCAACAATTTCGAGTTCGATATAGAGTTCAACAAATGGTTAAATAATGGATGAGATCCTATGATTTATACTATCCTTAGGGCAGGCTGGTTCGGTCCCTAAGTTGAAACCGAACTATTTAGTCGTAGACCTGCATGGGCCACCACAAAAACCATGTCACGCCCCAGTCCCAAAATACCTTGGGACCGGACGCGTGATAATGGCCAGCAGTACGCACCGATGGACCAACTCAATATAATGGATCCATCAGGGCATACTTAAGCTGTAAAACAAGTCTACGACAATCATGGTACAACTAATCTCATCCACACAAGATATAAAATATGATCCACAGAATAATAAAGAATGTAAATCATCATCTAGTCTCACAAAGTACTTCGGGGAACAACCCGATAAATATCTAGTACAATGGTTCATCTGACCAGATTATAAAAGACTGAAATAAATAATAAAAGCTGAGCATAAACATGGATGCTCAAGAGAAGTCTTCGGCTAAGACCTCGCCCTCAGATGGTGGTACTGCTCCTGGATCAGCTCCTGCTCCGGTCCCGTAGATCTCGGGATAAACCTCGTCTGCAAAATCTGGGGACAAAAATCCGAATCCAGGTCCTCAGGGGACATAGCAAGGTACAAGAAAGCTCATGCCAATAAATAAATAAACAGTGCAGCAAATAAATAACTAAATGAAACAGTGGGGTAAATATGTAACCATCTAAGTGAAAATGCAAGTGAGAGCATCACTAGTCTCAGGCTGAGCCACTACAAGCTCTGTGTCGGGGAGCCGGTAGCGGTAATAACCGGTAGTGGGTCTAGCTCTGCTACGAGAGTCTACGACCTCTCAATAATAGAAGATATATATATGTAACAGCCTGTAGCCTGTGTGTCTCTCCCCACCCAATGTAACCACGCATATCATGACCATAACGTCTCATGTCCATGTCAAGCGCGATCATAGCTAAATGCAACCAGTCATATAGTATCTAAGAATATAATGTCCATGTCCTGTATCCTATACAGAATCACCGCGAATATCTCGAGAAAATCCTGTCTCATGAATAGTGTCAAGTGTCCTGGGTCATAGGGTACTTGATAAGACAAGTACGAGAATATAAAGTGTCACGGATGTCCATCTCTAGATGACCGTACCCAACACTGCGTACAGTGTCGGCACCCGACTGATAATCGGACGCTAAGTACGTCACACGGTCCTAGGTTGAGCATGCACAGAAATATGATAAAGCAAGGAAAATATATATAAAGACTGCAAAGTTTGGCAAGGTATACTTGCCTGATGTCTGGGTATCAACAACTGTCCCTGTATCAATGGATCCGGTAGGTACTACTCCAAAAGCTGTAACAAACATCACCAATAGTCTCAGAAGGTGCCAAATAGCTAGAAATGCCTGCCCTTACGTCCAATTTGGACACAGGGGCAAAAAGGTCATTTTCGGATTAAAGCGGGGTCCACATGTGGGCCACTTTGCACTGAAAAGCGTGTCAGGGTCAAAGGTCTCCAAATTCTGCAAACTCAGTGTCTACAAGTCAGGAACGATGATACGAACCCAACGGAACTTCCAAAATTGGATTCCGATGAGCCGATCTCAAAATCACCCGTCAAGTGGAGCCTATAGGGCCCACGATACGTGATTTTGTCAACGTTCTCGGAATCGGACCAAACTTGGGTCATAGGACCAGTATATTGCTACGAGTCCGATGGAGCAAGTTTCGTCTCGATCCGACGTGTGTACACAAAGTTACAGCGCGTTCCAGAAAGGACGGATACGGGGTGTCGTCGGCGGATACGCGTTGATTCCGGGATGCACGCACCTCCGAATCGACTTCTGCGAAATCCCACATGACCTTATCAACGTCGCGCACAGTTCGGTAAAGACCGCGTGCGACCAAGTCGTCCCGTCTGGCGGGGCGACTCAGTTCTGGGATAAAATGGGGCATTATTTTTCCTGTTTTTGGATCGCGGTGTACGATCACCACAGGACGCGATGCTCCGAGCGAATTGCACGGGCACCGAGAGGGTTACACAGTCTATGCGTAGCAACTGACGGAATTGAAATTGGAGTTGCGATGAGGGTGAAAACAGTACCTGAACCGAGCTCCAAAATCTGAGTTCTGCGTGTCCGAGGGTCGACTCGTCTCCTGGATCAGAGTTTCTGCGTCCTCGTGTCCGAGGCGAGTCAGAACTTAGGGCTCTGTCTGCGGATGGCTTCGTCGGGGGTCAGCCTCGAGGTCGGCTAGGACTTCGGTGATCAGCCGCTGACGGAGGCTCCGCTCTGCACAGTCGGCTAGGGCTTCCGCGCTTGGGACGATCGGGTGGAGGGATGGCTGAGTCGAGGTGGTGAGGGGAGCCGGCACTGGGTTCAGTCGAAGGAGGCGGTGGCTGAGGGCTCTACGCGGGGGGGTCGTCGACCGAGAGTCGTCGACCTAACTGCTGGGTTCGCGGCGGAGGACGGAGAAGGGGGGAGTCGGTCTGGGCGAACTCGGCGGCGGGGTTTTAGGTGATGGGAAGCGGCGGCGTCGCGGATCAGCTACTGGGCGGAGCAGCCAGGTGATCGTCGGCGACTTGATGGCGGCGGAAGCTTAGGGTTTAGGGGATGGCGAGGCACGGACGCCGAGGAGGCACTATATAGGCTGCTACAGGAGCCTTCGGCGGAGAAATCCTAGGGTTTCCACACGGTTTGGATCCGGGTCGGGTTCGGCTTGGATCCAACCCGACCCGAACGCTGGGTTTGGTTTGGTCTAGCCTGGATTTTGTTCAACTTGGGTCTGGTTCACTCTCTATAGCTTTTGGTCCTCGATTCGTTGCTCCGGTGTCCAATAAATTCACCGAAAAATGCCATGCGTCCGGTTCTCCATTATACACAATAAATTTTTACTTTCAGAATAATTTAACACCCATAAACTGCCCGTAAAATTCTTTAACTCCTAAACACCTCGGTTCTTCATCCAAAATCCCGAAAACATCCGGGAAAATTATATTAAAAATTATCTGAAAAATAGGGTGTTTACAGATTAGGACATGCCAAATGTTCCAAATCGGCCTATTGATGGTTCTGGACCTTCTCAGCCTGCAGATAGTTCTGTCGAGAGTCTTCAACAAACTCTCGGAAACTGGCCTACTGATGGTTCGGGACCTTCTGAGCAGGCAGATAGTCGAGTCGACACTCGTCCAAACGGTTGCTCTATGTTACCATCGATCGAAAACCATATTGCATACCAAATATGGAACAATCCGGTAAGTACATTACGTTATGATAAATTTATATATAGTTGTAAGTTCAAAGTTCATTTTACATGGCGGTTTAATTTCAACCAATTGTTGACTTTTCAGGAGAGTGGTCGTTTGTTGACGGTGATCAACCATGGCAAAAAATGCAATACATTGAGGTATGCATTATTGGGAGATGATGTGAAGGCAAAAATCAGTCCCACCGGTCTACAATATTTGGCTAGCTACTCATATACGACGGTGGATAATGCACTGATTTCAGCATTTGTAGAAAGGTGGCATCCAGAGACCAACACTTTCCATCTACCCAATGGGGAGTTGACGATTACCCTCGATGACGTCCATCATATATTGGGACTTAGGGTTGATGGTCGTCCCATGCAGAATCATACTTTTGATGACTCCAGCATCGACTATTACGACTATATTGTGGATCATGTATCCGGGTGTCTGGGAGTTGATTCCACTAGTTTTACTAGTATTCGAGAATTCAAGAAGTCCTATGGACTTCCTCTAAAATATTTGGAGGAGATATTCGCTGAGACGGCCCCCAAAATTGATAATAGCGATAATGTGGCCCGCGGATATATGCAGTTCATCTTAGGGGCTGTCGGCATTACCGATAAGTCTGGAACGTCCATAAATGCGAAATATCTCATCAATTTGGACAACATTGATACAGTAGAGCAAATTTCTTGGGGAAGCGGTATACTGGCCTACCTTTACCGCGAGCTTGGTGCGGCATCCCGTGTGGGTTCAAAGACTATTTCCGGATGCCAGACTCTACTCCATGTATAGATATATCTTTGTCAACTTGTTTACATAAATTCAAATTGTGTTATTTTTTTTTGGACTAATATATTTCCGGTAACGTGTAGGCATGGATATACGAGCACTTTCCAACCCTGCAGCGGGCGAGCCTGAACCGAGGGTATGACGAGAACATGCCTAGAATGTGCCGATGGAAGCCAAGTAAGGTAGATGCCAAACGTTCTCACACATTGGCCGCTCTACGGCATGCACTCAAAGAAATGACTACAGAAGAGGTAAATTTAGACCTAATATTGTACTTAATTGGTATGAATTTACTATGTTATGCTAAATGACGTTATGCTACATTTTATGCGGTGCAGATTGTATGGGATCCATACCGTGATTTGCGACAGACTACCCGTCCGTTGCAACCAGTCGCCTTATATCACGGTGTTATCATTTGTCATGAGATCGAGGAGGCTTATATGCCGGATAGAGTGCTACGTCAGTTTGGCTACGTACAAACTGTCCCAAGGCGAACTTTGCAAATGATAACTCCTCCGCGCGGTACAAAACCGCTAAACTATATACCTGCACATTTCAACTGGGTATCGCACTTCTTCACCGAGTGGCAACGCCACGTCATTAGAGATACCGGTCGGCTAGCAGCAGTCAATATGGCGGAGTGCAGCGACGACTACCTCGCCTACTATGCCGGTGTCGGACTACCGACCTTGTTCCAACGCGGAGGGGATATTGTGCGTGTACCGTCAGATCTTCCTCCCAAATCGGTCTTATATACTGCACTGGTCAAGATGGTGAGCCTACTTGTAGAGTTTAAGTTTGATATTTGTAACTGTGGCTAACAATTATTTTTATTTTTCATGAATAGGCAAGGAAAGTTAAGAAGTTGGGAAGAAGCCTCGTCAGTTGCCAGGGTTCCAATTATATGACAATCAATGACGAACTCCAAAATATCGACAACGCTGAAGAATATCCTTTCTTGGATACTAGAGAGCAACGCACGAAGAGGCGCCATGACGTTTGAACAATCATTTTGATTTGTAAAATTGTAAAAGTTGAGTTGTAAACGTTGTAAAAGTTTGATTGAATATGACTTATGACGATTTTGAGGAATTGAGTTGTAAAACTTTAAAATATAATTTTGCCTACTTGTGACAATTTGAGTTAATTTTGCTATGTTGTGACACTATGAGTTTATTTTGCCTTGTTATAACTATTTTGATCTGTATACTGTGCATATTGGTCAGTGGGTTAACTGTATATTTTGATCTGTATACTGTCCAAATTTGACAGTGGACTGTAGCCATTTTGACAGTCCAAGTGTGAACTAGGACTGTCACAATTGTGACAGTCCTAAAGTTTACTAACTGTGAAATTTGACAGTGGGATATAAGTTTAGGACTGTCACAATTTTGACAGACCTAGTTTAAACTAGGACTGTCAAAATGGCGATTTCCATAATGACAGTCCTAAGTTATTAGTAGCAATGCGCAATATACACTTAAACATACATGGATCAACACAAAATCTTCATAACTCTTTTCATTACAATAGGTACAACATATAGTTCAATATACACTTAAACATACATGGATCAACACAATATACATCTTCACATGGGGCAGTATCAATCGATTAAAATATCAAAGTAGTCGTCCGACATAATTTTTGGATCCTCCATCTTCATCATCTTCTTATAGGCCGCCATTGCATCCATGTAGGGTGTCGTCCATGCGATCGCTTCCTCAGGTGCGTGTTTATACCAAAGCGTAGAAGGTGGCGGAATAGGAGAATGAGCGATCAACCTTGGGATGACGAAGTGTTGTCCGACAAGCCCAATGCAACATAGAGTGGATACTCGGTGTTCGGCCGGGGGGGGGCACACATTGGAAAGAAAGTATTGTTAATACCCTGTGAGATAATTACAATAGGTAACTTATACCTATTAGAGAAGACGTAAGCAGCAGGTGGGACATCCATGTAATGCTCTGGTCCGGTAACTGTTTCCGTACAAGGTATGCCTGCCAACAAATCTCCAACAATTTCTTCGCCAAGTATCTGGCTATAGAAGGCTAGTCGCGACTCCAACTCCTCGTACAGCTCTGCCCTAACCTGTCGCCATCCTGCTTCCACTGAATAGCCTAGTTGTCTTGCTAGTGCATGGTATCCACAGTGGCCATCCGCAGGAACATCATCAATAGTCCAAATGAAGTTCCGTATCTCAGGTAGGAATTTTTCAATGTATAGACTATAAGAAACATAAAAGTTTTGAACACCCTCCGCCGTGACTGCATCTATCGTTTTCTGTTTCTTCCCCCTTCGAATAGTTAGCTTAGGAGTTCGAACAAGGGACTTCGCCTCCAAACTGCGTTCGACAAGTTCAAATAAGGATTGATCTCTTTTAGTTGACTCCTCCTCCTTCTTTTTGGCTCTACTCTTTCTTGAGTGTGGTCTTCCCTTAGGAGTTCGAACAACGGATGGCTCTTGCAATCGAGTAGTTGCCGGGACTGCAATCTCTTGGATTTTAAACTCAATGGATCTTCTCTCCGGTTCCGTTGCGCCACACCACCTTGCGTGAAGTAGTTTTACTTGGGGCAACGCAAAGAAATCATCTTGCACTTCCACCGCCGGCATTATCGACAGCTATCGTCAACGTTGATCAACACCGTCTATTGGAATAGGTATAGATTCACGACGGTATTCGTTGATTTCATGTGCACACGGAAGTCCGAGTGAATGTCGATATGAACAACCGCAAATCTCGAGATCATAACCCACCGACTTCGACCTACGAATCTCCTCAAACAATAACCCCAAGGCCTTGTGAGATACCACATGGGTTAAACCATCCAAGAGGTTTTCTTGCTTGTATTCATGCTTTGCAATATTGAGGCTCAACTCAAATGATGCTACAATATCGTTCACCGTGGCAATAGTCATCAAATGAATCGATTGCCAAACAGAGACAAAATTACCGACCGATGAGCGTAGATATCTTTTTAAACATGAGTGTGCCCCTTCGACCCGGTTCGTAGTGATCGTACCATAATGCTTCACCATGTTGGTCCATGCTAACACGAATTGCTCTTTATGTGGTCCTAGCCAAGTATCTTTGATATAAGATATGCATGTCGGGTTGCTTGGCTCCCACTTTTGTTGGAACATGTACCATGCTGCCTCGTAACTGTCTGTAGTACTTGCTCGCCATACAAGACTCCAATCACTGTAGAATTCTTCGAAGCGAAGCATGTCTATTTTACCGTCCACAGTTTCAAATTTTTTCTTGCATTGAGCATGGATATTTCTATTTATATGCCAAGTGCATAGTAGTCTATGCGCATGAGGAAATACAATATCTATAGCATTTATCAACGCATATTCTCTGTCAGTAACAAAAACAGACGGCTCTTTGTAACCTGTGTAAAGGGATTGTAGTTTCCTCAACGCCCATGTGTAATCCTCTACTGTCTCACTCTTCATAAAACAAAAAGCGACTGCAAATGTTTTTCCCGTAGAGGTAAACCCGACAACATGCAAAAGAGGCATCTTGAACTTGTTGGTCTTATATGTACAATCAAGGACCAACACGTCTGCGAAGGACCGAGCCATATGTGTGCAATCAGGATGAGCCCAAAACAATGAAAGGAGTTCATCAGTTTGTGGATGTCTTCTATGGTACTCCACGTAGTGATGCTCGCCAAGCAACTTCAATACTTGCTGCATCGCCATTCTTCCTTTCATACTATTGCATTTCGCTCTGGCCAAACTATTATAGATCGTCCTCGTGGTAGACTTGTTCCCATCTTATTTTTGTCGCACAGCAGAAAAAATTTGTTTCGGTGCAACTCCTGAAAGGAACAGTTCTTCAACCAACTTTTTTTCATCCTCCTTCAACCGTGCCACGTAGGCATGACCCGTAAGCGTCCCTGGAATAGGATGATTGTGTCTTCCATTCTTAACTTCGATTATCCACTTCACATCTTCAACTTTTACAATCAACACCTTCTGTCACGACCCGCACCCGGTTATTCGGGCACGAGTGCGTGGGCACGTCCAGCCTACGCCGCAGAGTCGGCGGTAGTACGCTGTCTAGGTCTTACTCACAGGTAATTTAAATCTATCTCATCCACAATAAAGTAAATAGACAAGGAAATTAACAGGAAATAGGAATGCTGATTTATAAAATAAATGGTGATAACAGATCCATAGTTTATACATGAACAGAAGATAAATCGGGGACAAACCCGATTACTGAGCTGAAAAGGGAAAACTAGCTAACTGGCTACTACTCCTCAGAGATAATCTCCTGAGTGGGAACCGGCCTCTCAACTGTGTCACCTGCTACGTCATAGGGATCAGAATAGGTAGGGCAAAGTCCTCATCATCGCCTAAAATAACGGATCCAGTTAGGAAAGGAGCAAAGTACACAATGCACAACAAGATTAAACTAAATATTTATGACAATTAAGTATTGAATATCATATTGAGAAAATTGCATAGAGGGACATCATTATCTCATAGTTAATGCTGTAAACAGGAATATGAGAAAAGCAGAAAATAAATGAGACAGGAATGAAACTACAACAATCAGCGAGAAATATAACAAGACTAGAAACTATGTGTGTGAACTTGTGTATTTAGAATACCTAGTTGGCATGCAGGGGTCTATAAAGTTAAACCGGCCGCCATGGACGGCTATTATTCACGAAAAATCGAGATCCGGCTGATGGACAGTCGTGTACCAACAGCTATTATTCACGACACAGGTCAGGGTAAACTACATGCCTTTCAGTATTCTCCCTCCCGACACGAAAAACAAGACATGAACTACCAATATTCAAGACATGAAATACAGTATTCTGACACTACGTGTAATCAGCAAGGGTACTAGTAGAGCAGGGAATTAATTATCACAATATAAAGATTAACTTGAGGTGCAGGTACTTGCCTGTTGTTTGGATCCGATTAATAGGTCTTGGGGGAAAATATCCAGAGATGAGTCCAAATGCTGAAATAAACATCACCATCACGCTCAGAAAAAGTCAAATAGCTAGAAACGCCTGTCCTTGGGTCCAATTTGGAGACAAAGGCAAAAACGGCAGTTTCGGGTCAAAACGGGGTCCGCCGTTGGGCCCGCTTTGCACCGAAAAACGCGTCCAGGTCAACGGTCTCCAAATTCACCAAACTTAGTGTCAACAGGTCAGGAACGTTGATACGAACCCAACGGAACTTCCAGATTTGGATTCCGATGAGCCGAACACAAAATCGCCCGTCGAGCGGGGCCTGTGGGGCCCACGACACGCGATTTCGTCAACGTTCTCAGAATCGAACCAAACTTGACCCACAGGACCAGCGTATCGCTACGAGTCCGATGGCGCAAGTTTCGTCTTGATCTGACGAGTGTGCACGAAGTTAGGGTAAATTGCAGAAAAGACGGATACAGGGCGATGTCCGCGGATACGCGTTGATTCCGGTGTGCACGCACACCCAAATCGACTTCCGCGAAAACCCACACGTCCGTATCGACGAGGCGCACGTATCTGTGAAGATCGCACGCGACCAAGTCGTCCCGTTTGGCGGGGCGTACTCAGTTCCGGGGTGAAATAGGGTCTGGGTTTTTCCTGTTTTTGGATCGCGGTGTGCGATCACCACAGGACGCGATACCCCGAACAGTTTGTCCGGACACCGAGAGGGTCATACAGGCTTCGCAACGCAATTTGCGGAATCGAAAACAGAGCTACGAGCAAAAAGTTACACGCACCTGAAGGGGACCCAAAAATTCAGGGTCGAACCGTGTCCGACACGGTCGGACACAGGAATCTGAATTTAGGGTTAGGGTTTGGACTTCCGGCCGACTCCGGCGGAGGGCGGCGGCTGGCTGAGGCGGAGGGGGCCGGGGTGCTGCGGCGGAGGGCGGCGAGGCGTCCACGGCGGGGGCGAAGCGGTGGCGGCGGCAGCGTGGCGGCGAGGCGGGAGGCGAGGGATGACCGGAGAAGAAGAACGGGGGAAATAAATAGGTGAGCGAGGGGGCTGGGGCGCCGGGGAAGGCGGAGGCCGGTGCGGGGGTCGTGGGCGAGGCGGTTGCGGGCCGAGCGGGGCGCACGACGCGGCGGAGGCGGCGCACGACGCGGGGGTTCGTGGGGCGAGCGGGGGAGCGGGTACGGGCGGCGACTAGCGGGCGGGTCTCGCCGACCCGACCCGACCCGCTAGCAGCGCGGGCTGGGTTTGGGGTTGGGCCGGGTCCGTTGGGCCGGGCTGGGCCGGCCCAACGGGCTGGGTTATTTTAAAAAAAAAATAAAATAAAAATAATAATAATAAAATTCATAATTAATTAATAATTAATTAATTAAATAAATAAATACTTTTTTGGCATTTAAAAATAGGTTCGGGGCCCGATAAATTCCAGAAAAATTGCCCTAAGTCCAGTTTTCTATTTTCCACCCAAAAATGTTATTTTCATAATATTTTAATATTATTTATTAACATTTAAAAATTATTTATTAATTGAAAACCTTGATTTTAATTACAGAAAATTCCCAGAAAATTCCAGAAAATTGGAAAAAATCTAAGATTTAATAATTTGAAAATTCAGGGGGTTTACACCTTCAATGGACAACCACATTTTCTCGTCCCAACATTTTTCTTAGGGATTTCTTTTTCAACAACACCCTTTTTTTATGATCCCTAAACACACCTCCTCTTTCGCATCCAAGCTCAAGATATTTTCGGCCCGGCCGAGATCGGATGGATCTTGCAATGACAATAACTACGTTATGTCGTCTCCCAACTTCTCTGCACCACTCTATTGCTTCTTCATGGCTTGCAAATTCAATATCCGTTGTGAAAATATCATCCACATCAACACCAACGGCAGGATGTACCACAATCTCTGAACAAGGTTCCTATAACCAATATAAAAAAATATATAAATTAATAACTTCATATAAATATCAAGGACTGTCACTATTTTGACTGTCCAATTTTTATATAGGACTGTCATAATTATGACAGTCCTACTTTTAAGTAGGACTGTCGAATTTATGACAGTCCTATATTTATATAGGACTGTGTAATATTTGACAGTCCTATATTTATATAGGACTGTCTAATGTTTACAGTCCTAACTCGTGACTATCAAATCAGGGTTGTCGTTTTACGTACCGTACGTGCTTCGGAACAACCAACTTGTTCTTCGGAACGTCCGGAGTACATAATTAATGAATTGGACGATCCGACTTCGTCATCGAACATTTTTTCATGCATTGTTCCTACATTAATCAAAAGAAACTAAATCTTTTTCGCACAATTGCAAAACTTATTCAACGTAGCTTGTCGAAGACATACCGTTATAAGTATTTTCCTTGGAGTATCACCAAAGTTAAATACTCCTCCAACCACAACTACCTATTTCCAAATTTAGGTTTGGCCTTGGTGGAATGAGGGTTTCTTAAGTCTAGGTGGAATGCCAAAAATAGAAACCCATTCCACTTTTATACTTTGGTGTGGGGCAGCCCCAAGTGTGGCAAACTTGTAATTTTGGGAAATGGACTGTCAAAATTTTGACAGTCCTAACAATTTTTAGGACTGTCATATTTTTGACAGTCCTAACTAGGTTAGGACTGTCAAAATTGTGACCGTCCTTCCTACTTTTAGGACTGTCGATATTTTGACAGTCCTTCCATGTGGTAGGACTGTCAAAATTTCGACAGTCCTGATTATAACAGTGGGCTAGTCCCGAGTAACTTTCATGATAGCAAATTTGTAATTTTTTCTAATTTTTCAATGGGCTAGTCCCGAGTAAATTGTGTAGTGCCCTTATAAATTGCCAAGATTTGGTAACATAAAAGTTGCTGTTTTTCTTATCATTTTGTTTCGGTCCACTGTGAAGCCAATGGCTGCTTCTGTTCTCTCCTCCCCTCCTCTCTTCCTCTTCAGAATCTCAATAGTTTCCGCTCCTAAAAGCTCTAAAGACTCCATTTTTCTTTCTAGGGCCCGGCTCCCTTATCTCCGGCTAGCCGCCGCCTCCGCCGGAGACTCTCCTCCGCCTCCGGCGGCTAAGCCTTTCTTGCACGTGGAGGACCTGAGGGCCGTGATCGCCGAGACCGACCAGGAGATCCTACGCGGCCTCAACCTCACCATCAACGAAGGAGAGGTGATGTGTGCTCCCAATCCCTACTCTTCCTACTCTCCCCAATTCGTCTTGTATGATTTTTGTGTGTGTCATTGATGGTTGCGATTCGTTCGACAGGTCCATGCTCTCATGGGGAAGAACGGCTCCGGGAAGAGCACGCTCGCCAAGGTGAGTAAAGCTCTCATCTTTAATTTATCGACGGGGAAGTTTAATTTGTATCAAGTGATATTTGCGTTGAGAAAGATGAAATCCTTTTAGAAAAGAGAGAGAGAGAGAGCAAGCCTAGGGTTTGAGGTTAGAAAACTCGGTTTCCGTAGCCATCCCCGACCCTTGGATTTTTAGACCCACCAATTGCAATCGGTACCGGCAATCCTTGCTAAAAGTCTGGAAACCTGAAAGGATTACTGAAAGAGCGCTGCTACATGGACCGCGGTCACGTCGAGGCCCACACACCACGTGTCGTGTCCCCATTGGCAGGTCAACCGGTGGCGAGGCCCATGCAAATAGGGGAGGGGGGAGCAATGGGATTCGGACACGTGTCCGTGCGGGGTACTGAAAATTCGGAAGTAGGAATTTTGCCATAAGCAGTTGCGAGGAGTGTCAGTCGCAGTTCGCATTTTATGAGCTACGGAACATCGTTAAGCATATGAGTATAGTTTGGACGTCAAATTTAGGAATCAGGAATTCCGGTGCCCTTTGTGTTTATGAAATTAGGAGTTTCAGAATAGTTTTGAGTAAAATTTATCTTCGTATTAGTTGTCAAGGTTGGTACTTGGTAGTGTGAGGTTGGGTTGTTTTTTCTTTTCTGAAAAATCGCCTTGGCTGTTGGTAGTGGGGGACCATTTAGAGGTGGTTCTAATCCCGCTGGATGAGAACCCCAATTACTCAGAGAGCTTAATCTTTCGCTGCTCTTTTTTTTCTTCTCGTCTGCATAAATCGGCTCTCCGATTCCATTCACTCTCTGTCCCATCACCCGGGATGGTTGATAGATTGCAACTTGCACTACATTCTTTCTTAGCAGTGTAGTCAAAGGCGCGCCTTGCTCCTAGGCACAGGGGTAGCGCCTCAGAGCACTCCAGGCGGGGCGCAATTCTTAAGGCGCACCTAAGGCGCGCCTAGGTGTGCCTTTTCCCAGCGCCTTAGAATAGCTAAGGCGCCTAGGCGCGCCTTGAAAATCTTGTGAAAAAATTAACATGTTTAGACTGTTTTTTGAACCGATGTATTTTTTTTTACCGTTTTCTCTCTCATTCAATTCAAAGTGATTGCAACCTAGACATAGGATAATTTAAAGCACACATCTTTATCAATATAGAAATCCGATGTGAATATATATATATATATATATATATATATATATAAAATTTTTGCGCCTCGCGTCGCTCGGGCGCGCGCCTTAAGTGCGCCTTGCGCCTCGGGCGATTTGGACCCTTTGCGCCTCGAGTGCGCCTTGCGCCTTTGACTACCTTGTTTCTTAGCAATATTAGGGCTAGGTTAGCCCATAACAACACAAGCCACTCATTGCTGAGAAAGGATAACAAGTCACTGGTAATGAGATGATTGCAGAAAATACAGTTCAGTTCTATATTAAACTCTATAACCAAGACCACTATCTGGTTGTATTCCCATACTTTGCTAAAAAGAAGGTAAATACCAGAGGGATCAAATTCTTAACGAAAGAATTTACCGAGGGCATTGCTAAAGGTTATTTCTCAATCTGATAATAACAAGTCCCCATGTTCTGACGAATGCACAGCCCTATTCTTCAAAATCGGTCGGGAGGAACTGAAGCATGAGGTGATAGCTGCAGTGAAAGATTTCTTAAGAATGGTAAAATGATAACTTAGTTGAACCATACATCGGTTACCTTAATCCTAAAGGTGCTCAAGAGTACGAGACTTTTGGCCAATCCCCTGCTGCAACTATATATATAAGCTGATTACCAAGCTCATGTGTATTATTAAATTGGAGACACCCTCAAAGTCAGATTTCAGAAAACCAGTCTCCATTCATAAAGGAGAAGAGCATAGCAGATAATATTCTTCTAGTGCATGAAATGGTAAGAGGCATTGACAAGAGGGGAGATGGTAAATGTTGTATTAAGGTGGATCCAGGAAGGCTTACGATACTCTCAACTGAGGGTTCATTTGCCATATGATGCACAATATGTGTTTCAATTAATACTGAATAGGTCTTATAAAAGAACGTATTACAATTCCATTGTACGCAGTTCTGGTAAATGGAAGTCTTTCTGGATTCTTTCAGAGTACTAGAGGTATCAGGCAAGGGAACTCCCTGCCTCTGATTCTCCATACATATTTGCTATTGCCATACTCCAAATCTATATCGTGCCTCTGATTCTCCGTACATATTTCCTATTTCCATACTCCAAATCTATATCGTGTCCATATCCATTCAACTTAGGGCTTTTCCTAGATGCATAAAATAGTAAAATCTTAAAATGCTCCTGCAAAACATTCCGACTAAGCTGCATGTGAAACTTGCTTTCTAGAGAAATCTGAGTTTTTAAATTACTGTTTCCTTCATGGTGCTGATAAATTCCCGATCATCTTCAAGAAATGTTGAGAACAGTTTCTTATTTTCTCGAAGTTAACTTCTTGTTACCTTCACGAATTCTGGTTTGCTCTCTTATATTTAAAATATTATATGCCTTGTTGATTTTTTCTAGATTATAAAATTTTGCTAGAGTAAAATTTACTGAGTTTGGCCTCTATTATTACAGGTTCTTGTTGGTCATCCAGACTACAAAGTAACAGGAGGTAAAGTTGTCTTCAAAGGTGAGAATTTACTCGAGATGGACCCAGAAAAGAGGTCTCATGCAGGACTTTTCATGAGTTTTCAGACCCCAATTGAGATACCAGGCGTGAGCAACATGGACTTTATGCTTATGTCATGCAATGCTCGAAGAAAAGCACTAGGGGTTCCAGAGCTATCTCCTTTGGATGTAAGCATATTATTGCAAAACTTACTTTTCTTGGACTTCTATAGCTTACTGTTTCTTTTATTAATTTTTTATTTTTATTTTGAATAGTTTGGCTCCCTATTCTTTCAGTATGCTTCCGTTGCAATCTAGTAACCACAGACACATTAAAACCCAATGCCATGTCCATGTTGTGTCGTGTTTAATACATATTGGTCATGACACAAATACTCTAAAATACATTTGGACACACCAGAATCATTGCCATGTCTGTATCGTGTGTGTTGTATTCATGTCCTTCCAACAACTGTTGAAGTTGAGGTTATATACCGAAATTTGTTGATTTTGATCGGATGTTCTGTATAAATCTTTTATCTCACTATAAATCAGGACTTGATATTTCTTTTTATGATTGGATGGATACATGTGCTTGTTGAGTTAAGTTACCAGTTTATGATCTTCAATTGTTTAATACTGTTGGTAGTAATATTATAACCTAATTGTTAAGTTATATTAAGCCAATTTGATTAATTTAATCTGTCCATACTATCCAGCAAGTTAGTGATCACTGTATATTTATCCTCTGTTTGAATGAAGCAGTAGATAGTGATAACCAAGGGAGTTGGTGACCAAATGGTATTAACCGTCTCTTTAGAGCTTTAGGATGCTATATAAAGGTCCTGACCCTTTTTCTGTTATGTTTCACGATGCCTACAAGCAAATTTAATAGTTGTGTAGACAATCCAGTTTGTTGTATCCTGGTTTGATCATGTAGTATCTCTTTCCATGTGGAGTTAGAAGTAGCTGGGCAACAATCAGTAACAGATTCTCTTGTAACTTTGTTAAAGTTCTTGAGAATCATCACAAGGATTTGATGCACGCTGTTATGGAAAAAGGCATGCACTTCACCATTTTTTTTACCTCTTAAAGTAGTATACTAGACTCTCTGTGTTGCTTCCATATCATCTTTAATTTGCCGTATATCTGGAGTCCTAGCTGGACCGTGATTTGAGACGTAATGGAAAGGACTGGTATATCACTACTTTTGATGTCAGTATTATGGTATCAACTGAGGTCTTACATAAATACACAGGGAAATGGATGCATTTACATTTGCAATTTAATACACTTAATCCATGATTTAGTCCAACTGACATGTCACACAAACATCAATACATATATAAGTTATATACATTTCATGTTTTGTCTGTTATGGTTGTAAGTTAAGGGTGTATTTCTTTCTGATTTTTCTGGCAATTACTTGCAATTTGGTTTGATGTTGTTTGCTTTTAGTTTTTCTTTGGGTGCATAACAAGTTACTATATTGTACTTATGCAGTTCTGGAGTTTCTTATATCCCAAACTTGAGGCTGTGAATATGGATCCCAAGTTTCTGAACAGAAATGTCAATGAAGGATTCAGTGGCGGCGAGAAAAAGCGCAATGAGATCTTGCAACTTGCGGTATACAATGATCTAATTTTATAGTGCTGCTAGAAAGATAGTTGTTAAGCAAAGATTGGTATCCTATTATTTATCCTGGAATGCTGTATACTATGAGTTAGCGGAAGTCTTGTTCATAGTTTAAAGTATCGGCCGATACCGATCCGATACGGCCGATACCGATACAGTTTGGCATGTCCCGATCCGATACTGACCGATACCCGATATTGACCGATACCGACATTAGAGGTCTCTTTTCCAGTCAATTCGGCAAAAAAATTTGAATTAAAAAGACCAATTAGAAAGGATGTAAAAGCATAGTAAGTTTGTAAAAACATATAAAAGAGGAAAACTTATCTATCGCATATAAATCAATCGACAATGATGACTACTATTTCATTCAATATCAAAAATACTAAGAAACAATACTGAAAATACTTTAAATTATGCATAAATGTATAAAATATATTCTCTAAAATAATAATAATTTACTAATAGTTGTTTGCTTTCCGATACCAAAAAATCCGATACTCCGATCCGAAACCTCCGATACTACCGATACCGCCGATCCCGATACTCATAGGAATGGTCCGATACCGATCCCGATACCGATACTTTGAACCTTGGTCTTATTACATGTGCAATTTGCCTTGTGGGAAGATCTTTGATAATCTTTAATCAATTTCAAATATGTTTATCACATGATTTACCAATTTAAATACAATTGATTCAGCACAGAAATTACTTCATCTTTCCTTTACTTTGGAAGCATATGATACATTTTGGCTATCTTACCTGTCAGATGAAGCATTCTTCTGTTATAATCACATGGACCTTTTTTCACAGCTATGCCAGTTAACACACAAACTTGAATGACCCCTCTTGTAAGTAGTGTAGTCAAAGGCGCGCCTTGCTCCTAGGCGTAGGGGCAGTGTCTCAGGGCACTCCAAGCAGGGCGCAATTCTTAAGGCGCACCTAAAGCACGTCTAGGCGTGCCTTTTCCGAGCGCCTTGGAATAGCTAAGCCATGCCTAGACGCGCCTTGAAAATATTGTGAAAAAAATAACATGTTTAGACTATTTTTTGAACTGTTGTAGTTTTTTTTTTTTTTTTTTGTTCTCTCTCACTCACTCAATTCAAAGTGATTGCAACCTAGACATGGGAGAATTTGAAGCACACATGTTTATCAAAGTAGAAATCCTATATATATATATATATATATATATATATATATATATATATATATGCGCCTCGGGCGATTTGGATCCTTTGAGCCTCAAGTGCGTCTTGCGCCTTTGAGTACCTTGCTTGTAAGTACCTCTTGTATGCTTGATGAATACAAGTGTAATACATTGAAAAAGGGTGTCACAGTGCTATGAGATTTATACCAATGCAAGGTGCATGGAGGGTTAGATGTAAAGGGCCGTACTCCCATTTTATTGAGAGGCTTTCTCTGTTGAACCTCTATCTACCAGGATGCAATTCCCAAGCCTTACTCTCGCACCACACAACACTGTCTAATACCAGGTGGACCCATTGCATGGACCAATTGTGAAGGCGAATGGTATAACATGGGAAATTGGCTTACCATATAGTATGCCTTTTGGAAGTAAATTAAACCTTTAGGAGAATCAGGTTTCATGGAGTATTTATAAGTTTGATAGGATACAGATATATATGACTCTCAATTACAGCATGGGCTTATGTCTACATATTTGAGGTTTTACACCAGATACAGTACATTCTCAGATATTTCTGTTTGTAGGACCCACATTCATTAATTATATTTTGTAAGGCCTTGCTCTTTTACGTCTTAGTGAAGACATTTAGTAGCCACAGAAGTGTAGAAGAGCAATGTGTAATTCATTACCTAAAATCATTAACAGTAATTTGAGATTGTATGGGCGAAACCATTAAAGTTTCCAACCTAAAATACATTTTTTGAATTTTTTTTGTATTCTATTAATTAAGAGACAGAGAGAACAAGTATCATCTCAAATGGCTTCATCAAAGAGAGAGTATTGGTCATCTCAAATTGCTCCCATCTGAGTGTAAAATGTGGGTCATCTGCAAGCATCAGAGACAATAATTAGCTACTATCTGCTGTTGTGGACAGCCACTCCGACATCCTTAGCTCACGGATGACCAACAGAGCATGCCTGCATACTCTTTCTTGGAAGATGATGTTTAATAATATTTTTTATTCCAGAAGCAAATGTGAATTACTAGTACAATAGTGATCAGTTTCTTATTTTTGATCTTTTACATGATAAGTACATCTGATTCTTCTTTGATATTAAATATTCACAATCATAGTGTATTAGTGATCAGTAATAAGTTTCATTCTTTGGAAAAATCTGCTTGATCATATAATCTGTATTTTGAAGAACCTTATGAATTTAATTATATTCTATGAACATTTATGCCCTTCAAGAGGTTTTGATGCAAAGTGGGTATAGGTTTCAGATGTCTTTCCCAGTCTGCCGATTTTTTTGATTGATGGACCTACAAGGAGCTGGATCCTTTAAAATGGGTATATATTTGGCTGGTAGAAGAATCTGGCTGGATGAAAATAATTCTCTTTTTGTTACCTTCCATCTATAGATAGCAAGTGATATCAAATGTCATAGTCAGAATATGATCTTAGATATTGAAGTTTTTTAACGATAAATTTGGACATGGCTACAGTGCCATCCTAGAGAGAAGTTTTTCTTTGTCTATTCACTAGACAAATTGATGACTTTTTTTATATATAGTATGTTCAGTTTATTTAGCTTTATCATTTCCTGATGCTCCAATCAAACTTGTATAGTTGACCTTATCTTATGTGGTTGTTTGTACTGCTATGCTTTCAGGTTCTGGAGGCTGATATGGCTATATTGGATGAAATTGATTCTGGATTAGATATAGATGCACTTCAAGATGTGGCAAAAGCAGTCAATAACCTTTTGACACCCCATAATTCCGTCCTAATGATCACTCATTACCAACGCCTTCTGGACTTCATCAGACCCAGCTATGTTCATATAATGGTCAGTGGTTAGACTATAAATAATAGCACACTAACACTAAAGCTTCTTCACTTTTTGGTTGTGAGTACCCCTATTTGCACGGAAACGGATGTGAACGACACAGTAACGAACACGGCACTTTTTTTGGTGTCCTGGTTCTATCCAATACATGTCCGATATCTGTCCGACACAACACGGACAACATTTTTGGCTGTATTTAAACATCAAATCTGCCTGTGGTTGAGAACTGAAATTGTAAGAGATGTATTGTATTGAAACTAGAAATCCTCGTGCCTCTGGCACTCCTTGATAAATCGTCCCGTGCCTCCGACACCCGTTGATAAATTAGTTTTCCAAATTGCTTATCATTCATATCATTTAATAATAATATCTTTAAAATTATTGACTTACAGTGACACTTCTTTAGATGACATATACACCTATCAGAAAGACCACTCCGTTTTAATCGTGACACTTCCTGTTCTATCGAGAATAGTCCTATCGGTTAATCCTGACCGTTCTCTATCCTTTTATCTTTTGTCACTAAATACAAATATGTTTTGTTATATAGATGTTCAATATCTACTTGCAAGAAAGGAAATGTATCTTCAACTCTATTCCCTACTCTAACCTAGTTGGGTGCTGTGTTTAAGGAACACCTGTATTAATTTTTCCCTTTTTTTACTTAAACAAGTGCATTTTATTCACTCTCTTCTATGTTGCCATACACCAGCTCCTGCTGTGAGAATAGCCTTTGTACCAAACATATTGGGTTGCGGGTTGCATATGTTAGTTCATTTCCTCATTTAGTTCAATGAAGGCCAATGTCCTCAGTTATATTAGCAGTCCTATCTTTCTTAAATGGCTTTAGTTCAGTTTTAATTGGCCTACCCCTTTCTGTGTCCACCTTCAACTATAATCTTATCACTTCTGAGCAGCATATCCATTGGGTTTCCAATTACATATCTTGAAACCATCTTAAAAGCTTGTTTCACATTGTATCCCCAAATGAAAGTACCTCTAATATCCTAGAAATAGATTCATTTCCTAACCTATCTTTTCTTAGATTGGTGCCCATTCGTCAAAATTCACCTTTCAGCTGAAGATGTTTCTTTTACATGTTTCTTGGTTCGTATTGCCTAACATCCATAAAGCATGGCCGGTCTTATAGTCTTCCTGTACATCAAAGGTATCTTATTGTCACATAAGACTTCAGAAGAACCTTTCCTTCAACCTTCCTACCTTGATTATTCATTTATTTAATCAACGCTGATCTAATATTCATGCTGAATGATCCTAAACAATATAAACAACAAGACACTGGTATTTTTTGGCCATCCAACTTTTCCACATATTTTCTTCTGTTTTTGTTAAAGTTACCCTTCATATATTCCGTATTGTCCTACTAATTTTGAATCTTTATTTCGAAAGCTTGCTCCCTAAATTTCTTTCTTAGATTAGCACCTTCCTTAATCTTGTTAATTAAGACGATATAGTTGGCAAATAACATCCATCAAATCTCATTCCAAATATGCCAATGAGTTTATTCATTGGTTAAAGAAAGATGTATGGACTTGAAGGTAATACTTGATGGCATATGATGATGGGAAATCTCATGCATGTCTTTTGTTACATTGATATAGATATTACACTTTTTCTTCTTCTGAAACCCATCACGTTATTGCAGTAGGCACCCTAGAAGATTCTGTTTCTAGAACTATTCTATATCTCCTCTTTAATTATCTCCATTGATCATCTTAACAATAAATAACCTTAATTCAGACAGGCGAAGGACTTGATGCCGCTCAATGTAAGTATATGGTGAAAGGAATTGGATAGACATCCTCTTGTTCTCACACTAACCAAAATTCCAGTTTATGTCTTTAAGTCTTCTCAAAAGAATATCAGACACGTCTCTATAGAACCCCACAGAATGACTCTAGGAACTTGTTTTGTCCGGAGGCCTCAGAAAGGTTTCACCATTGTTGTGTTTGGTTTGGTAGAATTGAGGGAAAGGAAAGGAAAATGCATGAGACTACTACATGTAGAAACTGGAACCCATTTGTATAGGATAACGTTTCCTTTCCCTTTCTTTTTCCCTCAACCAAACACAGGTTAAGAGGATACAGGTAGGTGGTAAGTTTCCGTCTCATGAATATACGAGCATTGGGTGGCACAACAAAAAAAGAGAACTCTAGAAATGAAAAAATGATACTTGCCCATGTGTTTACCATTAGGTTCATAACTTGTTTATATCTTCTCAGAAAGAATTGACAGACCGAATCCTCTTAAGAACTCAAATTCACCTTTTCATTTGTACTCGTCATCTATATGCATATACATCATATTACTATCTATGTAACACTCTTCTGCTTGATTTGTTTAGGAGAATGGCACTATCATAAAGACGGGTGATATTTCGCTGGCAAGTCAACTGGAGAAAGAGGGCTACAGAAGCCTCTCAGCTGCATGATCATATATTGGAAGGTAAACAACCTGCAATTATTCTTAAGTAGCTCTGCTTTCAAATTCCGTCACAAGGAAAACTTGGAATCTTTCTGCTGTACTATGCATCTTGTGACATAGCTGAGTGATTTCTTATGACAGGATTATAGTATATGTATGTTGTTCCTTAAGAAATAGTTTGAAAAGGAATCGGACAAACTCAAATGGAAATCACAGCTGAAGTCCGAACTATCACCAAGTTAAGAAGAGGCTGGCTTATTTAGTTTCTTGCCCAGGCTACTGAAGGTTGATGATAAAGGAGAGCCATTTCAATTGATATTCTCAAGATAAATCCCGAGATGTTGTAGGCAAAATAATACATCCCAAGATGTTGTGTTCTTTTTGTAAAATGCTGGTACTGCTGGGATTTTGTAGAAAATATTTCTCCATGAAAGTTTAGGCCCATTCTTTGATTAAAATATACAGAATTGATGTAAGCTTGGAACAATGTGTTGGTATACAGAAGCATCATGTTCTAAAGCTTTGCTGGCTTAAGTTGTAGTGAGAACAAGCATTCTGTAATCATTGATAAAAATATCTTCGCTTTAGAAATTGCCTACTTCTAGCATTCCGCATCAAAATTTCCTACCAGTACAATACATGCATCACAATATCTAAAGCCCAGGTACCTCGAGTAGTTGTAAAAGCAGAAATTTATGCTCGAGATATCGAAGTTTGACAAAATTACCTAGGAATACCCACAAAAACTTGAAAAATGCAAGAAAAGATACAAAATGCCGTTAGCAAGTTGATGATGTAAAAATCACAAATTAAAATTGAAACCCGCAGAAAATGGGATTATTAATTAGTGATCACAGCAGAGCAAAAATGAAGTCCAGATGATGATGTAAAAATCACCAATTAAAATTGAATTGGAAGAAAATGTAGTAGTGCGCCAGATCTCAACTATTAGGCTATATATGTATATGTGACCATGTTACTCGTGTCTACACATGCTCTTGCAAACAACTTGTACAAACATATGGATTCTTATCAATGTGGGCATCCATCAATTCTTTTCAGTCCCTCCACTGAAGAATAAGCATCTTCTTTTGACTCAGGAGGTGATCAGTCTTCACACTCAGGAACTATTTCCGATGATGATGACACCTTGTCGACGTTGCCACCTTTTCCAATATTCTGCGGATGAACCCGATTTTTTTGATGAGCCCTGTCAGCAGTACTAGATTTGGCTCCTCCCACTTCCTGACCAGTGCCTGCAGCTTGCATACATCAAAGATACAAACAAATTAAGAAAAGTTACATGTGCAGTTCAAGATGCTGAAAATTGTACGGATCAAGATGCTGAGAAGTTGTATATATACATATCACAGGAATTAAAATGATCAGGATTAACAAAGCCTAGTGCTAAATGAATCTACATAAAGAGAATTAATGCATGCATGCATCAAGAAGAACAATATTTAGTACTTGCAAGAATTAATTCTCATGCAAGTAAGAAAAGAAATCATGCATGCATGCACATGCATGGTATCTGAAAAGAATTATGGATTAACATTCCTTGTCTTATGGTTATTACACTAAATTTTCTTATTTTGAGAATAATTATACCAACCTCTCGTGTATTTTATGTTTTTAAAGATGGTTAGTATAATAATCCTTTACATAGAATATAAAATATAAAACATAAAAACAGTGGATGATGCTAGTGTCATCATTTCTAAAATAAAAAAAGTTCGTATAATAAGTATAAAACATAAATAAAAATTTAGTGCAAATAATCCAAGAATGAATGCTACACAGCTATCATGAGTCGAGCCTCGTGAGCCTGAGTCTGAGTCTGAGAAGTGCTTGTTTGTTTCCCTATCCCGAGAAGTGGTCCGCTCTTCGCAAGCGCACGGCGTCGATCACTGCTGCTCCCGCTGTCCGGTCTGATAAACGGGAGCGGTCCGCTGAAACTCCGTCTTCCCATCGCGTCCTCCCGATCCTGCAAATGCTTCAACACCCTCTCGGCCGCTCCCGTGTCGACCTCCGGCGATCCTTGCGGTGTCGGCGTCCGCACCGCGTCGGCCTGCTGCTGCTCCTCCTCCTCCGCCCCGGCCTGGACAGCCTTGGATGACCCGACCGCCGAGCCGCCGCCGCCGCCGCCGCCGCCGCAGTATATACACATCAGAGAGACCAAAACCGGCATGGCCATCAAGAACGTGCCGGCCGCGACGACCGCCCTGCTCTGCCACGTCAGCGGCGTCGCGGTCGCGGAGATGCTTACCACCAGAATTCCCAGGAGCAGGCAGAGGCAGCGGAGCAGGTCCCACGTGCAGACCGGGAGGAACGCCCACCACGGATCCTCCTCCGTCGACGCCGTGTCCGTGTCCGGGTCCGAGGCGAAGGAGAAGCCGTTGGCGAAGAGAACGAGGGCTATCGCGGGCGGCACGGCCATCAAGAGCGCGCCGGTCAGGACGAGCACCGCCGCGCCCCCTCCTCGGTGCCGGGCCCGGGATGCCGCGAGGTTGGTGGCGGAGAGGATTACTATAAGTAGTCCGATGACGAAGCACAGGCAGACGAGGGTCTCCTGCGGGTGGGTGGCCAGGAATGCCCAGTACCGAGCCGGCCTGCAGCTCCTCGTCGGAGTCGGCTCATCACCGGTGTTGGTGGAGGACGATGTCGGCATTGCTAGCTGAAGTAATCCAGGAAAAGGGATCACAGCGCGTGCAATTAAGAAATTTATTCAAGAACCATGCATATAGCCTAAAATAATTAATGCGAGAATTGGATTCAATATCTAGTACTAGTGACTAGTGTAGCATGGATAAGACAAGGAAAATCAACATATATGCATGCATGCATTGCATGTTACCAGCCAATTAGCAAGCTTCTTCTTTGGTTCTTGAAAGCTAATGAAGATGGGCTGAAAGGAGGAGAAGAAATTAAATCATGTGTGCCCAAAATGGTGCAGTGGTACTCTTTTTAAAGTACTGCTATTTTGCTCGATCGCACAGAAAACAAATACATGCTCCAGATAGGTTCAGAGTTCATCTCTTAATTATGCGGGTACCCCTCTAATATTATTGAATAATGCTATTTGTATCTTTAAAGTATTTTTTTTTTGACGATTAATGCATAACAAATTATAAATTAAAATTAACATTAAAATTAACATTAACATTAATATTGAAAAATTTTAGGTAATTAATTTTTTGGATTAAAATTTTCCATGTCAACTATTACATAATACTATTTAGCATGCTACGTCAGCCGCCACATAAGAAGAAATATTTTGAAGATACAAATACCATTACTCAATATAATTATTATTATTATTTTTTTCCTGAAGAATTCCATAAATTAGAACTAGTCTTACACATAATACATAGAGGAGTTTCCTCAAATACGTAATTCATAGAACTCTGATTAGAAGTCAATATTGCATGGGAGATCTACTACCTCCCTCCCTCCGCCAATAGAGCCTTTCTGGTCTATTCCAACTTCTTCCTCTTAGTTGAACTAACAATCTATCGTATCCACATTTCAAACTCGGAAAAGTCTCCAATAGCACAAGAAGAAGAATTCGAAATTCGAATTCCACGACATCGTCAGAATCGGAGACTTCAACGTCACTGTCAACCCAACTTGTTATCAAATTTTTTTGATATTTTTTTCAGGACGTCAAGGGACAACCAAATTTAGTTCCGATTAGAACAACACAAATCCTTGGAACGGCCCTTGTTGATGGTGTCCAGTAATGCCTTACAGTCACCTACAAAAATGACCTTCGAGCAACATTTGTGCCTGCATAGATCCATAGCCACTCTCAAAGCAAGTCCCTCCACCTCCAGAGGAGAACCTCCATAGTATCTAGAATAAATGGCTTCCTGGAATTTGTCTTCACTGTCTCTAAGTACAGCCGTCACTAAGAGAATCTCCAACCAATTTGTCTCTTTTTTCTTTTTCTTTTTTTGTGATTGATATGTGGCAACAATGTATTTTCTATGTGGTAAAATTATATTCATACAAAATAATGAAATAGAAAAGTGTTTTCCAATACAAAACTATTGAGAAGACAATAAAATCTATATTTTTCAACTTTCAAGACAACTTTTTCACTTCTTTCTTTTTTTATAAATATTTTTATTCATAATTGATTATGTAAAATAAAGTTATTGTGAAGTACATTGTCTAGATCTAGACAACCAATTCCATATTGTCATTGTCATGCCAACTTTACAACAAACTTCACATTTGCATTGGAGATGAATTTTTAAAATAAAAAATTGTGATACCTATACGTGTACGTACGTAAACTTACGTTAATTCATCTCTAATCTTTGATATTATAATGTGGCTTAGAAACGGTTCAGAAATGAGTCGTCCAAGCTGCATGTATATCATCAATTATTTAAAAAAAATTATATACCGTATATGTTCTCTTCTCAAATCATTCTACGTACATGAACATATAACAAATTATAAAATCTATTTAATATTCAAATTGTATTTAAACTAACTAAATGGTATTATCTAACTAAACACATATCCAAAATTTTAAAAAACATATTTATATTAAATTATAATTAACATATGTTCAGATAATATTTAAAATATTCTAATATAATTTAAAAAAATTAATAATAATTTTGTTTTTTGTTACATGAACACACACACGTAGCTAGTAATAAGAACGCGTCCAGTTACATATTACTAGTAAATGCACGTACATTGTACACAAAATAAAATTTTATAATATTATTATAAATTAAATTAATATTAAATATATTTTAATTATAATTTATTCTTGATATTTTTTTACTCTTTATAAAAAGTCTTGAAAATGTTAGCCGTCTAAGCTGTACGTATATTCTCACGTAATTAAAAATTAAAAATTAAAAATTAAAAATTAACTAATTGTTTAATTATATAATATTATATAACTTATAATCAAACATCTCTTCTAGCTCATGTGGTTAAGGTGAGAAGCATTATTGGTTAAGTTCGATTTTCCATGATGTTATTTATAACAAATTAATTTTTTTCTAACAATTTTTTTACGTAATATTAATTTTTTAAATAAATAGTTGAGTTTTACAAATGACTTAGACGGCTCACTTTTGAACTGTTTTGAAGTCTTATTATAAGAGTAGAGATAGAGATAGACATAGGTATGCAAGTAATCCTATTTCAAATCACAATAAGAAAGCCGGTTACATTTGCATGCGGTCTAGCCACGTAAGCCTACTTCTTTTATTGGGCCTGGGCCGGGGCCAGGGCCAGGCACGAATCAGAAAGGCCCATCGTGATTCAAGAGACAAGCCCTATCTTCATAATTTCGAGATCATGGATCCATACTTTTAAGGTTTCTATAATTTTTTTTGCAATAGCTAGCTTTTGTCATGATCAGTAAAAATGTTCAAATTTAGCTAGTCAGTTTCAATTTTACTACGGCTAGTTTGGAAAGTATTTGTATTTGGGGTTGTATCTCATTTTTGGTTGAATGTTCAAAGGTGATGACAACGAAGTTGATAATTTAGTCCTATGTCAGCAAAAAGTGGGATCATGAGATGTAGATAATTGAGATTGACTGAGGACTTATATGAGAATTTCTTGTTAAAACATATGAGCTCAGTCCAATATCACATCTCATGGGTCAAATCCGATTTGAGTCACACCGCATTCCTAACAAGTGGTAACAGAACGACTCTATATGGGTCGAGACAGACAATGCTGAATGTTCATGCGTATAATCGGATTATATATGGACTCTCTTCTAAAGGTAGAGCAAGACGTAGTTGACACACAATGATGTGTGGATGAACGTGTTGGTTTGATTTTGTGGTCGAACGGATCGAGAAGAGAATATGTTGGATCCTCCTGGGTGCTCGACTGGCGGGAACGAGCAAATATAGCCGGGTGGATGAATGTGTCAGTTTGGTTCTGTGATCGAACGGATCGAGATGATAATATGTTGGATCTCCTGGGTGCTCGACCGGCGGAAACGAGCAAATATAGCCGTGACGTGCCGAGCTAAGGTAGAGATTGTTGGATTATCTCTCCTTTCCGGTTGGACGTTAAAAAAGATAGTGACAATGGAGTTGATAATTTAGTCTCACATCAGATAGGAAGTGGAATCATAATCGGATGTAGATAATTAAAATTGGTTCAGATCTTACATGAATTTTTTTTTTAATACATCCAGTCCAATATCGTACCTCATGGGTTCGATTCGAGTCATACTCCGTTCCAAGTGGAGGTGAATTTTACAACATGTAGATCTGGACTCAATTTTGGCTATGCTGGTTAATTGTACAATATGCAATTGTGTACTCAATGGGAATTTCAAGTACTTTTCTTGTTGTAGATCGATGTAACTAGTGACATGATAATTTATAACGATTAATCAGAACTAGAAGCTATGCAAAAACCAAAGCTTTACTTTTCTGTTCTTCAAATTTCTCAAGCCACTGACAGAATGCGCATCCTATGAAATTCATCAAGTTCAACATTTTTATACAATTTTGTATCTTGTTGGAAATTATATAGATTGAAAATTGTAGTCACCGTAAATACTATTTTGATCTGTCTTGGTATTTTTGCTATACGTTGGTTCGTTAACTTCAGGAAGGTTAGCATCGCTTTCGTATCGGTGTCTGTGGCCAACTCCAGTTCGATTCATATCGTATTTCCGACAATTTGTATCAGAACGCTTTATTGGTGCTAGCTGCTGATACCAACAAGTTTCTGTGCGGCCAAGCAAATAGTGGTCCTAGTGACTTTGCATGTGCTAGTTGTTATAAAAGACACATTGAAACCACACCATTTGCTCAATTGTGTTTGCTAAATGCTATTTATTTGTCATTTTTCTTACTTCAACCCATTTCCATAGATCTCCAAGAAACAAGGAAGAAGAAGCTCACCTGACTGCATGATTGGTAACAATCTATGCCAACATCTCAATTTCCCTACTTTTTATTTTGTAACTTGCATAGCTATTGTAACTTCTTGATGCATATATGCTTGCTATTTAGCTATATATAGCCTAGAAGCCAGAAAAGGGAGCGGAGGCGAGAGCGGGAACAAGAAAATGCGACTACTTAGAAGATTCTAAATTTGGGAGCGTGATGGGAACGTACGCTAATAAATTTTTAATGTTTATTAATTATTGTTATCAAAACTTATAAATATCTTAAAATTTATTAGAATTTATAAAGTTCAGTTCAAAGTTACAGAGAGATCTTTCGCATGTTAATTTTTTATGACGTCAAAGTAAGAAATATTTAGTTTCTTGGTACTTTGATAAATGTGTATTGAAAATATTCCAATTTCTCTCACAAAATTTATGTTATCTTCTAAAATTATGGTCATATTATAGGAAGCGATCATGTCGTCGGAGAAACGAGCTTCCGTCCCCGGAGAAACGAAGCTCCCGTCATCAGAAAAACGAGTTTCCAAATAAGAAACGCCGAATCGAATGTGCTTACTGAGATTCGTTGACCTCCTAGGAGTTTCTGACTTCTAAATTTGATTTACCCCACTTGCTAATTTGTTCTTGATCATTTTTAATCTGTGATATATCATAAGTTAGGTGATATGAGTTGTGTTTCACTGACTGGATCTTGATCTCTGCATTCTCTTCTCTTTAATTTTGATCTATGCAGAGAAAGGCAAATATAGTTGTACTGATGACAGGGTTCGTCGAGAGAAACTTTGGAAAGGCTCCAAAATTGTCGTAGGAGGTTAAAAAAAATCTTCTGGTGAGGACCGAAAAAAAAAAACAATCAATGGGATCAGTAGTACTCTCTTCCTCTGCATATATACCAACTCTCTTCCAGACCATGTTGACAATATATAGTTTCTGCTATAGATTGATTATCTATGGTTAATTGTCCGTAAACTATTTGTAATTGGAGATTGATGTTTTTCTAATGGACTATATTATTTGGTGAATTTTGTTAGAATTTTTTTTTTTTTTTATTAAAAAATTTCAGAATACAAAAAATAAAATTAGATGTTACGGGCCTCTGGGAAATTCGTACACGAAGCACTGTTCTAAGAGTTTATTCGGGATCTGTGTGCAGACGTTCCCGAAGCTCCTAATGGTAAAACCCCCGCACTACCGGTATCTCGTTGCCGCACACGACTTGGAGAGAACGACCAGGACTTAGCTTGGAGACGATGAAGATTGAACAGAATGTTGACAGAGGTTTGGAGTAAGAAATTTTCTGATAGATTTTACAAAGAAATCAGTGCGATATATATAATACAATAAAGAAACAATGTAACGTTCAGAAATTTAATTTTCTAACGTTCAGAAAATTAAATAAAAATGAAGAGGAGCAAAAAAAATTTTAGGGTCCCAGTCCGAACCCACACACGTACCCACACACGTTACGCGCGCCGAACCGAGTCGGGCCGGGCGGTGGCGGCGCGCGCATGTGGCCCAAGGGGTTCCCCACACAACAACTTAATAGAGCAAAGGAGAGAAACTAATATATGTACACAAGAGAGCTTTGGTCCATCCGATGTGAGATTAAAGAAAGAAAGAGAAAATTGAGCTTTTGTAATAAAGGCAAAACCAAAACATGATCTCGACTTATGTTTTTCTGTAGGGACTGATGCTTATACATTTCTCATGAACTAGTTTAAGAGATTCCCAGAGATTAACATATTTAATAAATAGGAACTTGTGATCATCATCTTTATGAATTTAACTTTTACCATATTTTACTACATTATGTTCGGCAGCTTCTTGAGAAAATTTATGATGGGAATTAGCACACTTGAAGTGTGGAAACTTTTGTTGCATATTTGATAATTAAGCAATGGCAAATTAGAACTCTATGACATTTTTCAATCTGGAAACACTTCTTTTTAGTACCTAGATTCTGGAACTATTTCGGATCAGAAAAATGTTTCTAATATATTTTATTTTAGTTCGAGTAAACGACATGAAAATACATTCCAATACCGACACGCATATAAGGGAGCTCCTACGTTGCTTGCAATTTTGGCCCACGTTTTAATTTGTCTCGCACTGCCACGTGTCGCCTTTCCATTGACAGGGATTCCGGTGGCGGACCCGAGTAAATAGGGAATGACCAATGGGATTCGGCCACTTGGCCTGGCATTCAGAGCCAGCGGTCACAGACCGCAAACGAACAACATATCATTCTTATGCATATAAAGGCGTTCCAATAACCATCCCATTGGAACGTCTTTTTTTTCGTTCCTAGAATTTTGGCAGCCCAGAAATCAGGATCGGCCATGAACAAGTGCACCGAGTGCAACCACTCCGGGTCCCATATTTACTGGGACCCCAAAATTAAGATGTAAGTTGTTAGTTATAAAAAAATAATTGTGGTGTAGCTGTTAATATAAAATAATTATGGTGTAGTGGTTAACATATTAATCTTGCACTCTACAAATCCTTAGTCTGAATCTTGATTATAATGTTAATTTTAATTATTTTTTATATTCAATAATGCTAAGTTTACTACCAAATACTTACAACCTTCTTACAACCCTCTCACCCCCTGCTATGTGGGCCACCTCCGGTCCCACCTCTCCTCTAATGAATGACCGTCATATGACATTCCGGTCACGTGACGACCATCCGAACAGCCACCGGGTCCCATCTCTCCCTCCTCTTCCAATGGACGACCGTCACGTGAATGTTGTAAGAAGATTGTAAGCATAAGGTTGTAGGCATAGCAGACTCTCATACATTATATATGGTGTGTAGGGGGGGGGAGTTCGTCTTGGATCCCCATGAGCTCAGGACTGACCTTGCCAGAAATAGATACGAAATAGGAACATTATCAAAAAAATTTGGAACCAATTTTCTCCGTTCCAAAATGTAATTTTTGGTGTACTGCTTCAAAGTGTCTATAAATAAAAGGACATCGTGACATCGTTTGAGAATTCATTAAAAACCTTATATATATATATATATATATATATATATATATATATATATATATATATATATGAACACTGACAAATGAAGTCATCATCGCATGAACCATCTGAGTATGCTTCATTCTCAGAGTATTAGGATCTGTTTGGTTACGTTTCTGCAAACTTCTTTCATTTAAATTAATTAATTTAGATATTTTATAGTTATATAAATTTTTACTGTTAATTAGAAGTACATTCATTCATTCTCGCAGGCATGCATATGTATTGAGAGAGGGAGATTCTTGGAGATCAGACTTAATTAAAACAATTGGTGGTGAAATAATTCAAAAATATATAAGACCACCGGGATTAAATAATGAGATTATTAATCTAGCAGCGTGGAGTAGGGGTGGTCATTCGGTTTATTTGGCTTCAATCGAACCGAAATTAATTAAAACTAAAATTTTAAAAATCTAAAACCGAAATCGAACCAAAATTAGCCAAAGTCGAAATCCGAACCGAACTGAATAAGCTATTCGGTTTGTTCGGTTGAACATTGTTATCGTTTTATAGATTGGACCCAAATTTGAATCGTAATTAAATTATATTAAAAGTTGTAATTTTATACACACATTTGTTGAATTCTATTGTTGTGTCTAAAATTGAGCTTCAAAGCATATACATAAATTGTTGTTTTCAAAAATATAAACATCTTTAATCACAAATATGCATAAAATTAGGATATTTATATAATTACATAAATTTTTTTGGATTTTTCGTTTCGAATCGAAGCTGAAGTCCAAAATCGAAATCGAATAATTTTTTCTGAAAATTTTCAAAATCGAAACCGAACTGAATTTTTTTTCAAACCGAACCGAATTTCTTCGACTCGATTTTTGGTCCAAAATTAAATAATGCTTACCCCTAGATATGAGAAGAAGCATGAGGTAGATAGTAGCTGGCAGCAAGCTCTTCGTCATCGATCAATTAATCGATCACCTAATTATAATTAACACTCGAACAGTACTGATGAGTGATAGGGTTAATGATGTCTTAAATAGGAGAACTTGGACGCATAAATTAAATTAATGGGCGGAAACTACGGAGTTGCCGATGGAGGATTCGCTAACAATCGCGCGCGTTAAATAGAATATATCAAAATAATAATTAATTATTGTTGGATATATATGTGCTCCCTTGTCATATTTTCAAACAGTATTTAAAAATTGGACCGAAAATTGACCTTGCCAAAGTATCGAATCGGATCAAATCGGCGACTACTAGACTAACTTAAGTAGTCCACAAATTTAATCACCTATGTACACTAATTTTTATAAAAAATATTCATTTAAATTAAATTTTTTTAAATTGTGGATCAATACTGAACTAATCGAAAAAATAACCCATTCACAGGTCAACCGATGAACCGGCCGGTCCCGTCCGATTTTAAAATATTGTTTTCAAAAAACAGTGACATGTGCATGCATGGCATCAGCATGGTGGATTCCAGGTCTACTTTGATAGGAATATTTAGAGTTGAGACGTTTTGTAGCAATGTTGCATAAATTTGGAACTTGCTCAGGCCATTTCTGGTTGGAAATCTTTATTTTAAACTTTCTCTTCTCCAATTAATTTTTTTTTCATTTTTTTTGACTTATCCTTCACTTAATTTATTATAATTAAGGGTCCGACTAGGTGGAGAACCAGATACTTGGCATTGTGCTAAGGGGCACAAGAACTCGCTGCGGACATCTCCCATGGAAACAAACCAGCAGCTTGCAGAGTGATATGAGTCTAAATGGAGAACCCAATACTCAGTATCAGATAACTGTGGTGTATCAGAAGAACTTCCCTGTACGAGTCGCATTTGTGTTTCACTTCATTATGAGTCAGATGCTACCTCAACCTCACACGAGAGTTCGTCTCTACTAACTCCATAAGAGAAGTTGGTGCACTGAGATTCACACAAGAGTTTCTCTACAGTGACACGCAACCCCCAAGAAACACTAAACCACGAACATGCTACAAACTGACTAAACAAAGAAAATAAAAATACAACAATTAATAAGCAGAAAAAACGTTCTTCTCTTTACGTTCGCAGACGCTACAATGAGAAATAACGAAAACAAGAAGAGAAATACATAGAAAGAAAATCCTTGCTGGGGTGATCAAAACCATCGTGCGCCAACAAAGCGCCACTTTGCGCCCTTGAGTCCGAGTCGCGGGACTTAGCTCCTAAGGAAAATATCACAAATGTTGTGACAAAATAAAGATTGTCATAAAGGGCTTCACACTTAATCCCTCTAGGAAAGTCAACCCACATGGGTCACCACCCCATGTACATACCAATACTAAGCAAAGATATATATTGAGATATACACATTGGTGGTTTTCCAATGTGGGACTAAAACTCCAAAAGTAAAGTGGAAAACATCAACAATCTCCCACATATATCACAATATATGGTCGAGCGTTTCTCACAGTGACTGCCCGTCATGCATTAGGATAGATGTCACTAACGACTTGAATCTTTCTGCATGGATAAAACAACAGTATGATACTAGAATGAACTACGCTTTGAATTGTGAACCATAGCTACTGTTTTTCCCACTCGTATAATAACATCAGCTGTGCCTCCGATCGAACATTAAAGGCCATGTGCTGACCTGGTTTCAGTGTATGTATTTTTGGTGTCTACATGTTTACCCTCATGTCACCCCCACTTTTTCAAATGAGGGTAATTTAGTCATTTGGTATAGTTATTTTATTTTTAGTGATTTAATAATAATTAATGTGTTATTTATTTAATTTGTGCCTTGAATTAATTAATTATAGTTAGTGGGCTAGCCTATTAGTTAGACTTGACACTAGTGAACCCAATTAGACTTGTCATGACATTAATTGAGCCCAACAAGGACTAGGCCCAATAGACCCATTTTCTTTAGTTAATTAGAAGGATTAAGACTAATTTGTATTAGTTTAGAGACTTTCCATTATAGCCCTCTTTAATTATTCTTCATAATTAACTAGTGGGGGCAATTTAGTCATTATGAGATTGCTTAGGGAAGGAGGCAAAGGTCGTCCATCTATAGGAGGGAGAGTCTCTCTCTCTCTTTATTTTATTTCACCTTCATTTTAGATCCCCAATTGTGTTCTTCCCAAAATTGACTCATCCCTCTACCAAATTCCCTCAATTCACTTTCATTTCCTTACATTTTCTATCAATCAAGGAGCATTGGAGCTCAGAATTGCAAGAAACACTTGGAGGAGGAGGATTTGCTAAGAGCTCGTGTCCAGTTCGTGTCCATTGTGCTTTTCGTTGGAAATCCATCTCTCAATAGGTTAATTCTGAATCCATCCCTTAATTTAGACTCTAATTCATGCATCTAACAATTAGAAACAATCCTTGGCTTAGGGCTACCCATAGCATCAAAAATTAGGTCCATACGACTTGTATTGTGAAAGTTACATGATAATTTGTGTCCAATTATGGGAAATTACGAGATTGACACATCAATTGTGTGTCATGAGACCAATTAGATCCAATTAGACTTATATCAGAATTGTGGGACTAGATACGTGTCCATAAATGGACATGAGTAGGTTGTATCACGATACGGTATGATACTTTGTGATACAGAGCTCATTTTGGGTGATTTGAGTTAATTTCCTTTAATTTCCATTGTAGCTAGTTCTAATAATTATTATTATGTGTAATTGATATATGAAAATAATTATTGCGTAGAATTTGGATTTTGGCTCTTCATTGGGTGTGTGTCATGAGTATCCTAAATTGTGTATTCAATATGTTTGATGAATTGACTCTTAATTGGTGTGTGTGTGTGTGTGTATATATATATATATATATATATATATATATATATATATATATATATATATATATATATTATTTAATATGTGTTCTCAAGTGAGGGGTGATACCTGTGATCAAGTGTGTCTGTGTGTGTGCATGGGTGCTTTGACAGTGGAAATGAGGTGCACAGACCTGGAACAAGTGTGTACATGTAGGTGATGGCAGTATAGTGAATGATGAGGGGATGTTTAGTGAAGCAATTGCAGCTAGTAACATAAGCAACTGAAAGAGTAGTCATACACTCAAGTTGGTTGAGGCATAGCAAGTGCAATGGAGCTCTGGGGTGCAGCAACACTTGGTCGGTGCTATGAAGGTCTACACATGTGCAGTACACTTCCACTGCAGATAGAGCACAAGTAGTTTGTTGGGTGTGTGAGCCATTGCAGTGAATTATTAAGTGTGTGATGAGATTGGTTGTGTTGTGAGGGTGTGCTTGTGACACACACAGTAGTTGTGTGATTGTTCAGTGGGGCTCGAGTCGTGTAGATGTATTAGTGGACTGATACATGCTAGTGTATTAGGTACTAGAGGTAAAGTTCTTGGTGCTCAGGTATTATGATTGCTGTGTTCAATTGGCAGTTAGTATCAGTTATTGTGTCAAGACTGTCAGGCAAGGATAAGTAATGTTGGTTATTAGTTAGAGTGACTAGTTAGTGTATCAGTTGATATAAGTTAGTGTATATTTGGACACTAGTTAATCTATATAAGATAAGTTACATGTAGTACTTTGTGTATCAGTTAAATAGGTATCATTTGTAGCATGTTAGAAAACTAAGTTATTGGGTGTCAGTGGTAAGTTGGTTAGTATATTCATCAATTAGCTTAATTAATATAAGTTAGCTGTTAATTAATAGTTATTAAGTGTGTGTATATATATATATATATATATATATATATATATATATATATATATATATATATATATATATATATATATATATATATATATATATATATATTGGTATCAAGTTCATAAGTATGGGCTTTTGAGTGATAGTATATATATATATATATATATATATATAGTGTAAGTTAGTAACATTCAGTATATTGGGAATGTTAGTGTCAGTTAGTAGGTTAGTATGTGGCAGTTAGCCAGTTAGTAATTAGTTCTATGAGTATATGTTAGTGTTAGTTACCAAGTTAGCATGTCACCAAGGTTAGTTAGTATATACATATGTATCAGATAGTTGTATTAGTAGTTAGATAGTTATAAGACATTATTAACAGTAGGAATTAGTATTATTGATAGTAAGATAAGTTAGTAAATGACTAAGGTATTTTCTAGAACTAGCTAGTTAGCTAATCTTAGCTAGTTAATGATCAATATAGAGTAATAACCTTAGCATGGACCTAGTAAACTTGAAATAGACTTAGAATCAAGATATGACCTAGAAATAGCCTAGAAGCATGCATTATTAACTCATTTCACCTTTATAACACCAAATTGATATAAAATTTCCTAAATAGGATTGTGTGACACCAGCTTGGGCTTCGAGAGACACTTTTGCTCAGGACCAGAGGCGAGTACTAGTTTTCATTTCATGATAGTGTATATATCACTTATTCTAGAACTGATATACTTTATTCTGACATATTGTTACACGGATTGGTACTATATGGATCATGTCAGAAGATGTTATCCCCTTACCGTGTTCAGTGGGTACTCCTTACACATGTATTTTATCGTGTGCATCGGGTATTGTTTCATGTGTTTCTTGTGTATCCACTATTTCGTGTGCTAGTGTGACTATATCATATTCATGTACGTAACGTATCGTGATTGGAACCATGAGTATTGGTTGGGGAGGGGGGGATAGAAGTTCGTTATGTGATCAAGCCCTATTTATCTCATGTGTATGTCGATTATACACCTCACGTAAAATCGAGTTATCCTATTTATCTCATGTGCAACCTAGGCCGATCACATAACGAACTTGTGCTCTAAACCACATAGCTAGTATTCCAGTTTCTCTACTTGCAGTTATTTTTATATTGTTGTATTTATCTTTCCAATTCATATTGTACTTATCTGCATGTTCCAGCTATATTTCTATTTCTAGTTACTTGTGCATCTTGTATTCTTTCTATTGCTTGTCATATATTCTCTACCATATATTTGGAACTGCTTGCAGAGTTTTGTACTTCGCTCCAATCCTGATTGGATATATTTTTTTAGATGATTGGTTAGAGGAGCTGTGTCCCACTTATTACGGACCGCAGGACGGCGAGCCATTAGAGGATACTCCCTTATAGCAGAAGGACCTAGTGCCAGTGACCGAGGAGGCCTAGTTATATATATTTTGGATATTGTATTAGTCTCATTTCTAGACTCATGACATGTATATATTATTTGGGAGTTGTTTTGTGCCTAGACTATAGTTTGGACTTGTGGTTATATTGTGACTCTTACTTTCTCTTTATTCTATATCGTACTTTCGTCCTCATTTAGCTTGATATTATGATTGGTTATTGTTTGTCATTACCTTATAATTGTATTGTTCCTCCATTTGTAGTTGAGATAGCATGACAAGTACCATTATATTATTGTGTAAGATATTAGCTAGTTATATTGACTTAGACAACGTTCTACCATCGATACTGCGACGTAGGTTGGACGTTGTTCACTACTAGTACCCATATTCCGGGTACGTGTCGTGATACCTCAAGAGACGACATATATCTCTGTCCATACACTTAGGTGAGCTCCTTTTAAGAGAGTTTAATATTTTCCAGCATGAAGCCTTATGCTTTCGTGCGGTGCTACGCCGTTGTGACATGGCTCACAGCCGATATTAACTACTGTAAGCCCCCTCATTTTGGAAAAGAGGTAATTTGATACTTTTTAATTTATTTAATTTAATTTAATATTTTAAAGTATTAATTTATAAAATTCTTTTTTATATATGACACTTTGCCATGGCATGGATATTTGGAGCAATACACAACATTTTTTCTTCCAAAAAAGTTTATATTACTAATGTTGATTGTACCTAATATACTTGGGACATGGATGTTGTATTTGTTTGATCTCCCCCATATTCCAAAAATATTGACAAACATCTACAACCACGGTTACCGTAAAACTGTTTCCTTTTGACTAGAACTTGACCCAAACCAAACCCAAACACATGTAGACATGTAGTGCACCCAAATACCCCCATATATATATATATATATATATATATATATATATATATATAATATTTAAATTAATTTATTTCTATTTATAGAAAGTGCCATAGGTGTCATCATAGTTGGCCTAACTACCTAACTACCCAAGATCCTAACCAACCAAATTTCAATCCTAACAAACAACCCCCAGACCTTTTTTTATTCCACAACACATACCACATATAAAATATATCCACAAAATCTGAACAAATCAATTAAAGATTTAAATCCCACATTTTCAAATTAGGAAATTCCTAGTTTGTTGCATATTCCTATCTTTGGATTAAACCAAATCCTAAGTGAATATTTTTGTGACAATTCCCTAATTTAAATTTCAGCCCCTTACCATATTAAGACTCCATAAAATCCTATCCACATATTTTTAAATATTAAATTAATTTCTAACCACCAACATATTTAAACTACATATATTTATCATCTCCCCAACACTTAAACCTAATTATTAGGTGTGGCCCCCCTTTTTCTCTCCCTCACAAAAAAAGAAAACTCCTTCCTCATGTTCTCTCCATCTTTTACTTCTTTCCCTCTTCCTCTCTCCTTCCCCACAGGCCACAACTCCACTAAAATCCCAACCGAACCCCCTTTGGCCAAATATTGGATGCTGGTTGCAACAACATTTTAGACCCCTCTACATCAGCAAAAAACTCTAATAATCCTATATTTACATAATACTTGAAGTCTCCAAGTGCATCGTCAAGTTGCAATCGCGTAAGTTTTTCAACTTTGTTTCTTTTCCTATTTTTTCATGAATAAAACCTTGTGCAAAGATATATATTGAGATATACATATTGGTGGTTTTTCAATGTGGGACTAAAACTTCCAAAGCAAAGTGGAAAACACCAACACAATTTGATGAGTCACCACTTCATTATGAGTCAGCTGCCACCTCAACCAATCAATGGACCAATTTGCCATCTCAGCAAATCAACTGCAAATTAACAACTGAAGTTAGTTACACTAGTGGAGCAGTATCAGCTATAAAAGAAGGGCAACGCATCCGAGAGGAGTATCAGAACTACTCTTTCTTCTGTCTTGGAAAGCGAGCCCTAAGAACAAAGCATAGACTTTTTGTTAGATTTTCTGTGGACGAGCATCCCGAATCTCCACCTTTGTGCTATATTCTTTACTCTTCGGACTCGCCACTCTTAGCAGGACACACTACGCCTGGGAGAGTTCTCTAGCAGGAGAGTTGTCCAAATCCGAAGTCTTATCAGACTTGAAACTAAAAGCTACAGTCGACAGGGTGAACCACGGTCTGACTAGGTGGAGAACCGGATACTTGGCATTGTGCTAAGGGGCACAAGAATTCGCTGCGGACATCTCCCATGGAAACAAACCAGCAGCTTGCAGAATCCGATAGGTGCGTCGTGGTGGTCTCTGCCTACCTTTAGTTTCTTAGTAATCTGATTTTGAAGCAGTTCCGTTTTCATGGTATACATGAACCGAATGCTTGCAAGTATTGCTGTTATAGAGTATTTATGACTAACCAATGAAGTTAGATTCAGATACTGTTCTTGATACATATATACTCTTTGGCACAAGAGATTCCAGGCTTGATGATCTTAATTTTGATCTATGCCAAGCACAGTGAAGGAGTTCAACATTATCGGTATCGGACAAGTCCTGTGAGTACCAGGATAAATGGCATCGGCAGTAACAGCAGTTTCGGATTGAAGTATTGGATTTTTTTTTTATCAAGAATCAAATAATTATTAATAAATTATTAACATTTTAAAAAATATTTTATACATTTAGGTATATTTTTAAGTATTTTAAGTGTTGTTTCTCAGTAGTTTTGAAATTGAATGAAATAGCAGTCACACTTGTCGATTGGTTTACATGCGATAAATAATATTTTTTTTTTTTACATACTTTTACAGTCTTGTTATGCTTTTACACCCTTGTTGATTGATCTTTTTCGTTCAATTTTCTTTGTCGAATTGAGCAGAAAGGAGGCCCACAATGTCGGTATCGATCAGTACCGAGTATCGGTCGGTATCGGATCGGAACATGCCAAACTGTTTCGGTATCGGCCGTATCGGATCGGTATCGGTCGATACATAAAACTATGGCTGATTGCAATCTGAATGTGGCAATAGGCCGGAGTGTTCTAATTTTTATTTATTTTTGACTTCAAGTTATTTCAAGGTACACATATTGCTTTTCTTCACATTCTAACGACAATTTTAGTAGTTTGATACCCTATTGTCATTAACGTAAGTGACGGATTCTGTCTTCTCAACTTTGATCGCTTGTATCTAATTACTATTTGGTTCATAATTTTTATTTTATAGTGTTAAATTTATTGACCTATTATGAATGCAATTTGGTTGGGATCTCCTTGATCCCATCCTTTCTCTCAAAAAAAGAAAAAAAAAGAAAAATTAATCGTAGACGGAAATTATGTCCAGTGGATTGGTGATTTTGACATCATTCATAGTTGTGATCTGCACAATTGTAATGAAATATAAGTTCTCAAGTTGTCCATAAGAATTAATGTATTTTGACATTGGTTGGTTATGTATTTTGATAGTCATCTCGTAGTGCTCATGATACGTGAAATATTAAAAATCTAAGGACACACGACACACTGAATACCTCGGTGACTTTTTGGTATATGTTAGATCATCTAATCAGTGCGTAGGTGACAATACACTAATGTGAAGCAAACTACATATTTGAAAATGAAGGGTTCCAGTCTCGATTCGAAGTGTGTGAAAAAACAGCGTAGACGTCGTGAAGCGTCGACGGAAGTTACGACGAAGGCAACGGAATGTCGATGTTTATACCGGAACAAACAGAGCCAAAACAGCGACGGCGGTATACCAATATTTTTTGGGTTTCATCACGGAACCTATTTTGAATGTATGGCGGTGCACCACGGTATATTGGCAGTATACCATTGTCGGAATTCGGTTCAGACGTTGGCTCAAGTCAGCATATGTTTTGACCGTGTGATCAAATATAGACTGCCAGGGTTATTATTGAACGAATTTAGGAATTTTCTAATTCTAAATTAGGATTTCTTAATCTATATAAAGAAGTCAGGGAGTTGCTCAATAGAAGCTCTCATTACAAATTCATGGGAGCATGCCCACAAGAAACTAAAAGAAAGTCCGTACTTTGCTCTTATGACTCACTGTTCGAGACAGACAGAAGAAAAGATCTATTCGAGGAGTTGCCTTCTTCGTTCAGAGAGATCATCACAGGATTATGTGAGTGATTTCAATTGTAATTTTTTTTCTTCTTTCATGAGATTGGTGAGGGGTTGAACTTGGAGGCAAATTGTTCAATGTATTTGTAATCAATATTATATTAGTGGAATATATAGATTGAGATTTGTCCAGATAACATAGTCACTGATCATATACAGTGTATTTGTTCTGTATTGGTGCTTGCATGAGACGGAGGTGTCGTTTCTGTAGCATTTTTACGCCCAACCGAAAACACATCAAAATTTCAAATAGATATAATCTTAAAAAACCACCATGGGTGATCTGTCGGTAACATTAGCGTTGACACCTGATCTGAACCTGATTGGTTTTTGGTTTGGTCTGGTCTATACCGGGTCCGATTTAGCTGGGTGGCCTGTACATTAGGGATCATGCTTATTATGGTAAGTGTGTCTATGTGGTGTGCACTACTAGAATTTTCTAGTTGCATACTATATATACAATACATGGCTTGAAGACCTCACGCAACCGTAGCCACACCGCACCGCGTCGCACCAGCTCCGCACTAGCACCGCACCTGCACCCACGCACCGCCTGGGTCGCACCACAATGATCTACGCGTCTGCACTGCACCCAACCACCGCTTTAATTCCTCTTTGATGAAATTAAATGACACCTCCAGAGCTCGAACCCGCCACCTCCCGGGGGAGTGCGTCGCAGCGTCGGTCTTAACCGCTAGGCCAGACTTAATTTGCAAAAAGTTGGTGAACCTCTGTAATCCCCGTTCTGTTAATCCTAACATAGGATCAAGTGAATAACGGTAGAAAATCGGCCATATCAAGCCCAGACTCCACACGTGTTTCAGCCCAGAACAAGCCCAACAAGTTCCTACCTCCTTCAGTAGTGTGCAATTTATGCCAAAGAGGCCCGGGGGCTTTCCCATTCACTTCAAGGCCCACCACAGAGACGGTCATAAATAACTGGCCTTATCTAAAATTAAATAATCTAATCTTGAAAAAAATTGTCTGAGAAAAATTTCAAATACTACTTAATTCATTAACAAGAAATTGTATGACTATGCGATTCCGAGTGAAGAAAGCTTGGTAATTAGTAGAAAAATACGGCCAGAAATGCTATATATCTATTAGAATATTCACATAATTGTGTTTGGTTCATATATAGGTCTCCAATAAACAAGAAGGTCACCTAAACAATCCATTGCCAACATCTTTGATTAATTCCCCAACGCCATGGCCATAGATACGGTTTTAACCATAGTTTCGTGTATGCAATCACCTTCCCATTGTCATAATCCTCGTCTTAAAACCCTTAATTCGGATTAACTTAAGCATCATTTATGCGAGTCGCGTACTTACTCCATTCGATTAGGTCCGTATCGTAGTGTAACATCCCATAGGGAGTCCATTTGTGTTCATCTATCAAGACTAGTGGATATGTTCGTCCTTTGACTCAAAGATTGTCACGTGTCAAACTAGTGGTCGTTAGTGTGGATGCTCACCAAACCACTCCCAAAGTGTCCCAAAATGGTTTTAGGTTGGATGGAAATGACACGTGACAACTCTTGAGCGAAAGGATGAACATCATGACTAGTTTTGGTGGGTGAACAAAAATGGACTCGGTTGTGCTTGAATCTGACATCCATATCAAACTTGGTGCCGTCTGTAATATATCTTTTTTTCTTCTTTGGAGAACACCAATAAAAATGATAGATCTACATGCGCGCCCATATAAAAATTAATCTAGAAACAAAAGCAACTTTTGAAAGCAGCCTTTCGCACAAAAAATAAATAAACTAACATATTATCAAGGTCCACCATATCGGAATCGGAATCAAACACTTCCTACGACATCATTATCGACAGTGTCGACGGTTTTGGATTATTGAATTTTTTGGTATGGAAAATTAAGCAAATAACTATTAATAAATCTAGAGAAAATATTCTAGGCATTTACCTATAATCTTAAGTATTTTTTGTGTTGTTTTATATTAGTTTTGAAATTGAGTAAAATAATAGTCACTCTTACTGTTGGTTTATGTACAATTTTTTTTTTCTTTCTTCATTTACATGTTTTTACAATTTATTTTTTCTTTTTTGATATACCTAGCTCCGCCACCAACCGGCAGAGCGAAAATTCGAACCTTGGTCTACTCCAAGGTGGTCCACCACATTACCACTAGGGTTAATGCCTTCGATTGCTTTTACAACCTTAGTATGCTTTTACATCCTTACTGATTAGTCTTTTTTTTTTATAAATTACTTTGCCAAGTTGACTAGGAAATATACCTCCAATATCGATATCGATCGGTATCAGATCGATCGAGATATGCCAAACTGTATCGATATCGGCCGATACAACAAACTATGCATATTATGAGGAGGAGGAGGATCCAATATAATGACACAACAACCTTGTCTCAATTTCTATGCTTATCTTCTACTTACTTTATGACAAACTGCTGCATCTCTGTTATGTCTCACCTAAACTAGAGAGAAGAGTCATGCATGCATACATACAATGAATGATACATCTACGTGCAGGTGTAGCTGCTTTTCCCAACAGAGCCAGAGCAAATTAGTTATTTCCTCCCATCTCCCCATCCTCCCCGTCATTAATGGCATGCAAGCTAATTCAACAGCGGTCCCTTAACAATTAGATACAAGAATTGATGATACTCCAATTGAATAATCTATTTAAAATAATGACATGTGTCCCATCTATCATTTTAGTTGGTATTTATAATATTAATAACAGGTGATCAGTTTGTACCAATCGCGATCTATATATATTTATGAATCTTCTAATGGTTGGTGATAGATTAAACAACAAGGAAGCACTTAGCACTAGAATGTTGACTTCCGTGTGTTAAATCAAGATTATTTTTAGAGGCACGTTCAAAGTTGTTCAGGACCGTCCAAATTTTAGAACTGCTTTCTATAACTATCAAAAAATATTTGAAAAATAAATCTTAGTTTTTTTTTTTTCTATAAATATATTTTCATGCTTTTATTACCTAAATTTACATGTTTGGGATAGAAGTTGAATTTTTGAGAGTAAAATGAGGTTGTTGTCCGTGGGGTTGTGGTCTGTTGGTTACGAAGTGGGGCTCCCGTGGAGATTTGCACGGTTCGAATCCCCCCTCAAGAAGTTAAAAATCAGGGTGTTATTGTCCAAACAAAATATTAAACAACATTCCTAGGAAAACAAACATATTTTAAAGGGGGACATTGGAAATTACTTTCCAACAAGAATGGAAATATGATTCACTCCTATTCTTCCCTAATTTTCAATCATAGACATACCAAATAAGGGTAAGGAATCCAAAAGATATTTCCAAACCTCCAAAACTTGAACCAGATGTCGCCTAAGAGATTATATGTTGTTTTCGAGTTATTTTGTTTTACACTGTGTTTAGAAACTTTTGTGGACAATGACAATGCAGATTAGTTTAAAATATCGTAAAAAAATTTGGTAGTTTAATGATCTAATCTATTCGGTTAAAATGAATGATATTTAGAAAATATCAGAGATACTTAAGATATGGATTCTAAATCTTATATATATATATATATATATATATATATATATAGCACCAAGCAATAATGTAACAAGCAATCTCAACCACACATTTTTTGAAATGTGTGATCATAAATCATCCCTTAAAGTTACTGCCACGTTAGCATACTTTATAAACACACATTTAAAAAATATGTGTGGAACACAGATGAGAATGCTTGGTGCAATAAATTATGCAATAAATCTTGTTGCAATATCTTTTATATATATATATATATATATATATATATATATATATATATATATATATATATATATATAACTTCATCTACGTGACAAACTTACGAGATCAGAAAATATAAATATATGTGTTTCTCTTCTAAAAACAAATATATCTCTATCTTAACAAAATAAGACTTATCTATCTATTTAAATTTTAAACTAGTAGTATATATAACATTTTTTAGTATTTTAAACATTAGTGCACATACAATATAATATAATGCTTTATTCAACCAAGTTGGTTTTCACTTGCACCTCTTTAAAAGGACATGGGTTCAAAGCACTATTTTGATTTTTGTCTCGGTCATCCAAAAACTCTAGACGGGCACTAGCCTTAGCTAAAGCAGACGAGTAATTAAGGGAAAGTTAAATATAAAGACATGTAAGTCTTCTACAAATTTGATAGGCTCAATTACAACTTGATACACTCAACTATTCATGCATTTGAATTTGCTACCTTAAACTTTTTTACTCGACAACTTGATACAATCAACTATTGAATATTTTTAACTTAATACCAAAAATAAAAAAAAAGACTAAACTACCCCTACCCCTCCCCCCCCCCCCTCTCTCTCTCCCTCCGGCTGCCCCCTTCCCCTCTGGCTGCCTGCAACCCTCCTCCCCCGACCGTACCACCCCGCCCTCCCTCTCTATCCGTGCGTCGGCGACGTCGATAGCGGCAACGTCGAAGGCTGCCTGCAACCCTTCTTACCCCGACTGCACCATCCCGTCCTCCCTCTCTCTTCGTACGTCAACGACGTCGATAGCGGCAACGTCGCATACGGAGAGAGAGGGATAGTGCAGCCGCCGGGGAGGGGGGGGGGGGGGGGGTGGGGAGGTTTTGAAAAGTGGAATAATTGAGGGTACGAAGTTGAAATTAAGCCAATTAGATATTTGAGGAACATTGATTGGTTCCTTAGTGTATTATTTTGAAAAAGTAAACTTTGAAGGAATTGTATAAAAAGTTCATGTGGCGTGACATTAATTCTCTATCTTTTCCCTCAAAGTCCACAAAGATTGGATTTTTCTAAGGTTATTAGAAGAAAGCAATATAGGTTTAATCCCTGAGAGCTTTTTCTTCTTTAATATCAACTAATCCCGCCTCCCAAATTGACCCGCCATCTATACACCATATTCAATTTGTCACGTCCTAATCATCTTTTTTTATTAATAAATTAATTAATTTGCACAAGGCTTTCCGGCTCTTCCTAAAATTTGACATTTCTCTCACATTGACCCATCAAGTAGGTAGTATAATTAATATTACTATTTTTTGTATTTCACAGGTTATTATTAGACCGACTAAAAGATAGCTAATGCAATTATTCTAGTTTTTATTAAGACTACTTAAGAAGACTTAAAAATAGTTGTCTTAATTATTTTAAATTTAATATTATATTAATTATTAGAAAGATCAAAAGATAACTTATATAATTATCTAGTTGTTCCTATTAACTTTAATGAATCGTTTTTATTAGCAAATATATGTAAGCATATTTTTGAACATATTTTTTTACTGTAAAGTTTAACTTTTTCTATTATATAGTAGTATTAATAATATCGTCCAAAATCTTTTCTCTCTCCCCCCCCCCCCCTCTCTGTCTCTCTCTCTCTCACACACACAAACAATTAACAGGGTATCTATTTTCCTGATTTTGGGTCAGAGTTTGCGATCGCCACAGGACGCGATATCTCGAACAAATCGCACGTGGTTCGAGAGGGTCACGCAGTCTACGCGTCACAACAGACGGAACAGAAACGAGGCAGCGAGGAGAGAGAAACAGTCACCTGAACAGGGCTCCGAATACACGTTTCCGCGAGGTGGCACGACGCTCGGCCGGCCGGAGGCTGCTAGGGTTTATGCTGCTGGAGATCGCCGGGGTAGCTGCGGCGGCGCTAGAGTCCTCGCCGGCGCTATGCTCGGCGGAGGAGGCACTGGTAGTCACGACGGAGTTCGTCGAGACACGACTGGTGGGCTCGGGGGAAGACGCAGTGGTGAGGTCGGGGTTCGTCGAGGTGGTCGGTGACGGTGGTGGTTGCAGAGGAGGAAGGCGGTGGGGCTCGGGGAGAGTAGTGGTGGTCAGTGGCGGATGGGAGCGGCAGGGCTGGGTCGAGGGGCAGCGGAGGTGAGTGATGGCGGTGGAGCTCGGGGCGGATGATCTTCGGCGGCCGGAGGAGAATGGTGGAGAGAGGTGATGGATGTGGTGGTGGTTGGGGGTTGCCGGGCTTAAATAGGAGGATAGGGAGGGCGAAGGGCGGCCGGTGAGGTTAGCGGAGACGAAGGGGAAGAGGCGGCGTCCGACGGCGGTGAAACGCCTAGCGGAGGAGGCGGAGAGGCGCCGACAACGGGTCGGGGAGGCGAAGAGGCGGGGAAGAATTGGTTTTAGGGTTTCACTGTAGCAGCGGGTTATCAGGTCGGGTTTCGGATTTAGGATTCGGATCCGACCCGATCCGATAGGGTATGGGTCGGGTTCGGGTTAGCGGGTTCCGAGTTGGGTTTAGACCCGACCCGACCCGCTAGGGTTTAGGCCCGGTTCAGGATTTTGGGCCGGTCTGGGTTTGTTTGGTTCAATAAACCGGTTGGTTTATGTTGGTTTAATAAAAACTTAGTTTTTAGGTCTTTAAAAATGGTTTTGGGGTCCAATAAATTCCAGAAAAATTACCTTATGTCTAATATTTTATTTTACACCCAAAAATATTATTTTTATAATATTTTAATATTTATAAAAATATTTAAAATTATTTAATTCCAGAATATCTCGATTTTAATTAGTTAAAAATTCCAGAAAATTTTGAAAATTTGTTTTTAAATTCCTGAAAAATCTGGAGATTTACAATAAATCAGTCAATTTTGAGAATTAGGAAGTAGTAAAATAATAAAATTAATAATAGAAGAAACATAATGAGTTAGTAATGGGTGTAAATCTATACTACCATATAAATGGAAAAATTAGGTTTCACCCAAACAAAAATTTGTTCCAAAAACACTCTTACATATGTTTAGTAATTAAAATAATTCATTAAAATTAATAGGAACAAATAGATAATTATTAGAGCTATCTTTTAGTCTTCATAAATAGTCTTTATTTTGCATGCATGCATAAGATAATATATAGGGTTATTTAGTAATAAGGTCTCATATAGGGTGTGCATTCGGTTCATTTGGTCCCTCGAACCGATTGAGCAAAATTGAATTTGACCGAAAATCGAAATCGAACCGAAATGGCCCATAATCGGACCAAACTGACCGAATTAAATCCGTTAGATTTTCGGTTTATTCGATTTATTTGACATTTTTTTGTTAATATATATAATAACTAAATAATATATATATATATATATATATATATATATATATATATATATATATATATATATATATATATATATATAAAGAGACGAAAAAATATAGTAATTAAATTTAGTATATAACTATATATATTAATACCTACTAATACCTTATTCGGTTTTGGATCGAAATCGAAACCCAAAACCGAATAAGAAAATTTAGTATTTTCAAAACCAAAACGGAACCGAATTTTTTTCAAACCGAACCGAATTTCTTATTCGGTTCGGTTCGATTAGGTTTTCGGTCCAAAACACAATAATGCTCACCCGACTCTCATATAATATGTGAAATTAGGATTTTGGTCTCCAAATTGTACGACATTAGAGTTTGGATCTCCACATGACTAAAAATTGGTAACGTGAACAGTACAAATGAGACCCAAACTCTAATACCGGATATTTGAAGACCAAAATTCTAATTTCACATATTATATGAGACTCTATTACTAAATAATCCTAATATATATAATAATAAATTTAAAATAATCAAGATTTATATATCTTTTAGTCTTATTAAATAGTCTTAATAAAAACTATAATAATTACATTAGCTATATTTTAATTTTTCTAATAATAATCTATGAAACTGTAACAAATAACTCAGCTTTTATTAATGTTTGGTGGGATAAAGTGCAAATAAACCCTCATTAGATTTACGTTTTTTGTAATTAAAGGCCCCTGGATTTCAAAAACCCTCGCATTTTATATTTGGTGCAATTAAAGACCCCTGGATTCAAAATAGGCGTGAAATGACTAATATACCCCTCTCTAACCCTAATCATAATCCTAATCCTAGCCCTAATCATAACCCTATCCCCCCCCCCCTCTCCTCCTTGCGTCTCACCCCCTCCTTCCCGTGCCCCCAACGGCGACGGGGTAGACGGGGAGGAGGAGGAGGAGAGGAGAGAGGCGGAGGAGGAGGGCAAGGGAGGAGGGGAGGAGGGGGATGCACGGGGGAGGCGAAGGAAGGAGGGAGGGGGAGGAGGAGGCGGGGTAGGGGAGGAGGAGGGGAGGAGTGGGGAGCTGGAGGAGGGAGGAGGAGGAGGAGGCGGGGTAGGCGGGGAGGAGGAGGGAGGAGCTGGAGAAGGGAGGGGGAGGAGGAGGCGGGGTAGGCGAGGAGGAGGAGGAGGAGGAGGAGGAGGGGGAGGGAGGGGAAGGAGGAGGAGGGAGGCGCGGGATGGGGTGGGAGGGGAAGGTTAGTTTAGAATTTTTATTTTTTATTTTTTAACTGTATTTTTTAACAGAAGGAGAATCTTTTGATCCAAATATGAAAACAATTGGTGACAAATTGAGAAAAAAATTGAGAGTCTTATTTTGAGAAAGTTGTAAATCTAAGAAGGATCTTTTCGCACTTTATCCATGTTATGGTGTGTGTGAATGGGGGTGGGGCCTGGCTGTAGCCTATACTAATTCAGCCTGCTGTTTGGAGTCATGAATAAAATACAAATACGAAGAGTAATCATCTCATCAGCAGCAGCAATTCAGCATCAGAAGAAGAGAATGGACCAGGAAATGTCTCCATCTAACTCTTTAATAAGGAATCCTTCAGATAAACAACACCACCACCTTCCCTCTCTTCTTTCTTTCCAATTCTCCTCTCTTTGCTGCTGCTGCTCCTTTTTTCTGTTATTGCCACTTTTGGTGATCTAACATTCTCTTGGCAGCTAGTCTCTTCCAGGAGGTAACTAGTTTCTTTTTCTCAAGTCCTTATTGTCTATGATCATAAATATTGAGTAATTGATTGGTTTCTTATTTAGTGTCAATATTGTTCCTATTTTTTCTAGAAATTTTGCTACTATGTTCTTGTCATGACCTGTTTTGTTCAAATTCCAATCAATTTTTTTTTAAAGAATTTGGGCTGTATACCAGGAAATAGTATCGGCTCAGCTTTGGTTAGTGTTAATGATTGAAACCAAGGGTTTTAAGTAGGATTATTTAGTTTTAGACTCTCTTATAATATTCAAAATTTGTATTTAGTTCTCCGTATTGGGTTTTGGGTATGGTTCTGATGGCTGACTCGGGTTTACTGTTACATCTTTTTTAGGTTTTCATAATATTCAAAATTTGCTTCTAATTTTAGGGTTCATATAATATTGGAAAATTGCATTTATGTCTTCATTTTGGACGTTCGATCAAAGTCAACCGTGAGGACGAGATCCAAACCCTTTTTGGACAATATGGAGACCTACCGCAAATTTTGAATATTGTACAAGATCCTAAAACTAAATAACTCTTTTAAGTATAGGAGGGTCCGTAGTTTGAGACCACTACCGAAACCGGTTGCAGGTCGGAACTGGAGAGTCCGAACCGAAACTGCCAAATCTGATGCTCATAGGAAGGGTCCGAAACTGAATCCGAGTTCTTGAACCTTGACTGAAATTGGCATTTCGCTCGTTATGTGACGGTATAATGGTAGGACTAAGAACCATGAGATGGACTCTTCACTCTTGACAGGGTGACTGCTACACGTTGAGGGCACAATGAGGGTAATGCTGAAGTTCCCATCGATATGGCGGCAGACTTAGGGAAATTTTCTGTCAAACAATCGAAGAGAACAATTAAGAGGAAGATATGAAGAAAAGAGGAAGTAACTTCTTTGAGGGGGGCAAGATATGAAGAAAAGTTGAAAGACAGGTTGGGTTTGGTATTGTTGCTGCTTTTCAAGAAACAGAAGCAGACACAACTATTGAAAGCAGCCTCCTCTGCTTCTGAGAGCTGCCTGGACAAGATAAAAGCTCAAAAAGATGATTTAATGGTGCTCGTAAGAAGCATTTATGAGAGCCTAGGGGAATTAGTTACCAGGATGACAAGAGAGAACTAGGCACATCTACTTTAAAGTTTGGGATATTTTAGCAAATGCCCCCAGTGAAAATATAAAAAGTAGCATATACCCCCACTTTTTAAAAATACTAACAAATGCCCCTATTTCTTGTACGGACCAGTTAAAAAGTTTGGATATACCCCCACTATTTTAACAAAAATTTCGACTGTTTTACCAACAATGGGGATATTTGCTAGTTTTTTAAACTAGTGGGGGTATATGCTAATTTTTGTATTTTGACGGGGAGCATTTGCTAAAATATCCCTTTAAGTTTTGTTCAGGCGACTATACATTCGATCGGCAGTGGACCACCTCTCTGATGGCAGTTTGAGCAGTTCAGTTCAACAATGTACCCGTGTAGACAACCAACTGTACACTTTGCTATTCAACTGCATGGTTCTGGTAAATTATGAGATCAAGTAGGTCCGTCACTCAGATAATTGACTGCTCTAGTTCTGGGCCATTATTTTTTTGATGATTTTTCGACCAAACTGATTTCTAAGATTTTGGTAGTCAACCCAAACTGTACCTAGAGCTATTCTAGGGTCTCAAGTATAGCTTCCAAGTGCCGTATTCTTTAGAGTTACTACACTACCTCACACATGTCATTTGTAGATAGATTTTACAAATGTGCAATTCAATTACAATTTGTTTTCTTCAAAGGATCATAGCCTTTAAATTCTAGAACTCTGTGATAGTTCCAATTCCATCACTTCATCATGGTATCGATCTTCCTTTGACACGATGCAAATAATGGTTAACTTAGTTACTATTTTTTTATAAGACTGTATTAAAGCTCAAGTGGAAGTAAATTATAATCGTTGCAATATTGTTATCATCAAGACAGTTGAAACTTTGGGGTTGACTTACTTTATTTGGCTCTTTGTAACAAACTGATTAATGTACCACAAAAACACGAAATGAGCACTAAATCCAGTGAGCCAGTAGTCCAATGACATAATCAATCAATTAGGGACTAAGTCAAATAGGAATTTGATGGAGGTAAGCGATTCAAAATCAGTCTTAATCATACTAGGGCTCACATCAACCCATCCGAAGTGCTGTTATCCTAAGTAGGTTTACACTCGCCTACTGTTATCCTATATATGTCAAATAGTCAAAAAGTCTATGACAAATAAAATGGGGACATCCCACGAAATAGGCCAAAAGTATTTACAAAATCAAAAAATGAGAGATGACCAGAATATGGTATGTTGGGTGTCATATTTAAGTATAGTATAAGCACATGGGAATATCCTGAGGACATATTTGGGATGCCAGAATATGTCACAGGATATTCCATTATGAGATTATTGTCATAATGATTGAAATCATTGTATTAATGACTGTAAGGCTATATAATGCCAATGAGACAATCAATAAAATCATCAACTAATTTCAACATGGTATCAGAGCCAAGTTTCCACAAACCCTAGCCGTCATCAAGCTTCCACAAACCCACAGGAGGATTTTCTAGATCTCCTCCACCGAACTCTTCCACGCCCCCCCATTTTTTTCCCTCCTCTCCTCTTCTCCGCCCTTCGCAGGCCGCTCTTCGCTGTTGCTGTCCCGTCCCGCTACTGCTGCGGCTACTACTGCTGCTGCGGCTGCTGCGACTGCTGCTGCTGCGACGGCGGTTGTGACATGCGTGCTGCCGCCTCCTCCGCACCAGCACGAGGCAGCGCCTAATAGGGATGCCTAGATCTGAAAAAATGGGGGACATGTTCGGATCTAGGAGCGGACGACGAGGACAAGCGTGAGTCGTGGAGCGGACGTGACTTGATTGGATAGACGACGCATCGATGGAGGAGATCATCAAGAAGCTAGATTCTGCAGAGGTGGCGACGTTGATGAAGTTGTTGACGATGTCGGCTGGTGAGAACACGACACAAACGTCGCCGGAGTTGAAGCTTCCCTCCATCGATCTGAAATTAGATGGACCAGCCACCTATCTGAGTTGGTCACGACGGGTGAGAAGAACCCTCGCAGGAAAAAACATGGAGGGGTTCCTGACGGGCGAGACGACAGAGCCGGACGAGGGCTCGACAGGACGCGATGAGTGGAAGTCCACTCATATGGTGATCTACATCTGGCTTCTCAACTCCTTAGTCCAGTCTATTGCCGCCACAGTAGACGGTATTGAGATGGTGAAAGATGTGTGGGAGAAGTTGAGAAGGACCTATGATGGTGTGGGGAACAACTTACGGGTCTTCCAGATAAAGGGGGAGATTGATGACACCGTACAGGGAGAGAAGACGGTGCAGGAGTATGCCACAGAGTTGGAGCGTCTGTGGTTGGATTATGATCACTCCTCAGATCGGGCGAGCTGCGGAGACCCTAAGTGTAAGGAGAGACAGGTGTGTCTGCAAGAAAGGATGATGAAGTTTCTCAAAGGGCTGACTGCAGCTTTCGCACAGAGGACGGACCTACTTCTAGCCCAACCAAAGATCCCTAGCCTTGAGGAGGCTATCTCAGCCATGATCCAGGAGGAGACACGCATCAAGCTGCAAGCCGGGACAGGTGGTCCCCCCGAAGCAAAGTCAGCACTAGCGATCACCAGCTCAGGTAACAAAAGATCTAAGGGAGAGCCCTGGCAGCATAACCGACAGTGCTACAACTGTGGGAAGATGGGTCATCATCGGTATGCTTGTACTAAACCACCTAGGGAGGAAGATTCAGGTGGTGGACGAGGACCGTTCGGCGGACGAGGATATAATGGAGGACGTGGTCGTGGTCGAGGGGATAGACGAGGCGGCCGAGGAGGTTATCGGGCAAACCTCCTGATATCAGAAGTGAACGGAGAAGCTGATGGCACATTTACTGTGGAGGACCAGGCACTGGGAGACATGAGGAGTAGAACAGAGGAGGCGTCCACCTCATTCTTTGTTAGGGGCAACGCTGCCATGTATGCCCATCCATCAGAAGGTACTGACGAATCACTTGCCCTTGCGTCTATCTCTTCCCTTAAATCATCAGACTGGATTATCGACTCGGGAGCATCTCGACATGTGACGGGGAATGCTAGTGAGTTTTCTTCCTACACTCACCTAGCATCAGCAGACAGCATTCAGACAGCTGATGGCACTTTCCAGCCAGTGGTCGGTAAGGGTACTGTTAATTGTACAGGTTCAGTAAGATTATCCAATGTTTTACATGCTCCATCCTTTCCAGTCAGTCTCTTGTCCATTAGTTCTATAATCCTCCAACTTAAATGCATTGTTTCTTTTGATATTCCTAAGATGACCTTCCAGGAGAAAGGGACAGGACGAAGACTTGGGACTGGCACTTGGCATGAGGGACTGTGGTACCTAGATCGAGAAGGACTGGACTCAGCATTGGTATCTATGGCAGAGAAGGCTGGCATGGAAGGACTGCAGCAGAGGACTGAGGATACCTTGATACTCCATCATCGGAGGATGGGACATTCTTCCTTTGATACTCTAAGTAAGTTGTATCCAGAGATTTATGCAAAAATAAATAAAGAGAAATTAGTATGTGATGCGTGCGAGTTAGGAAAACTTACTAGAAGCTCATATGTTGGCACGGGTCATAGGAGCACTTTTGCTTTTGAGGTAGTACATTCTGATGTCTGGGGTCCATGTGCTACTAACACTATGAATGGTTATAAGTACTTTGTTTCTTTCATTGAGTGTGCCTCTCGTGTTACCTGGTTATATTTGATGAAAAATAAGAGTGATGTACCTGCTTGTTTTCGGGATTTCCATAAGCATGTCCAGACTCAGTACAAAGCAGTTGTGAAGGTACTGAGGTCTGACAATGGAACAGAGTATACCAACAGGACGCTTGCAGAATACTTGTCAGCACACGGAATACAGCATCAGACCACCTGTGCATACACACCAGCACAAAATGGAGTTGCAGAAAGGAAAAACAGACACCTTCTGGAGGTCGCAAGAAGTATGATGATCGACATGAATGTCCCACAGAGTCTGTGGGGGCATGCAGTGTTGACAGCATCTCAACTCATCAACAGGATGCCCTCGAAGGTCCTCGGATGGAAGTCCCCATGTGAGGTATTGCAAGGCAATAATAGTGGGATACTCCCACTGAAGGTGTTTGGGTGTGTGTGTTTTGTGAAGGACAACAGGCCATCAGTTGGAAAACTTGACCCTAGAGCGGTCAAATGCATCTTCGTAGGCTACTCGACGACCCAAAAGGGGTATGTGTGCTGGAGTCCAGTAGAGAAGAAGAAGTTTGTCAGTATGGATGTCCACTTTCGGGAGCATGAGCCATACTACCGCCAGGACGGAACTTCACACAACACGCCTAATACTGCCAGTATTAGGCGAGAGGGGGAGATGGAGAACTTGGTGGTAACCGATTTAGAAGTTTGGCATGGAGGCACGGAGAAGGGACAAGAAGGTGAAGGTGTTAGGCCTACGGCTCAGGGAGAGTTACTTACCTACAGCAGGAGAGAGAAGCAAACTGCAGGACCAGTACCGACAGTGCCAGTGCCAAGTCCCTTGCCTGCGTTCGTCCCAACTCCTGAGGCACCGACACCAACCCCCCTTCAGGTGATACCCCCTCCTTCACAAGATATCATTCCTCCTACTACTACTCCTCCCACACCACTATCTGTACGGAGGACCACTCGCAGCAATGCAGGAAATCCTCCAAACAGATATGGTTGGGATATTGCTCAGTTTGTTTCTTATGACCATATCCCTTCTTCTCATGGAGCATTTATAGCATCTTTGGATAGTATTACTGTACCTAACAATTGGCAGGTTGCCAAGAACGATCCAAAGTGGAAAGCGGCAATGCACGAGGAGTTGGGAGCTCTGGAGAAGAACCACACTTGGGAGCTTGTGAGACTGCCAGAGGGGAAGATAGCAGTTGGATGCAAGTGGGTCTTTACCGTGAAGCAGAACCCAGATGGACAGGTTGATCGCTACAAAGCTCGACTAGTAGCCAAAGGATACAGTCAGACGTACGGCATCGACTATGACGAGACCTTTGCACCAGTTGCAAAGATGAGCACTGTCAGGACTATGATTTCTCTGGCAGTGAATGGTGGATGGAAGCTACACCAACTGGATGTGAAGAATGCGTTTCTTCACGGAGATCTAGTGGAGGAGGTGTACATGGAGATACCACCAGGATTTGGCACCAATCAGACAGTAGGCAAGGTCTGTAGGTTGAAGAAGTCCCTCTATGGACTGAAGCAGTCTCCTCGAGCATGGTTTGACAGATTCAGAAGGGCGATGATAGGGATGGGATATCAGCAGATCAATGCTAATCATACTGTGTTCTTCCGTCGGAGTGGAGGCCACATCACCATGCTTGCGGTGTATGTGGACGATATGATTATCACAGGAGATGATGAGCAGGAGATCGCCCAACTCAAAGGAAAGCTTGGCAAAGAATTCGTGGTGAAGGATCTCGGCCTTCTTCGGTACTTCTTTGGGATTGAGATTGCTCGAGAAGCAGAGGGGATTGTTCTCTCTCAAAGGAAGTATGCATTGGACCTTCTCACAGAAACTGGGATGTTGGGGTGCAAACCTGCAGCGACACCAATAGATCAGAGGTTTAAGATTGATGCTGAGGCTGGAGAACCAGTTGATCGGGACAGATACCAGAGACTGGTTGGTAAGATGACTAAGCCACAGAGTTGCACAGATAGTCCGAATGCAGCGGAATAAGAAACGAACAGGCGATTGGTAACAAGTTCACAGAGTCGTCAATAGCGGAAGCATTGAATAACACAAGTATGAAGTAAAATAAGCACTTCATTGATATTTCACAAGTATTACAAGCGGCGCTAGGCCAAGATTACAAGTCGCTTAAGTCCCTCTCTCTCGAAACAATAAAAGCGTGCCAAGTAGCTACATTTGTGGAATGATACATAGGCGATTGTTCCAATATTATGTCTTATATATGTGCTTCAGTTCCGGACGCAAAGTTCCAAGGCTCCAGAGCGAATTCTACGCCTTAGCACGCACGAAGGGGGTTCCTCACCCAACGAGGTTCTCCCGCACCCTGCAAGCAATCTGGTGGGTTATCAGTACATGAATGCACTGGTAGGGAGGCTTTCCGCCCGCTCGACAAATCCAAACACGTTATAAAGGTTTCGTGCACCATCTATTAAGTTATCTTTCTAGTCTTGCCCTAGGATCAGTTTCATGGCATAATGAAAAGCCTAACTCTTGTGGCAGTGTGCCGTGCGATATAAGAGTAACACGACGAGACTTACCAACTTACCATTCGTTCTTCCCTGTCCAATGATAAAACCAAGTTAAACCAAGCACAAATGTATATATATGAAATCCAAGTCAAATTGTATAAGCAAACACGAGTGTCATGAGCGGGGTTCTGATTCAGGTATACGAGTTACACAGATACTCATGTGTGTTGCAGAAGATGTTCAAGTGTTCAATTTATGTATAAGTGTATTATACTCATATACGTTCAGGCGTTCCAGGATGCGATACAATGATTCGCACGCGGATTGCCGCTAAACGAGGATGACTTATCTATATGAACATGAGTCACTGACATAGCCATAAAGGACGAGTTATAGTTTTGAACGAGGATAGTATGCAACGAAAGCACGTTAGGGGCTACAAGCCACCCCGTCCAACACGTGAGATTATCAGCCTTCGAGTAAGAATGACACGGTGTGAACGGAGACGCTATTCTGCTCGCACATGAAAGACTGCTGCGTAAGTTCCATCTGGATCGGATCGGCCTCGGTACCCTGGAGACCGTCCGTGGAACGAGATTTGAGAATCTCCCTTGTTACCAAGTTGTCCGCGACATGCAAGTCTTGGGTCTTCCAGATTTACAACATGGCATGATAATCCTTGATTCTTGTTCTGAACGAGTATTGCTCCACGAGCTGTGATTCTTGCTTTACTTGACATGATTCTTGTTCAGAATTCAACTTGACTTGATGCATTTTCCTTAGTTCGAAAACTGCCTTGGTGACCTAACGGTCCCGGATACTTGCAGATTGATATTGCACAGGAAGACTATTTGATAGTCTTCTGGCTAACTAGATGCATGTACGATATGGATAGTGTTACAGTGGATCATGACATATAATTATGTGACAAGCATTGAAATGAGGCAAACGAGTACAAGTTACAATGTAAGCAGGCAAGTATGCATTTGTGGAAACATAAGCATAAGGAAACATATTGTATAGTCTACCTTAGAACATAAGCCTTTACGTTTAGCACGGATCTAAGGGGGTGAAACCGTACAGGGACATATCGAGCGACATAATTCATAGGGTGAGCAGTGTAAACAAGTGAAGCATTGCGCAACGAAGAGTATATAATGATCTACTCGAGGCATAACGAGATCTACTTGCACAAAGCAAAGGTAGCATGCGAGGGTCTATATTATAAGCCAAGTTTCATTTCCATATTCTAACACAAGCAGTACATGATGTAATTATTTCCTTAGCTAGGTGTATTGTATTCTTTATTAGCATGCATGGGGTGATTCACCTAGCGACTAGCATGTATCGTCCATATTTAAGTGTACTGGCCAAGCAAAGACATTCATCGTAGCCACCTACCTTAGTGATGATTCGCCTTGGTCGAGCGATACTCCGAGCGAGCCTTTGAAAGTCTAAGTCTGAACTCCTGAAAGGCCAAGTCTGCAATCCTTTGCTTCAAACGAGTCTTCTCACTGAGCAAGGCGGGTCGGGTCGTTGCACTTGCGCCGTTTGAATCGGCTTTCCGCTTGAACGGAATGGGTCGTTACATTATACACCACTCAGAAAAAGTCTCGTCCTCGAGACTTCCTGAGCGCAAACCGTTCTATCGCACTATCGAATCTATCTCAGGCATAGCATTCAGTGTCGCGTGTGTGCTGGGTCTGTTTCATTAAATGACTTTATCATTCTATCCATGGTCTGACTCGGTCTCAACTGCGCCTTAGTGCGGAACATATATCGCTTAACGCGGGAGGGTACGTTATGCTCCATCTTGAAATGATGATCTAAGGCTGAGACAAACTTATCCAAATTGTCATACTCGTCCATGCGAATCTAACATATTCACTTGCACTAGCATTCGAGATCAGCATATCGCGAGTCTGGATCGTGCACATATTCAAAGCGTCCCTCAAACATATGCATGTCAACCAACTTAGCGATAGCAAAGTCTTTGCACTCGAGTTCAACATATCATTGAGTCTTGGATCGTGCACATGTTCAAGGCGTCCCTCGAACATATGCATTCAACCAAACTTAGCGATAGTGAAGTCGGACAAGCTACTTGCGAAAATCTCAAGAGTTCTCGTCTTACAAATCACGATGATACCTCTAACAGGGTCAATAAAATCCAAGTCATTTTTATCAAACCAAGCTTTGCACTACCGTTAAGCACGATCTATCCGATCAATCGACTATCGTCCATGTCCTATCGTACATTCCGTTCGTGTCAACATAGCACACACTTATCCTTCCAAGTCTAAATATATGTCTTGCTGCTCCAGTTCTATGGCTTGCTCAAGCAATTCTTTAAAGTCGGTTACACAAGTTCTTTCACTAGGCACAGGGTCATCTGCCTAATTACTAAGTCAGCTCACAAGGTCATAGGTACAAGTTCAAGCACACGATTTGTCACGCCCCAGTCCCAAATTGCCGAGGGACTGGATGCGCGGCAATGGCCAGCAGCACGCACCGATGGACAACCCAATTTAATGGATCCATCAGGGCATGCTTAAGCTGAAGTCTAACAGTAAAATGTTACAAGACTCAGGTTATTCTAATCTCATCCACAACAGATAATCACAGTTAAAGACAGGGTAATGCAAATAAAATAAGCTGATCTCAATAAATATCTCGGGAAACAATCCGAGAATATGTCTGGTACAACAGATACAAATAGACAGGAAATAAACAACTGGAAATAGAAATAACTGACTACATACGGCCAATGCTCAGGAGAAGTCCTCTGGTGCGAGCTCGTCTTCCGGTCCTGGTACAGCTCCTGGAAGTGCTCCTGTACGGTATATCTCTGGATGGATCTCTTCGGCTATACCTAGGGACATAATCCGGATCCAGGTCCTCAGGGGACAGCAAGGTACAGAAAATACAAGCCAAAATAAATGCAGTGCAGCAATAAATAAGCAATAGGGTAAACTAGGTAACCAGCTAAGTGATATGCAACATGAGAGCAGTACAAGAACTCAGGCTGAAACTACTACAAGCTCTGTGTCGGGGAGCCGGTAGCAGTGATATCATGTAGTTGTCTAGCTCGTAGTGAGACTTAAGACGCCGGCATAATATAACATCAACCTGTAGCCTGTGTGTCTCTCCCCACCCCATGTAATCACGCGTATCATGACCATAACGTCTCATGTCCATGTCAGCGGGATTATAGCTAATGCAGCAAGTCATAATGTCTACAAAATATCTCTGTCAAGTCCTGTATCCTATACAGAATCACCATGAATGTCTCAGGAAGACTCTGTCTCATGAATAGTGTCAAGTGTCCTGGGTTCTGGAGTACTTGATAAGACAAGTACGAGAATTATCGGGTCTCGATATCCATCTCTATGTGACGTTACACAACTCCGCGTACGGAGTTGGCACCCGACTGGTAATCGGACGCTAAGTACGCCACTCGGTCCTGGGTTTTAACAGTTAAACAGGTTTATATGCATTTAAACAAGAATTCAGGCCAGTTCTATAACAAGAGTTATTACAATTTGGCAAGCTTTACTTGCCCACTGATGGATAAACAAGTCAAGGAAAAATAAGTAGCAAGCTGCAGGGTTTGGCAAGGTACACTTGCCTGTGGTTCCGGCTATGTTTGCGGTTCTGACTTCAGCTGGATTTGCAGGCGGTACTCCGGTTGCTGAAACAAACATCACCATCAGATCCAGAAAATATCAAACAGCTAGAAACGCCTGTCCTTGGGTCCAATTTGGAGACAAGGGCAAAAACGGCAGTTTCGGGCCAAAACGGGGTCCACCGGTGGGCCCGCTTTGCACCGAAAAACGCGTCAGGGTCAAAGGTCTCCAAATACACCAAACTTAGTGTCAACAGGTCAGGAACGCTGATACGAACCCAACGGAACTTTCAGAGTTGAATTCCGATGAGCCGATCACAAAATCGCCCGTCGAGCGGGACCTGTGGGGCCCACGACACGCAATTTCGTCAACGTTCTCAGAATCGAACCAAACTTGACCCACAGGACCAGCGTATCGCTACGAGTCCGATGGCGCAAGTTTCGTCTCGATCCGACGTGTGTACACAAAGTTAGGGCGCGTTCCAGAAAGTACGGATACGGGACGATGTCCGCGGATACGCGTTGATTCCGGTGTGCACGCACACCCGAATCGATTTCTGCGAAATCCCACACGTCCGTATCGACGAGGCGCACGTATCTGTGAAGACCGCGCGCGACCAAGTCGTCCCGTTTGGCGGGGCGTACTCGGTTCCGGGGTGAAACAGGGTCTAATTTTTTCTGTTTTTGGATCGCGGTGTGCGATCACCACAGGACGCGATGTCCCGAGCGGTTTGTCCGGGCACCGAGAGGGTCATACAGGCTTCGCAACGCAATTTACGGAATCGAAAACAGAGCTACGAGGTGAAAGTTACAAGTACCTGAAGGGGACCCGAAAATCGGGGTCGATTCGTGTCCGACACGTGTCCGACTCGTGTCGGACACAGGGAATTAGGGCTAGGGTTAGAGCTTGGGATTCCGGCCGACTCCGGCGGAGGGCGGCGGCTGGCTGAGGCGGAGGGGGCCGGGGGTGCTGCGGCGGAGGGCGGCGAGGCATCCACGGTGGGGGCGGCGGCTCAGGGCGGCCGGCAGCGGCGTCGGTGAGCTGCTGTTGCTGCCGCCTGCTGCTGTCGATTGCGGTGGCCGTCGCCGCAGACGAAGGGGAGGGGAGGAAGAAGGGGGGGGAGCCGGGTGGTCGTCGGCGAGGGCGGGCGGCGCTGCGGCGGCGTCGTGGCGGTGGTCTGGGTTGGAGAGGGCGGAGAGTCTGAGGCGGTGGGGCTCGTCGGGGAGGGTTTATATAGGGGGTGGCCGGGGGTTGATGGGGCCGAGACTGGCGGTGGAGTGGCGAAGAAAGCGGCGGCGTGGGTGGTGGTCCGGGCAGAGCGGAGCTGCGCCGGCGGCGGCGTCTCCGCCGCGAGACGCGGGCACAGGGGAGAGAGGGGGTGCGGGTTCGGGCACGGGCGGGTCGGGTCTGGTGGATCCGACCCGACCCGGTAAGGGGCTGGGCCGGGTTGTGGGCCAGGGCTGGGTTTGGGCCCAGTGGGCCGGGCCGGGTTTAAAAGATAATAATAATAATAATAATAATAATAATAAAATCAGTAATTTAATTAATAAATAATTAAATACTTTTTAGGCATTTAAAAATAGGTCTGAGGCCCAATAAATTCCAGAAAAATTGTCCTAAGTCCAGTTTTTCATTTTACATCCAAAAATATTATTTCCATAATATTTTAATATTGTTTATTATCAATTAAAAATTATTGAATAATTAAAACCCTGTTTTTAAATTACAGAAAAATCCCAGAAAATTCCAGAAAATTGTGAAAAATCCAGTTTTTAAAATTTTGAAAAATCAGGGGGTTTACACGATTCATCATGCAAATTAGTCGCACGATGCCCGTCCCAATTCCTAAGGTCAAACCATTGTTCGTTTGCACGGGATATTCTACCCAAGCTCGTTTCACTCAGATTTCTAAACATCGAGCACAGATCATCCTACTCACATTAACACGTTCGTTTGTACAAGGTTCGAGTCCGTTCAGTCAAATCCATGATATATCCAAGATGCATGACAAGCCTAGCAATTCGTATGGTCTCTCTCCTCAAACATGTTCGATAGAACCCATATATCCATTCTAAGTCTAGACCACCAAGTCATGATTAAATTCTAAATCTTTGATCATAACTCCAAGTCGTCCAACAAGATTCATGTATTCGTTTACGAAACCATCAAGCGTGACTTACTCCAGGTTCTAGACTAACTCATCCTTGAAATACTTTCGATTCACTTGTATTCCCAAACTCGTCTTATCGTGTCGAACCACTAGTCAAGACGATCATTTAATTGTCACACTCCGGTCTTTCGCAAGTTTGATCATCCTCGTTGGACGTGAGATCACAACGCCAACGCTCCCGCTGGATAATCGTCCTAATCCGGACGTGATGCATGTACGAGCATGGAGTTGCGCTCGCACAAGACAAGAACGTCAAACGTTATGGTTATCATCGAAACGATCGAGACACCTTATCATTACACTTCGCTCCATCCGAGTTATATATGTTTATCCACCAAGTCATGTTCGTTCATGCCATGATCATAGTTCGTCTAGCCAATCGTCCAACTTCAATGTTACCGTTTGATCAATACGTAGTCTTATTTATAGCATTCCTCAAACAACTAAGTTCAAATCCTCAAGCCAAAGTCTATCTACTTTTGACACGTTCCATTCATCGAGTTTGTTTGGAATAATCACCGAACATGTTCCCGTGAGGTCGATCATCACCCGCAGGATAATCGTTCTCGGCTGGGACTGATTGTCGAGAGTTATCTTTCGAACTAGATTCAAGATCGTTCTTCCAAACTTCAGATCGAATCCATTATCGCTTACCTCTTTCATCGAACCACAATATTCCTTGTATCAATCCGTGCTATCTTCCAATTATCGATACCTTGCCAAGTTTATTAATGCAAAACCACAATATCCATTCTCGGACTAACTTCTATCGAGTGATATCCTACTCAAGTTTCAATCCATTTTGATTTAATTCGAAATCGCACGCACGATCCACCAAGTTTTTTACCAAGATATCAATTTCATTATCTTGAATTCCTATTCGATATAAGCCTTATCACTTGTTCAAGACATTCTTAATCGTTCAAACCAACTATCGCACGAGACCTATGAATTCGTTTGAACATTTCCAAAATGATCCATACACCACTCAAGAATCGAGTCGTTCAATTAAATCCTCAATCGTGTTCGAATCACTCGCTAGCATATTCACCAAGTCATTCCTTAGAATTCTAACACGATACCTAAGCATCGTCTAGATAAATCTTAGTCTCGTATATATCTCTATTGATAGTCATCCAGGTAAACCATATTTGATTTGTATCTGCCGACACGAAATACCGTCTGAGCTATTTATCAAAATCCAAGCACGATTCTCTATATTCGCTTTAGCGATAAACTGATAATATTTTTACCTGTTGCCATTCTAAGTTTTGACTTATCCTTATCTGAACGATATTCCAATCTCGCTTGCAAACTTACTCGCACCAAAGGATCTTAACGCGCGATACTCAACACAACTTAGTCGAAAGGTTGTGTGCATAGCTAACCATCCGAACGATATTCCATTCCGCACACTAACCAACTTGGTAATCATGTATAGGTATTCGGGTTCGCACATAACTTGCAAATTCTAACACGAGTATTCCCACAAAGTCTAACACATGTCGGAACAAGGGTCTTTGCATTCCTATCCGGTTCAAGCAATCATCAATAATATCATTCACATACAATTTTGAAAGTATTTAGACTCATTGTATGGAACATCCCAACGGGTCAACGAGAGAGAGTGTATGCACATAACCCACGAACGAGCTTTCGAAAATGAGAAGATCGATAAAAATTTCAAAGACGTAAAGCCAATGCTCTGATACCATTATGTCACGCCCGCTCTCCCGCAGGTAATCGGCCGTCCCCGCTAGGTGCGAATCACTGCGCCAGCGCTCTCGGGGAACGATCTTTTCCATCTGGACGTGATGCCGCACGAGCACAAGCAGTGCCCGTGCAAGGCCATGAATCCGAACAGGCGGTAAGATGACTAAGCCACAGAGTCGCACAGATAGTCCGAATGTAGCGGAATAAGAAACGAACAAGCGATTGGTAACAAGTTCACAGAATCGTCAATAGCGGAAGCATTGAATGCCACCGGTATAGAAGTAAAACAAGCACTTTATTGATATTTCACAAGTATTACAGGCGGCGCTAGGCCGAGATTACAAGTCGCTCAAGTCCCTCTCTCTCGAAACAATAAAAGCGTGCCAAGTGGCTACATTTGTGGAATGATACATAGTCGATTGTTCCAACATTATGTCTTGTATATGTGCTTCAGTTCCGGACGCAACGTTCCAAGGCTCCAGAGCGAACTCTACGTCTTAGCACGCATGAAGGGGGTCTCCGCACAGAACGAGGTTCTCCCGCACCCTGCAAGCAATCTGGTGGATTATCAGTACATAAATGCACTGGTGGGGAGGCTTCTTGTCCGCTCGACAAATCCAAACACGTTATAAAGGTTTCGTGCACCATCTATTAAGTTATCTTTCTAGTCTTGCCTTAGTATCAGTTTTATGGCATAATGAAAAGCCTAACTTGTGTGGCAGTGTGCCGTGCGATATAAGAGTAACACGGCGATATTTACCAACTTACCATTCGTCCTTTCCTGTCCAATGATAAAACTAAGTTAAACCAAGCACGAATATATATATATATATATATATATGAAATCCAATTCAAATTGCATAAGCAAACACGAGTGTCATTAGCGGGGTTCCGATTCAGGGTACGAGTTACACGGATACTCATGTATGTTGCAGAAGATGTTCAAGTGTTCAATTTATGTATAAGTGTGTTATACTCATATCCGTTCAGGTGTTCCAGGATGCGATGCAATGACTCACACGCGGATTGCCGCTAAGCGAGGATAACTTATCTATATGAACATGAGTCGCTAGCATAGCCATAAAGGACGGGTTATAGTCTTGAACGAGGATGGTATGCAACGAAAGCACGTGAGGGGCTACAAGCCATCCCGTCCAGCACGTGAGACTATCAGCCTTTGAGCAAGAATGGCGCGGCGTGAGCGGAGACGCCATCCTGCTCGCACATGAAAGGCTGCTGCGTGAGTTCCATCCGAATCAGATCGGCCCCGGTGCCCCGAAGACCGTCCGTGGAACGAGATTCGAGAATCTTCCTTGTTACCAAGTTGTCCGCGACATGCAAGTCTTGGATCTTCCAAATTCACAACATGGCATGATAATCCTTGATTCTTGTTCTGAACGAGTATTGCTCCACGAGCTGTGATTCTTGTTTTACTTGACATGATTCTCGTTCAGAGTTCAACTTGATGCATTTTCCTTAGTCCGGGAAATGCCTTGGTGACCTAACGGTCCCGGATACTTGCAGGTTCATATTCCACATGAGGACTATTTGATAGTTTTCTGGCTAACTAGATGCATGCACGATATGGATAGTGTTATTGTGGATCGTAGCATATAATTATGTGACAAGCATTGAAACGAGGTAAACGAGTACAAGTTACAATGTAAGCAGGCAAGCATGCATTTGTGGAAATATAAGCATAAGAAAACATATTGTATAGTCTACCTTAGAACATAAGCCTTTACATCAGGTCTAAGGGGTAGTGCGAGGGGTGAAACCGTACAGGGACATATCGAACAACATAATTCATAGGGTGAGCAGTATAAACAAGTGAAACAGTGCACTACGAAGAATATATAATGATCTACTTGAGGAATAGCGGGATCTACTTGCACGAAACAAAGGTAGCATGTGAGGGTCCATGTTATAAGCCAACTTTCATTTTTATGTTCTAACACAAGCAGTACAAGATGGGATTATTTCCTTAGCTAGGCGCGTTGTATTCTTTATTAGCATGCATGGGGTGATTCACCTAGCGACTAGCATGTATCGTCCATATTTTAAGTGTGCTGGCTAAGCAAAGACAAGTTCATCGTAGCCACCCACCTTAGCAATGATTCGCCTTGGTCGAGTGATGCTCCGAGCGAGCCTTTGAAAGTCTAAATATGAACTGAAAGGCCAATTCTGGAATCCTTTGCTTCAAACGAGTCTTCTCGCTGAGCAAGGCGGATCGGCTCGTTGCACTTGCGCCGTTTGAATCGGCTTTCCGCTTGAACGAAATTGGTCGTTACATTATACACCACTCAGAAAAAGTCTCGTCCTCGAGACTTTCTGAGCGCAAACCGTTCTATCGCACTATCGAATCTATCTCAGGCATAGCAATCGGTGTCGCGTATGTGCTGGGTCTATTTCATTAAATGACTATCATTCAATCCATGGTCTGACTCGGTCTCAACTACGCCTTAGCGCGGAACATATATCGTTTAACACGGGGGGGGGGGGGGGGGGAGGGGGGTACGTTATGATCCATCTTGAAATGATGATCTAAGGCTGAGACAAATTTTTCCAAATTGTCATACTCGTACATGCGAATCTAACATATTCACTTGCACTAGCATTCGAGATCAGCATATCGCGAATCTGATCGTGCACATATTCAAAGCGTCCCTCAAACATATGCATGTCAACAAACTTAGCGATAGCGAAGTCTTTGCACTCGAGTTCAACATATCATTGAGTCTTGGATCGTGCACACATTCAAGGCGTCCCTCGAGCATATGCATTCAACCAAAATTAGCTATAGTTAAGTCGGACAAGCTACTTGCGAAAATCTCAAGGGTTCTTGTCTTACAAATCACGATGATACCTCTAACAGGGTCAATAAAATCGAAGTCATTTTCATTCGAACTAGATTCAAGATCGTTTTTCCAAACTCCAGATCGAATCCGTTATCGCCTACCACTTACATCGAACCACAATATTCCTTTACTTGTATCAATCTGTGCTATCTTCCAATTATCGATACTCTGCCAAGTTTATTAATCCAAAACCACAATATCCATTCTCGGGCTAACTTCTATCAAGCGATATCCTACTCAAGTTTCAATCCATTTTGATTCAATTCGAAATCGCACGCACGATCCACCAAGTTTAGCTGTTTTTGATATGATACACTCTGATGTGTGGGGACCTTGTCCTACAACTGGAGTTAATGGTTTTAAATGGTTTGTCACCTTTATTGACTGCTACACTCGTGTTACCTGGGTATACCTAATGAAGAATAAGAGATGTCTTTGCATGCTTTCAAGATTTTCATCGCAGGATTACAATACGGTACAGTGCTAAAGAGAATATTTCGAGATCTGACAATGGGACATAATACACCAACAAGACTATTGAAGAGTACTTATCAGCCCATGAGATACAGCATCAGACTTCGTGTGCCTATACACCAACACAGAATGGCGTGGCAGAGCGGAAGAACAGGCACATATTGGAAGTAGCACGGTCAATGATGTTTGTCATGAATGTTCCTAAACACTTGTGGGGACATGCCGTATTGACGGCTGCATATCTTAATGAAGAGTAAGAGTGATGTCTTTGCATGCTTTCAAGATTTTCATCGCAGGGTTACAATACAGTACAGTGCTAAAGTGAAGATTTTGAGATCTGACAATGGGACAATACACCAACAAGACTATTGAAGAGTACTTATCAGCCCATGGGATACAGCATCAGACTTCGTGTGCCTATACACCAACACAGAATGACGTGGCAGAGCGGAAGAACAGGCACATGTTGGAAGTAGCACGGTCAATGATGTTTGTCATGAATGTTCCTAAACACTTGTGGGGGCATGCCTTGGCGACGACTGCATATCTTATCAACATATTAACATGATGCCCTCTCAGGTGTTATGATGGAAGACACCGTTTGAGATGTTTACAGGAGAGAATAAGTACATTGTTCCCCCAAAGGTATTTGGATGTGTATGTTTTGTGAAAGTTAACAGACCTTCGGTGGAAAAGTTGGACCCTCGAACAGTGAAGTGCATATTTGTTGGCTACTCGGGGACTCAGAAGGGGTACTCTTGTTGGAGTCCGGTGTAGCGAAGGCTCTTTGTAAGCATGTACGTTACATTCAGAGAGATGAAACCATACTACCACAATGGTTCAGGTGAAGGCTCCGCATTTGGTGACACACCTAACACATGAGGTGTTAGGATTGAGGGGGGATGGGCCCAAGCGTGATTGTTGTCCAATGATGAAAGTTGCTCCAAGGGAACAAGGGAGAGAGCGAGGGTGAGAAAAGTGATGATGATGCACATAATCAGTAGGAAGAAAATGGTGACAATCAGGAGGAAGAAAGTGATGCTCCAGTGCAGGGGGAGGAACAAACTACAGAGCTCCAAGTCTACAAAATGAAAAAGCAGCAGCAGTCCACTACTGTGCCTATTAGTGTGCCTATTGCCCCTACTGTGCCATGTCTCTCGCCTAACCCTGCCCAAACTCTTGAAGATGCACCTCCCACACCGGATCCCTCTGATTCGGATGCGGATCCCTCTGATTCGGATGGTATGATCTCTTCACCACTTCCTCATATTCTCTTAAGGAGATCTTCTCGCAGTAATGCGGGAGAAGCCCATAATCGTTATGGTTATGAACATGACATTGTCAATTTCTTATCTTACTCTAATATATATCCTACCTATCGAGCATTCATTGCATCGTTAGACACCACCTCTTTACCTAAGTGTTGGCAGGAAGCGAAGGAAGATCCAAGGTGGAGAGCTGCAATGCTAGAGGAACTTGGGACACTCGAAAGAAATGGGACATGGGAGCTTGTTCCGTTGCCTAAAGGAAAGAGAGCAGTTGGATGCAAATTGGTCTTCACAGTAAATGAGACGCCAGAAGGAAAGGTGGAGCGATACAAGGCAATGTTGGTTACAAAGGGATTCACTCAATTCTATGACATCGACTATTATGAGACATTTGCTCCAGTGGCAAAGATGAGCAATGTGAGAACCCTGGTCTCCCTTGCAGCAAACCATGGGTGACAGCTATATCAATTGGATGTGAAGAACGCTTTTCTTCATAGGGACCTACAAGAGAAAGTATACATGGAGACCCCCCGGGGGTTTGCACGAAGTAGTCGACGGAAAATGTGTGCAAGGTAAAAAAAATCACTGTATGGGCTCAAGCAATCTCCTCGAGCCTGATTTGATAGATTCAGGAAGGCTGTCACAGGCATAGGATACCGCGAGACCAATGCAGATCACATGGTTTTCTTCCAGCATGCAAGAGGCCACATCACCATTATTGCAGTGTATGTGGATGATATAGTGATCACAGGTGATAATGAGGAGGAGATCACCCAGCTGAAGTCAAAACTCGCCAATGGAGTTTGTAGTGAAGGACTTGGGAATGATGAGGTATTTTCTCGGGATCGAGGTGGCTCGAGGAAGAGATGAGATCGTCCTATCTCAGAGGAAGTATGTACTAGACCTGCTCACAGAGACTGATATGCTGGGATGTCGATCGACAGTCACTCTAATCGATCAGAAAGATAAGTTGGGTGCAGAGGCAGGAGGGCCTGTTGATCGTGAGAGATATCAGAGACTTATAGGCAGATTGATTTATCTAGGCCACACTCGCCCTAATATCTCATTTGCTGTGAGTGTAGTGAGTCGCTACATGCATGATCCAATGAAGGGTCACATGGATGCAATTTTTCGCATCCTGAGATATCTGAAGGGGACTCCTAGAAGAGAGCCATGGTTGAAGAAAATTGGACACTTGGGTGTTGAGGGGTACTGCGATGCAGATTGGGCAAGCTGCATGGACGACAGAAGGTCTACTTTAGGGTACTGTGTCTTTGTGGAGGGTAATATAATCTCATGGAGAAGCAAAAAACAGCCTGTGGTAGCACAATCGACTGCTGAAGCAGAATATAGAGCTATGACTCTGGGATTGTCAGAGTTGTTGTGGGTAAGAGCACTGCTGACGGAGTTGAAACTGGACTAGGGAACACCGTTGCGTCTTCTGTGTGACAGTCAAGCTGCAATAAGTATAGCTAACAATCCAGTTCAGCATGACAGAACTAAGTACGTCGAGATCGATCGGTTCTTCATCAAAGAGAAGTTAGAAAAAGAGATATTAAAGCTCGATCATGTTCGCTCAGAAGAACAAGTTGCAGATTGTCTGACTAAGGGCCTTAATTCATCGAGTCTTTCTAAACTATATGACAAGATGGGGATAATTGATATCTATCGCCCATCTTGAGAGGGAGTGTTGAGTGTATTAGTGGGTGTTTAGTCCCACATCTAGTAGAATAGTAGAGAGAGGGGTTAACCTCTCCTATATATATGTAGTCCCACCCATCAATAAAATTAAGTCAAGTAATAAACCAAGTTTCTATTACTTGAATATAAACCAACGAATGCTCCCTATTGCTTGCAGAGTTCCATGTCACATTTTTATTTTGCCATAGGCATAGACCTCTATCATTGCAATGTCCTCTGATACAGCTACTAGTACATGCAAAAATGATGAAATTTGTTTAGTAGTAAGAACATGTTGCAGAATTGTGAGGTCAACAGACAAATAGAAATCTGTAAAGAAATCAATTTCTGTAAAGAAATCAACAATATTTGTACTAATAAAGTACTCAAAAGCATTCAAATAGCGATAGATTTACTATTTTACTTGGTCTAGAAGTTCTGAAGTGAAATTGTAGCAGTAGGTTTGTCCTGTATTCACTACAAGAAACAGTAATTGATAAAATCCTAAACTGTGAATTGTTTTGCTACAAAATGCACTATTGGACATCACAAGGCAAAAACATTTCATAGAGTTCTTTAGGATTTATTGTTCCACTCGATTGAAACTTTTCTTTGTAGACAATACCTTTTTAATATTTTTTTCATGTTATTTATTCAACTGTTACATTAAGTTATATTGTCTAAATTGGCAGGAGATGGGAAGGAATTGTGGACTCAAAATTTGAGAGTTGCCTTTGACATAGCCTTTGAAATGGCTGGAAGTGAAGTTTACTTACTTGGAGCCATTCTGGCCTTTTCTTCTTGCTACTTTTTGCCATTTTCCAGTGCACAAATTACTGATCCATTAGAAGGTGAAATGATCATGTGCAAGTTTTTTATTCAAATGTTTTGTCATCAATCTAACATATTCATGAAAATGCAAGTGGTTGAGGACCCTAATTGTCATCTGAATCAAAGATAACAAAGATAACTAGAGTAGTCAATTGCCTATGGTTTCTCTTTCAGGCCATTTGTGGATCTCATGGCGTAATTTGATTTGTGTTTATATATATATATATATATATATATATATATATATATATATATATGGGTAAACGGTAAATGGGATATGAGCCATAGTACTCATATTTCTACATGAGCTATGTACATGTGGACCAATAGTAATAGACTCCCACATCCCATGTGCACCCATGTGCACTAATACACTCTATTCCTATTGGTCCATATGTGCATGGCTCATGTAGGAATATGAGCACTATGACTCATATCCCGTTTACCATATATATATATATATATATATATATATATATATAGGGTTGTTCACTATTGTCATTTGTCATGGAGTATTTTACATGCCTGATGGATATGGCTATACACCATAAAAGGATTATTCCTTTATACAAGGATACTGCTCCGAATATCTCCCACCTGATATATGCGGATGATTTGCTAGTGATTCTAGTCCCAACTGTGAGGGGGCTCAACTATATGGGTCGTATTATGGCTCATTTTGGGGCCTTCTCTGGGCTTTATTTAAATCGTGAGAAAAGTAAAGTGTACTTCAATTCCCATTGTCTGGATCAGGAAGCACTTCAGGAGATTCTTCATATAGAGAAAGGAGTGTTGCCAGTGAAGTACTTGGGGCTGCCACTGTTAATTAATTATGCTCGTGAGCAGGAATATCATAGTCTGGTAGAATATGTCCAGAGACGGATAGAAGGATGGCAGACCCAGTGTTTATCATTTGGGGGACGCTTAGAGTTGGTAAGTTCCGTTATTTCGGCTATCTCCATGTTTTGGGTCCAGACAATTATGTTGCCTGCTACCATAATCAGAAAAGTTGACAAGATGTGCGCAAATTTTGTTTGGCGCGGGGGAGTACACACTATTGCTTGGAAGGGTCTGTGTCGTCCGAGGATGGAGGGTGGGGTTTGACTCAGATCTCTCTCTCCACCTTACGTGAAGTTGCGAGCATGCGGATTACGTGAAACTTTTTACAAAACAAATCATTGTGGGCGCAATGGATGAGTGCTAAATACTTGAAGACGACGAACTTTTGGAGCCAAAATATTAATAACAATTACTCAGTCACGTAGAAGGAGATACTTCGCCACCGTACATCCATACTGCCGATGATTACGAGAAAATTTGGTAATGGGAACACTACTCACCTGTGTCTTGATCCATGGCTCGAGCAAAGGAGCATTGTTGAGCATGAAGGTTGGGAGTACTTCTCTATCGCGGGAAGGAACGAGTATGTGAGCAGACTAATTGATAATGGGAGATGGAGTTTGGAAGGACATCCAATGGGAAGGAAGTATGCTGCCGCATTAACAACATACAAATTGATCCCTACCTAGGCAAATGATGTGTGGATGTGGGAGGGAGCAAATGACAGTAAATTGCATATGATATGCTACGGCCCAGTTTGAACCAGTTGCTCACTTAGAATTCATGTGGATAAAAAAGTATGCAAATAAAATGAATTACAACATGTATAAAGTGCTCCGGGGAAGGCTTCTAACTATGGATAGGATGGTTCGACTGGGGATACAGGTGCAAGAACAGACATGTTTACTGTGCCAAGATAAAGAAGAGACTTTTCATCATTTGTTTTTTCAATGTACAGTTACAAGTCAAAATTGGATTCAACAATGTCTTATATTAGACATTCCAATGCATGCTCCAGGGATATCTTCAGTCAAATTGGTGTCATCTCAGCGCTACGGGGAAGAGGCAACCAGTGGTTCAAGATGGCTCGAATCAGACTATCAGCAACTACGTGGCATGTGTGGAGAGAAAGAAATCGACGTATATTCGAAAGTTTGAGCACCACTCCTTTAGGGATCCTGCACAATATTGAGTTTGATGTTAATGCTATGAGATAGTAGTTGTAAATGGGATGTAATAGCTGAAATTAATTAATAAAATTACCTTTTTCAAAATAAAATAAAAAATATATATAGTTAAGACTTGGCAGTTCAAGTGGCTAGAGTGGAAACATAAGACCCGAGTGGACGGTGTTCGAATCCCGGTGGGAGCAAACATGAACAACTATATCTTCCAAATATATATATATATATATATATATATATATATATATATATATATATATATATATTTGGAAGATGTAGTTGTTCATGTTGTTGGCCTATTATTGGTCATGGTAAAACCTTATTTCGATAATCGTCTAAACTTGGACTTGATATAACATATGGGAACCGAAGATACAAAGACGTAATGTTGCAATGTTGCTACAACTACAGTTTCAGAGAATGTGATGCGACTTGCTTTCGGTATCGAGTCAATAAATTTTTTTTCTATGTATTGAGTATAGAAAAATATGTAAATCGAGTCGCACTTGGCATTTAGAGGCTAACCAAAATATTTTCTAAATCCAGATTATGTTTAGCTAAAATAATCTGGGTTTAGAAAATAGCCCGTGTTTCGAAAATAGCCCATCATCTTGTTTCAAAACCCAAGTTAGCCTAAACAAACCATTTTTCCATTCTGATTTTGACTGAATTTAAGAGAAACGAACTCGGTGCGAGTTCGGCCCGAACTCGGTTCCCTGACTCGGTATACCCTTGCAACTAGTTCCTTCTGTAGACTCGGCTCCAACGTTCAAAAATTCGAACGTTTGGCTTCCGAATTCGTCCCGAACTCGGTTTACAAAAATACTATAAATAGAGAAGGAATTCACCATTCTTATCATCTCAACTCACTTTCATTCTCTTCTCTATTGCATTCAAGAGCCTTTACACTTTCCTATCCCAAGCTATTTACAACTCCTAAGCCTTAAGTGCCATTGCGTTCTCGGTTAGAAGTTTTCCAAGAGTTGTAAAAGGAGCTTGTCAAGAAGTTAAAATACTTCAAGAAGTATTCGAGCCCTTTGGATCAAAGCTCGTGTCTGCACGAAGTTGCAAGCATTCAGATCAAAACTTGTGTTTCCCTGGATAGTGGATTTCAACTCCGGGCTAGAGTTTTCGGGACTGGACTAGTCCTCTTAGAGGAAAACCAGTATAAATCGTTGTGTTTGCGACTGCTGATCTCTCTCTCTGTATATATTTACTTATTGTCATTTTATATTTATATTGTTAGCTAATTGTGTTAATTTTTATTGGGTGATTTTTATTCTACTGCATATACACGCACTCTATTCACCCCCCCCTCTAGAGTTACTTATTCGATCATATATATATATATATATATAATGTCCGTGGGGTCGTGGCTTGTTGGATAAATCCCCCATTGGAAACTTAGTTCCTAACCCGATGAAAATGACACACACACACACACACACACACATATATATATATATATAGGTAATTGGTTTTTGCCTGGCATATATGCTCAAACTTGACCTCAAAGGACTTACAACCTGGCCTGTAGGCCCGCCCCACCAGCTCGGAGGTCCTGTACTGTTGTCACCCATGGGGCCCAACCCTTACACCATTTATTTATTAAATGGAGGGAATAACCTTAGCCACTTGAGTTAGAGGTGATTGGTCGATTGATCGAGTCTGTTCATGCAGAGGACATACGTGCGATGGAGATAGATAGGCAACGGAAGGAAGACTTCTGGGTCTGGAAAGGCATGGAAAGAGGCACTTTCAAGTTCAGTACGGCCTTGAACCAGTTTAGGTCCTATCAAGAGGAAGTAGAATAGGTGGAGGTGGTGTGGACCAAAGGGACGACTGTCAAGTTCTCCATATGCCTTTACAAGATGATCAGGAATACTCACCTTACTTGGGATAGTCTTTCCATGTTTGGCATCTCCTGTGAGGACAAGAAGTGCAGCTTATGTGGAAAGGAGGATGTAGGGATCATCCGTTCTTTGCTTGTGACAATGTCTGGGATATATGGAGAACCCAAAGGGCTAAGTGTGGTCTTCCCATTGCTCAGTGCAGAGGTACTACTGTTTGGAATGATGTTAAAAGCGCAAAAGAGTAACGTAATGAAAGAATATCGACGTATCAGAATCATCTTTGGGGCAGTAGTTTGGCACGTGTGGAGGGAACGTAATAGGCGGATTTTTTAGGGTCGTTCCCTCAATAATTTTGTTGTACAAAGAAATATAGATGCTGACATAGCTATCCTGGATCCCAGATAACCTATTTTGTAATATGGGCTGAATCATAGTTGTAATCTTTGGTTTTATCTATAATATTTATCTTCTTCGAAAAAAGAAGAAAAAGAAAAAGAACCTCTAGCTGAAATATATATATATATGAAAACGGTATAATGAGCCAATGACTCGTATTGTGGAATGAGATTATTGTCATGTTGGACCAATAGGAGAAAAGTTTCGAAATGGTCCAACATGGCATGACTTATTCTACAATATGAGTCATTTACTCATATCTCGTATTCCACATCAAACACTCGCATACCACATCAATATATATATTGATGTGGTTGCTAGTGGGTGTGTGGAGAAGATAAATATTTATTACAATTGCCCGGCATAAGCACAGGACTTCGTACAACCTCAAACACTCGCATACCACATAAAACTTAAACTCGCCAACGCGTATCCTGCACCACTTTCATTTGCCTCTCGAACACTACTTTGCACCACACCGCAACCACATCACACCGCATCCACATCATCTGCATTGCATCACACACCACACCCATATGTTGCATCGCACACCGCACCCGTCCGCCGTCCGTCCACAACATCCTGCAGTCTGACTCTCACACGCAGTCCTCCCAGCCCTTGTAGAAATATCTTAGTTAGATGCCTCAAGCAATGCTTCCAAGGAGATTCGAACCTCCACCCAACAAACCTGGGTGTTTATGCCTCCAAGTCCTGACCACTTGGGCTAGGTCTCTTTGACGATATATATATATATATATATATATATATATATATATATATATATATATATATATATTTGGATGGTAGGTCGCAAGTGCCTACCACCCTTATCATATCCATCAACTCAAAATAGCCACATTAGCAAACACATTTCAATACTACCCCGAGTACATCTTGTTCCCCTTTGTAGATCGGGAACTAACCCTAACTACTAAATTATCGATCTGTTTCTTGCATTGAACCCTCTCCTTGGGTGGTGGACTGTCTATTTCATGAGTTGATGCCATCTCTCATTTACCTTGGTGACTTGGTTAGAACCCATACATTTATCCTCATCAGTAGGAGCATCGTTCGATGACTCCCCATTATGTACATCCGTGGAGCTCTTAACAGGAAACCAACTTTTGGTAGAAGGTTTATTACGAGTCTTTGAAGGAAGCTCTTGAATTGAACATGCCAATTCTCCTCTTGGTTCTGCGGCCACCTCCAGAATTTCTGAGGCCAACTGAGCAGCAGGACCAGGCACAGGTGGACATGTGTCCCCTGTTGCCACAAAGGGCAACTCCAGGTAGTCTCCACCCAACTTTGTAGTCTCACCCAATCTCGATGGGCCAAGCTAGACTACACAACCATGCATAAATGGACTGGGGTCCTCCACCAAAGTTGCTCCAACCCCGTCATCAACATTGCATGAACACGGGAGAGGGGCAACAGCTCCTGTATCCCCTCGCCAGACTATCTGCTCAACCAGGGGTGAAGGCATGAGTGAACAGTTTGAATTAAGAAGGTTTAGGCAAGATATTTGTACATACTTTGCATGCATCTGTCTCCATGCTTGAACCTATAGACTTTTGCCATGTGGCTATCGTCACAAATCTTTCAAGAAGCACTTCCATAAGCTCCTCCCGAATAGCCTCCCCCGATGGATCTGTGCGATGCACTTCTTCATGACCAATACAATGGCACGTCGAGCAAGTGAGGGGAGTCACTCGTACACAAGTGGGGTTACAAGCTTCTGGCCCTTGGGAAAAAGAACATAAACCGCCTTAGGCAAGGTTCTTGCTATCGAGACCTCCACCATGATACGAGCATAGGCTAGGCGTCTACGATAGGCTGTGGGTGCATCCACCTTGATCGGGACACCAATAATACTGGCTAACTTGTTGAGTGTCGATTTGCTCCACAATACCAAAGGAAGCTTCGGGAACTGGATCCATATGGGAACTGCAACAAGTAAATCATGTTCCAAGGATACTTGCGGATCTCATCTCTTAAGGACGACCAGCCGATCGTCATATAGCAAGCGCCCTCCTGGAAGAATAACTTCTAGATCATGCTCCTCCGAAAAACGAGCGAAGAAGAAGCCATTCTCCCGGAAGAAAAGATCTATTTTCTCTATCGATCACTATACACGTCGGATGAAAGATGAGAGGGGCAGATACGACGGTCGGATACCAACATGTACAACGCCAACGTCCGATGCCACTCCGTAGACGCAGCAGACACATCTTCATTCGTAACCTCCGTTGTTCGGACACCATCGAGCACCATGGGCTCATCAAAGTCCAGTCTAAGGTCATCACCTGTCACTCCCCGTTCCTGATATACGTATTTTTATTTTAGCATGGTTGCATGTGAATGGAGACTAGACCCATTCTTTGGTTTAACCTGGTTCATGGTTCATTTTATGGGTTGGTTCAACTCATGAGAACCCTTGGTTCAACCCTCAACTCTACCATATATAACCCAACCTTTCCTTTCTCTCTTCATTACTTCATTTCTTTCTCCTTTGTGTTTTCTCTCATCTTTCCATAGGCAAGTACACTTTCCATGAGAAATGGAGAAACCCTCTATATTATTTTTTCATTATGTTTGTTATGTGTTTCTTAGCACTTTTAGTTCTTGGAGTTATCTGTTTTGATAGATGGTTTTGAGTAGATCTACATTTCTAACTTAGGGTTTTATGGGTTTCATGAGTTTTTCTTGATTTTGATCTATTAAACATGTATTTTCGAAAACCAATTTTTGCTTCATAATAGAGCTTTCAATTTAGAGCATTTTGGCTTTTGGTTCACTCGATTTGGACTTAAAATGATGATTTTATGGACAAAATAAGATTTCAGTTTTGGGGAGTTTTCGCCATAGTCGAACCTTCTGTTTGGAGAAGACGAAGTCTTCATGCTACCAGCGAGTTATGCGGGCGAGAGTGTTATGCGGCCTGAGAGGGCTATGCGGCCTGAGCTTTCGCCGCATACTGACCATCATGCGTTCATCTTGTTGGACGCATGACTGCCATCACACATGTGTTTTAGAGCTTATCCTAAACTCCTTGTGTGTTCACTCGCTTAACGAATAAGAAATTTGCTAAGTCCAAGAGACCTCCATGCGGCATCGAACTCCATGCGGCACCGACCCATATGCGGCAAGCATGCATATGCGGCAAGCAGAGCATGCAGCCACTTTTCCTTGGACGCATGACTCTGAAACTTTGGCATCTTTCTATGGTTTTGTCTTTTCTTCCTGACACACTTTATGTTTGTCACATCAATCACTTTATGTCACATCACTGACACTTCATTTATTGGTCGTCACTTCACCACTTGCCCCCTAGTAGTAGACTTTAACCCTGAGCATGCGGCCCAGACTTCATATGCGACCAAATGGTTCATGCGGCCTGACTTCATATACGGTCCTAACTTCATATGCGGCCTAGAGTCATATGCGGCCTGGACTTCTCATGCGGCCTAGAGACCCATGCGACCTTGCTTGTTTTGATTGAATGTTTTCTTGATTCATGTGACCCAATATATAATTGGTAATTGGACTCGAATATTGTATCCGTGCCGATACCACTATTGCCTGATAATTGTCCATGATTTAATGTACGTCGAGGTGCAATACATCGTGTCACGTGTTAAGTGATTATATTTGGGTTGTGCATCAAGAATGCCTCTAAATTCTTGAACGTGTGATATTATAAATATATATTGTGTCCCCAGCACGGACATAATAAGCGAGTCAACTACCAAAGCGTGGCTAGGATATTGATTGACTGAATGCTGCATACACGCTCGGGTGAATCCATATTTGATTTCCATGGATTCGTATCTAGCGTGCCCGTACTTTGTACGACATCTTAAGAAAAATTCTCATGGGGCCACGTTTTGATATTTCAAACACAACATAAGGCTAATTAGGTAACTAAAAGTGGTAGTAACATTGGAGGGAACGGTATCCTGAGATCATGCCAACGAACCTTCCCACCGAGATTCATTCTAAGTGCACTGTGGGCTGGCCACCACAGATACTGTATATCATCTGCCTTAATGGAGTGCAGTATCTGACCTATTATTATGCCAAGCCACTGTTTTACTATAGGAATACTGGAATCGCTAATACTGTGTTTTTAGCGCAGTGTCCCCTACGAAAAACTGGTGCATCTCGTGAATACCTGTTTTATTCATCTATTGGTTCGGTTAGCTCATGTTCGGCACTGGCGTGATCTGAGGATACCTATTATGCATTATTTCTGAGATAACCTCAGACTCCACAAAAATAGCAAGCCGTACAAATGACTGGCCGATATAAGAAAATGGACTTGGTTGTGATTGTATTATTCGGTTAGTAGCCTACGAAAATGGACTATCATAGTGTGATGGTTCAACCCTTGTCCTTGTTTGGTTGTATGGTTGGGCTTTTGCGCTAGGATATGCCATGGACCTAAGTTACGACACTGAACCTATGTATTATTATATATTTTCCTTGGGTTTTTGTTTTTCTATTTCGTGCTTCCTTTGTGGTACTTGCTATTTGGGGTCTAACCTCACTGGTTTTGCATGGCCAGATTTCGAGCCAGCACTCGAGGATCCAGCGTACTTTCCCCCAACTCATGGCACGTATCAGGAACATGGTCGCAGGGGATAACAAGTGGGTTTTCTTCTTCCCTGCTCATCATTAAACATTTACTTCTTTTGGACGTTTAGCCACCGACACCTATTAATCGGCTCGTCTGGACATTAGTTTTCTTACATGATTGTATTAAATCAGACTGCAGCTGATCACTGTCATGTACTTTTGTTACTCTTTCAGCTTCTTATTTTGCACAGCTGGTCTCCAGAACATTTTAAGAAAGCGTTTGGGACGTCTTGTTGCTTTATCATATATGCTTACTGTTTCTTGTTTGAATGATTGAGACAGAGAATTATTGACCGTAGGAGACTTGATTGTAGCATGCACCCCCTTGTCTTATACAGCCGTGACTGCCGTATGACGTATAACACCTTGTACGGGGTAGCTGGCCATATCCGTCTCCGTATTCCGGTACTGGGGTGTGACATCACCAATATCCACGGGCTTAAAGAGGGCTGCACAACTATTTGGTTTTGATTCATTGAATGAGAGCTCACCGTTATATTGAAGGAAAGAAGATTTCTTCCAAGGGCGGTGTTCACTCGGGTCGGTGTATGGCGACGGAGCAGCGCTTGCTTTGTTGTCCCACGCCAGCGTTTGCACCGGGGACTTCCTAGCGTAACATCTGGACTTCCCAACGTAGAGCTCAGGCACCAAAGCATGGTCCTATGCACTAGATGGCCTATGTTCGAGCTTCTGCTTTACACCCATTGACCGTGGGGTCCCATGCTCGACTGCCGCTCCCGACTAGGTGCTACCCTTTAGTACCTTGGCACAGATTCTTCTTCCCCCGATGACTGAGAACGGTTATCGAGCCATCTCCGACGTCTAGGGCCGTAACAACCTTCTTACCGCGCTGAAGAGGATCCCCTGCTCTCTTGAGTCCATCAAGCAGACGGGGTTCGATCTCTGGCAGGAAATCTCCAAAGTTGACACTACCAACTCTCTTTAGCATCTTAGGGTGTTATATATATATATATATGGCGTCATTTTTTCAAGTCGGACCGTGGCTATATAAGCCACCCAGTCGTCCTGGGGGGGGGGGAGGGGGGGATTCGAACCCGTGACCTCCCCATGGTGTCCCCCCACACTACCACTAGACTAGTGCCTTAGGGACATCTTAGGGTTATATATATATATATATATATATATATATATATATATATATATATATATAGCAAATGGAGGATCAGGAAGGCGACGACACTAGCGATCCAGGGGATCCTCCTCGATTTAGGGTTTTTGCCTCTCCCCTCCAAGGGCGGCAATAGCGCAATCAGCTACGATAATGCGAATACGGTGGAGATCTCTCTCTCTCTCTCTCTCTTGCTACTTGATCAGGAAGGTGAGACTCGTATCCATTGCCAAGCTGTTGGCTGGACCACAATTATCATGGGGGAGAGAGAAGCGGCAACATCGAAAAGGGGACGAGGGTAGCGTTGCAAGCCTGCTTCCAACCCATACGACGATGGGTACCCTATTGATGCCGAATCGTGATCGGGTGCGTGGACATAAACTCCCTTAAGAAGTGAAGAAGTGGGTAACGCGTCGGGGGTTGTGCGCGATGTTGGGAAGGGAGATAAATTAGCATGTGTATGTTTGATGGTCGGTTAGTGGTGACTAAATGCTAGGATCTACTAATTTCCATGAAGAGGGGCAAGTGTTGCACTTGTCTGACTATCAAACAGATTGATTGCAGTTTATTTTGCTAATAAGAGAGGCTTCAAGTTTATTCTGGGTGCAACTTATAGACACAATGATAGACGCAAGAGGGAGGGCTTATAACGTGATCTCGGCTGGCTTAGCTGAATGATGGATGCCCAATAAGGACTTCCTCTGGTCGTTATGGATGATTTTAACGCGTTGCTTTACAGACATTAGAAGGTGGGTGGTAGAGGATCCAGATTGCATCCTTTATGATTTTCAATACTGTCTCCTTTAGTTTGGCCTGCAGCCTTTGGAGAAGACGGGACATCTGTGGACGTGGCACAATAAGACTATTCGAAAGAGAGTGGCATGCCAACTGGATCGGACTTTGGAAAACCGGAGTTGGTTCAGCAAGTACCATGGTCTGAGGGCAGAAGGGTTGATGGCAGGTACTTCGGTTCACTCCCCGGTCTGCATATGACTTGTTGACCAACCGAGGTCCAATATGAGACATTTTTGGTACAACAACAAGTGGGTGCTTCTCGAGGGATATAAGGAGGTAGTGCGGTGCGGATTACAGACAGATGTTAGAGGAAACCCTCAGTTCTGACTCGTCAGCAAGCTAAAGAAGGTGAATGCGGGTCTTAAGGTTTGGAACAGGTTGGTTTCAGTCCAGAAGCTTCAAGAGGAGGAGTAGCGCCTCCGGGGGGTGCAACAGTAGCTTCAAGGAGACATTTTGAATGAAGACATCGCCGTAGAGGAAATGAAGCTTGTCCAAGACGTCGGCACAATCAGGTTCCAGGAGCAGATAGAACTGGCGCAAAGGGCGAAGTGTTCGTGGCTGCGGGATGGAGATAGATGCACGAACTATTTTTACGACATCGTGAGAGCACGTCAGCACCACAACCATATCAACAAGCTTATTAGTGGCGACGACAAAGAGGTGGTGGCCCCAAAGGACATCCAAGCGGAGGCAATGAGGTATTACTCAGACTTATACAATCAACATAATTATTTAACCATTTTTCTGAGTTGGTTTGCAAGCGTGCGGTCACGCCACACGGTAATCGTGTTCTATTGGCACCGGTGACAATGAAAGGGGGTGGAAGGGATTATCAAGAGGGCGGATCGAAACAAAGCACCGGGGCCTGACGGGTTTGAGAGCCGCTTCTATCAGGTGCATTGGGAGGAGATTAAGTTCGAAGTGCTAGAGGTGATCACGGATTTCTTCGAGAAGGACAGGCTCCTGCGGGAGTTAAACCATACTTTTCTCACCCTCATCCCGAAGAATGAGGGTGCCAGTTCGCTCGCGGACTTCAGACCCATCACATGTTGCAACTACCTTTACAAGCTGATTACGCATTTGATGTGTTGGCGGATGGAGGGCATTATGCGGGAGCTGATTTCTCCGTACCAAGCAGTGTTCATCAAAGGGAGGGATATTGCTGACAACAACCTTTTAGCTCATGAGATGGTACGAGACTTTAATAAACCAGGAGGGGACAATGCTTTCATCAAACTGGATCTTCGGAAGGCATATGACATCATGAACTGAGAGTTTGTCTGTCAGATCATGCTTGCTATGGGCTTTGACAGCAGGTGGGTGGCTAGGGTTCGGGAGTGTATTATAACCCCGACTTTCTCTGTGCTCATCAGGGGACAGTCACATGGATTCATTGGAAGCAACAGGGGGTTGAAGCAG